>JAOQGH010000038.1:127631-144080 GCA_025769975.1 Gallinago jamesoni
CGGTCCTGGGGATCCCATAACTGCAAGCATGGAGAAGATGCTGGCGTGGTGTGCTCAGGTAACTGCTCTCTGTGTCTCAGTCTCAATGGTGTTAGGAAGGGAAACATGGAGGAGGGAACACAACTCCCAACTTTTTGTCATTCTTTCTGGAATGTCAGAATGAGAAGCTAGCAGAGTTTTCCTGGAGTCTCTCCTTCCTTCCATGAAGAACTTTGGGAAACTTCAGGAGAACTCAATGCTCCTTCTGGAGGAGTGATCTCCCCTCCCATAAACATAGCAAAGTACACACCTGTAGCTGAGCTGGTTGAACTGCTGTCACCCAGTGGTAGGTTCTCAGCTATGACAGGACAGACCCTCTGTTAAAAACCTAATTTTAACCTCCCCTTTTGACTAATTTTATTTGGCACACTGCTTCAGTAGAGGAAAGGGTTGGCTGATACTTTTTTAGACAATTTATTGTGCAGTTCAGCTGGTTTTACCAGCCATGAGAGTTTTCAAGGAAGATTAAGTGATTAGTGTCTATTAATATATATATTACCATAATCTGCTTTCTCCTAGCAAATGATCCAGAGCACATAAGGTGAATATTGCAGTAACTGCAGTAAAATAAAAGGCCAAATGAAAGTTTTCGGAATATGGGCATTGGCCAGTGTATTCACTGGTGGACATTACAAAGTTCACGTATGTGACCCAGTTTATTTGAGCGTGTACCATGTTCCTGGACATAGGCACCTAATGCTATATAAGCTACCTAGCAGTATGCAGATGCCTGCGTGGGGCTGGCTGATGTGACCCTGGAGCTATGAGACCTACACCCTTCTGACATGACAGCTGGAGGATGGCAAGGATGTCCCAACACATCTCCAATGGGAAACGACACCTAATGGGGGGCTCCTGAATTGCTCCCTTTGTACAGGTTTGGTCTATAGATAACATTAGGTTTTTATTTCAGAGCTCAGCCCAGCAGACTGCTATGTATACAGAGCAAGCACAGGGTCCCATGTCACCAGAGTCAGCAGTGATTCAAACATACCATCTGAAGCGTGCCTGCTTGGAAGGGCTGAATTAGCATGTCTTACTGGTTGGGAGCTTGAAATCTCACTCCCTGTCCTTACTGGGGCATTTCTGCCAATCTGTGGGCAGTGCAGAGCCACACAGACTTTGGGGCAACCCTGAATGGACATGCAAAATATTCTCTTTAGCCATCTGTTCTTCATCCATGGGACAGTCTGAGTGGCGCTCATCCCCTACAATGTGTCAGCAGGGTTCAAACTCAGTGTATTTGTGTATGTTTAGCCTTTTTGGTTGCTTTTTGTGCAGGTACTCCAGAAGTGCATCCACTCCGGCTGGTCGATGGCCCCACTTGTTGTGCTGGGAGAGTTGAGGTATTTCATAGCCAGCAGTGGGGGACTATCTGCCATGACAGCTGGGATCTGAACGATGCTGCAGTGGTGTGCCAGCAGCTGGGCTGTGGGACAGCCGTGTCTGCCCCAGGTTCAGCTTATTTTGGGCAAGGTTTTGGCCGTATCTGGTTGGATGATGTGAAATGCTCCGGTAGAGAAGCAGCCCTCTCTGAGTGTGTGGCAAGGCCTTGGGGAGTCCACAACTGTAATCATGGGGAAGATGCGGGCGTCGTATGCTCAGGTAACCTTCATCCATGTCCCGTTCTATTAGGAATTAGACTAAGCTTCTAGGCTGGATGTTGAGGATGGTGGCTTTTTGTCCTTTCCCAGGCTAACCTTCTTGACTTAGACAAGTGGAATGGGGTGATGTCGGAGACGTGGAGTCAGAGCTTGGTGTTTTGAGGGATGATTCCCATCTCTCCATGTGGCTGGCAAATATTTTTCTAATTTGCATTTTTTACATATCACTAAATATTATATGCACACTAGTAGCTCTCAGTAGCTAGTCAGGCTAAAACAAGCAGCTTTTACAGGTCTGGATTGCATACATTTCCTTCCAGGTGGGATCTAAACTTCACAGATATTCCAGAGTGGAGAAGAGAGATGATATTGCCAGCCAACAACATGAGCATGACATTCATTTAATCCAAACAAAAGTGATTTCTGAAGTCCAAAGAGCATACAGTACAGAAGAACTGAGACTCAGATCTATCACACTCAAATACAAACATCCAACTGATGTACACAAATCATCTTTGCCCTGGAAGCCAATTCAGTTAATTAAATGAGAGAGGCACTTGCATGGGGCAAGAAAACCCAGCTATCCTCTGAATCACCTCAGATGACTCTCTCCCCCCTGGCTGTAGAAGGAGTTTTGGGTGATGTTATGTCTAATCTAGGGGGTTTGGAACTCGATGATCTTTGAGGTCCCTTCCAACTCTAACCATTCTATGATTCTATAATTTGGGTACCTCTGTGGCTGGCCTGCACATAGTCCCACTGGCCTCAATTCCTGCCCCAAAACAAGTTTCCAGGGATCTTCTGTCAGGGGTGGAGGAAATACTTGGAGAAAACTGTTGAGCACCCGAAGTCAACTTGAATCCTTGAAACATCTCACGTCCTCATGCCTTCTCTTCCCAACAAGTCATTTAGTTCCCATGTCAGTTCATCCTCTCCTGCTGATATTGCCTCTAATCCATAAAATTTGTCTTGTGCTGATTGTAGTGATACATTATATAAACATTTGTATCTTGCTGTGTGGGCTTGGACAGACTTGGGTAGCCAGCACCCTTCCCCCAGAAGTTCTCCGTTACTGCAATGAAGTCCTCACCTAGCTTGCCCTCCCAAAAGTAAGACAGACTGAACCTTGTGGCTCTCTGAGACATTCCTTCCAAGCCTTAAACCATTTCTTTGCCTCTTCTCACCTTCTGTTTTGAACAAATACAAATGCAGACATGTACCTGAACTTCCTGTTCCGTGAGTCTGTGTAATGCTTTGTGTTGTGGTCAGATCACCACCAACTTTACCTCATTTCTGCCCTCCTCAGAGCTACGCTGCACTACAGCACCTCCCAAAAGCATGATGATATGAGCTGCTTTAGACCTGCTTTGTAATGGGGCAGACTGGTCTGGGGGAAGGTTACCAAGAAAATCCAGTCATCTCTTCTTTCCATAAAACCAGCTTTAGGTGGCCAACTAACTTGGAGACATCCAATGTCAGTATTGAGCTAAAGATCTTTGGTCTTTGGTTCATTGGGATTAAAGCATTTTGTTGTGCTGACAGGCACAAAGCACATTGCTTTTTAGAAAATTCTGTGTTGGAGGGTCAGTCTTGAATGGACATCCCTGAAATGGGAAATTATCCACTTGTAAAGTGCCTACTTTGGTCCATGGGAAAAGTGAAGGAGAAAAAGGGGTGAATTGTTCCCTATGTGGGGGGCGGTTCCCCAGCTAAGGAGGGACAGGCCTAAGCTTGTGTTGTGTTATGTTCAATACCCTTCCCAAGGCTCCTATGGCTACCCTTGTTACTGGTCTGAATGTTAGCAGAGCCAGATGTTTCTCTGCAGACCTGAGAAATGGTATGCTGTCACACCATTGGTATAAATATTCATCATACTCATTCAGCACATAAATATTCACCATGTTGGACCAACAGCTACCTGCCAGATATGTCCTCAGGCAGCAGAGGTCTACAGGCAATTTATGAGACAGACAGATATTCTGTTTTAGGGGAACTTTATTAATACTTGATATTTGCTTTTCAGTGGGAATAATGTGTTGAGCTGGGTTTTCCATCAGTGCAGTCATAACCAAGTTTGTAGATCCTCCAAAGGGTGAGAGAGGATGGTTTTGCCAAACTCTGGATCCCATTATGGCACGCTGATGGTTCTGCATCACCCCTGCCCTTTGCCTTCAGCTGAATCTTGCTGGCCCATCTTCCTGCAGCAAGATGAGCATGGTCCAGTGGCGCTAGTCTGGCACTCATGGTGCTTCTGGTTCCTCTAGGTTCTTGTTAACTGAAGAGAAAGGCAACAAGGTAAAGCAAAATCTGCTCCCAGGAACTCTCAATGCCAGAACTGCCTGCTAGAGGTGACAAGGACTCTGCTCCTGAAGGTCTGCAGGTTGGGTCTGCAGCTCCATACGTTTGTTGGGAATCCAACACCTGAGCTTTGGACAGGGCTCTCCAGAAGCCAGGACAGGACTGCATGAAGTGCAGGCTCTGACCCTGATGCAGAATGCATTGTTTGATCCAGAAGCCTGCAACATGTGGTCCTGACAGCATGACTCTATGCAGCACCCAGGTGAAATCCAGACACCTACAGCCCTGCTCTTCCATAATGAAACCAGCCAAAGACCCCCAAGGATTTGTCACTTCACCTATGCAGGGCCTGTCCAAGCTTCTTTCCCAAGAAATAGGGCACAAGGAGTCAGGAACTCAACTCCCAAGAGCTTCAGGAAGTCCAGCTCAGCCAGTAACTGAATACTGATGATGTATATCCTGTCCCAGACACTGTTGCCCCCACAGATACTCGTTGTTATCTCCTGCCCCAGAAACTACCCCACCTTCCCTCTCTCTGCCCTTTATAAGCCTTGTCCTATACAAAACCCCTCTGTCAGCATCCCCCCAGCAGGATCCATCCCATTAGTCAGATTGTCATCACTGTGTTTGCCTCTGCTCTGCTTATACCCCTCTCCAACCAGTTGGTCCCACCGTATCCACCCTAACTAGATGTTCTATATTCCTTACAGCTCCTTGCTGTATCCATTTCCCTGACTCCACCAGCATTACCCTGATCTGGGGGGAGCCATGTGATTCCCCTTCTGTCCCCTGCAGTCCAGCCTGCTGTCTCTGCTAGAAGTGTCCCCACATCACTTCAGATGCCACGGTGAGGGGTAGTTACCTGCACAAACAACATCAGCATCCTCTCCGTGATAGCAGTTATGTTCACCCCATGGCCTGGCCATACAGTCAAATATGCTGTCTTCTGTCCCATTGCATTCAACATCGTCCAGCCAGATGATATCTGATCCTCGGCCATAGCGGGCACTTCCCAGAGCCGACAGTGGTGACCCACAGCCCACCTGTTTGCACACCACCTTGGCGTCCTTCATGTCCCAGTGGTCATCACACACACTGCCCCACCGGTTCTCATGGAGCACCTCAACTCTCCCAGCACATTTGTTCGGTCCGTCCACGAGCCGGATCGGCCCCTCCTCAGGAATGTCCACCTCTGCACCAATGCCCAGAAAATAAATGTTAAGGGAGTGTCCTCCACACCTTACCATCTGTGGAAGGCTTGCCTTGCACAGATGTCTCAGCACACTGGAGATATGGCAAGGGCTGTGGGAAAAGGGCAGGGAGAAGTTTTCCTGGTCTTAGTGGATGGCTGCAGGCTATACTGTGTCTGCATCAAGGAGACTGCTGATGCTAAACACCCTGCAGCCCAGGGGTGAGAAAAGGGACCTGAGCAGTCTCAGGTAGGAGAGGATTTAACGCTGCCCCTGGGTCAGCTACATTCACGTTTCTTCCCTGGGCCACTGGGCAAGCACTGCCCCAGTGATGGGGTGAGTTGACCACCTGTGTCCCTCTCTTGTTCCCACCAGCAGACACAGGATCATAGAATCATTTAGGTTGGTAAAGACCTTTAAGATCATTGAGTCCAACCATTAATTTAGCAATTCCAAGTCCACTATTAATCCAAGTCCGTGAGTACCATGTCATCTTTTAAATACCTCCAGGGATAGTGACTCAACCACTTCCCTGGGTAGCCTGTTCCAATGCTTGACAACCTGCTTGGTGAAGGAATTTTTCCTAATATTCATCCTAAATCTCCCCTGGTACAACTTGAGGCTATTTCCTCTTGTCCTATCATTTGTTACTTGTGTGAAGAAACTACTTTTCACCTCACCGCAATATCCACAGAGCCGCACTGGGGCTCAGGACCAGCCCTGGTTTAGGTAGGGGGTGTGTGTGGTGAGATCTGCCCATCCTACTGCCCAGCACATGCAGGATAGGGGATGGAGGGGAATTTACCTGAGCACTCCACGCTGGCATCTTCTACGTGGTTGCAGATGTTATCTCCCCACGGCTTTGTCTCACATTCGGTGAGGGACGCTTCTGTCCCTGTGCAGTTCACGTCACTCAGCCAGATCTGGCCTTTCCCTTCCCCGTATTTTGACTCTGGAATGGCTGATAGTGCTGTCCCACAGCCCAGCTGCCTGCACACGACCTTTGCCTCCCGTAAATCCCACTGGTCATCACAGACAGTCCCCCAGACACCGTTGTGAAGCACCTCAACTCTCCCAGAGCAGCGGTTGGGGCCACCCACCAGGCGGACTGAAGTGGAGACGGTGATCCCTGACTCTGCAGACACATCCAGAGAGGGTATTGGTGTGTGTCCCCCCTCTCCCTGAGTATCCCTGCCTTCCCTGCACACAGCAGCCTCTCCTCTGTAGCTTTTTCCACATATGATATGCAACTAGCCAAGCAAGAAGCACAATGGCAATCTTAACCTGAAGAAAAATGGCCACAGAGCATCCCAGTAGAGCAGGGAAGGGAGAACCTCCCAGACTAAAGCCCTCTTCTATAGTGTAAGCCCCAGGGCACCAGCAGGACTATCAGGATTGAGTAACAACTCAGTAGGAGAGTGGTCCATAGAAAGCCCTGTCCAAAGTTTTGGTCGTGTTGACTATGAGGACACCCTAAAACATGACTGGCAAAAGCAGGAGAATGGAAGGATTACCTGAACAAATCACACTGGCGTCTTCCCCATGGTAACAATTGTGCTCCCCCCATGGCCTTGCCGGGCACTCAGAGAGTGCAGCTTCCGTCCCTGTGCAGTTCACATCATCCAGCCAGATGGTGTCAAATCCTCGTCCAAACTTGGCTCCAATGGGGGCCAGCACTGCATCCCCACAGCCCAGTTGCTTGCACACGACTTGGGCATCATTTAGATCCCAGTCATCATGGCAGATGCTGCCCCACTGTTCTTCATGAAGCACCTCAACCCTCCCAGCACATCGATTTGGGCCTCCTACCAGCCGGATTGGGCCTGGCTCGGGTATTTCTGTTCCTGCCAAAAACAACAAGGGAGAAGGTTTGGGACAAGTCTCTGTGCCCCTGATCACCTGGAGAAAACAGAATCACCCATGATGCATCAAAACTACCTCCACTCATCCCAAAGGGGTGTCAAAGACTCCCTCCTAGTTTCTAGCTTAAGAAGAAAAGTTGAAGGGAAAAAAAATATCAGAATGGAGGCTGTCAGGGGAGGGAGGGGACTATCTGTGTCCACTCCCAGCTCTTCAGGTTATTCCTGATCCAGGTGTTGTTTTGCAACTTCTCTGGATCAAGTGGAGTAGGAAGCTGGAGCTCAGCAAAGTAATTCTGCATCCCTGACTCCTAACTGGATGAGTCAGAAATTGCACCCTGGCTTATTTGAAGCAGAAAGGCCAATGTGATTATGAAGTAGAAAAGGCCTGAGGGTTACCTGAGCACTCCACGCTGGCATCTTCCACATGGTTGCAGATGTTGTCTCCCCATGGCTTCGCCTCACATTCGGTCAGGGACGCTTCTGTCCCTTTGCAGTTCACGTCACTCAGCCAGATTTGGCCTTTCCCTTCCCCATATTTAGATTCCCGAGGGGCTGATAGCGCTGTGCCACAGCCCAGCTGCCTGCACACGACCTTTGCCTCCCGTAAATCCCACTGGTCATCACAGACGGTCCCCCAGACGCCGTTGTGAAGCACCTCGACTCTCCCAGAGCACTGATTGGCACCATCCACCAGGCGGATCTCAAGTTTGGTTGCATCTACATCTTCTGGAGAGAGCAGATACATGGTGATGGCAGGGAATGAGAAAGAGGGCTCTTCTTCCCCAGACAGGCTCTCATTATTGCCAAACCAGGAGGAAGAAAAGCCCAGGGCATTTTAGCATCCAAAAACTTTGGTGATTGGGAATTGGGTATTGAGCTGGGAATGGCCAAGAGCGACAGGCCATCCATAATGCTGTTTTGAGATACAAATCACAGGGTTCATTTTCATCTGTAAAGGGAGAGATGTAGTTCCCCCCAAAAGCTACCCCAGCATTTAGGTTCTGGGTAAGTTTCCCCATAGCTAACGTCAATTTCTCCTACTAAATGCTGCTACAAGGACTGGAAGCAGGGAGGAGAGAACTGAGATATTTCTACCCATTCCCCAAGGGAAGGGCTGGGTTTGCTTAGCTATTGACAATGAGTGCTGTTTTGGACCTCTAGACAGCCAACACACGGGAGTAGAAAGGACCTACTCAGGCCTGCTCCTGCTGTGGAACCTACCAGGACACACAGGCTCTCTCAAAACCCGGCTCCAGTTGCCAAACCTCTGATTACAACACTGTTTTCCACCCTAATACCAAGAACCAAATCTCTTTGTATATCATTGTTCTTTTGCATGGATCTGGGGTGCTGTGGTAAGAGAAATTCAAGGTCTGAAACCCTAAAGCACCTCCACACTGGCTCATGGAGCCAAGAGGACACCAGGCATTGCTTCAACTCGTGGTGATGAGACCCCAGCAATGAGGATATACCAACTTCTGGTTTAACGTATAAGTTAATGGGTTAACTTTGCTAAAATGAACAGCTGTTTTGTCAGTACTGCTCCTTTCACTCAGACATCTGCAGTAGATACAGATGCATACAGAAGGTAGGGTCAGATCTTCTCCATTGGCTAATTAGGAGAATGCGGTTTAGAGAGAGAAGATCATAGGCCACAGAAATGGGTTTTGGACCAAAGTCTCTTGGTCCTGAGCACCATATTTAAATCTCCAGATTAGACACAGCCTCATTCTGCATCACATTTTGTAGCTGTGTGTGCTGACTCATGCTCCACGCTCCACTACGAATACTAACCTGCCAGGACTCCTGCAAGGGAAGCTGAAACAGAAGAAATACAGGATGTTAGTCTGAGCTCTGCAGAGTATGGGGATTCAGGACAGCAAAACACCAGGCAAGAGACAAGATCATGCACTCCATCATTGCTCGCTGTCTCCCAAGGCCAGCTACCAATGGCTTTGCCTGGTGTGTTTCTATGGGTCTTTCTTGATAAAGAGATAAGGAAAGAACACAAAAAACAAAGTCTACTGGAAAAAAATGTGAAAATAGCAGAACAGAGTGGTTGGGAGTTCTCTCATCTGGATTTAGTCACCTGAAAGTCAGTGTCCAGACAGATTAGATTAGACTGTTTGGTTAGGTTTGGTTACGTTAGATTAGATTCAGTTCAGTCCAATTCAATTCAATGAGATTATCTAGATTCCTGTGACATCCAGTGAAAAGAGTTAAGTCATGGCTGATGGATACCCATCTCATTTTAGGGCTTGTGCCCAGAACAGAGCATCAAATTGGATCTGGAGGTGCTAGTCTCTCCCTAGAAACTCTGAATGTGATACCCAGCTCTTACCAACAGTGAGGCAAGGGGTACAGTGCGGAATGAAACTGCTGGTAAGGTGATGGGTTGCACGCAGCACAGCATTTTTTTTTTTCCTTTTGGTCAAGGCCAGACCATGAAGAAGCATTGCCATCTCTGAACTTCAAGCAGACACCAGACAAAACTAACCCCAAGACTGCTGTCGGTCCTGTGGACATTAATGGCAGCAAGGAAATGCCACAGGAAGAGCTAAGGGCATGCTGATAGGGTTGTGGAAAGAAGTGTATTCAAAGTTGAATGCATCTGGAGACTTGTGCAAATAAGCTGTTCCCATTCAGAAGATTTCCCTGAGGATTAACTAGAAGTGGAGGCAAACCGTGGGAGGGAAAGCCTGAGGGAAAACTTGCCAGGATCTGTTTTTCCTGGAAACTCAGGAGAAGGGGACTTTGTGCCAACTGTAGAAGGTCAACAGCAAAGAAGAGCTCAATGCAAACAACAATTTCTGCTCCTAAATGCAGCAGTCTGGCAAGACCCCAAGCATTGACCAACAGCTTCAGGCAAGGACAGAGCTGCTGACACCAGGACAAGCAATAGAGTTATTACTCAGATAATTCATTTTTCCACCTGCCTTTTTTTTTTTAAGCTACATTTAAGTTTTATGGGCTGAGAAGCCTAGTTGTTCATTACAGGGGGGTTAGACTAGATGACCTTTAAAGGCTCATTCCAACCCAAACCATTCTATGATTCTGCAAAACCACACAGCAGAAAAACAGGGGCAGGGAACTCCACCTTGTGTGGTGCAGCCTTTGCTCATGAGGGCTGGGATTCAGTTCCCAAGTTAGACACTTCTCAAGGTGTGTAGGTGTTGGTCCCAAGGTGGGGCAGCATCCAAATGTCCACCTGTGACCCTATGGTGACATCTGAAGGGATCTGAGTGTCCACACTCAGTTACCAGATATGGATCAGATAACACCAATTGCATTTTGGTTCTTCGCAGTGTCCCATTTACCTTCTGCTGTGGGCTGTAGGAGAAGCAATACTGGGAGAGATGTACCATTGGCAAAGAGATGACAAGCCAAAAGCAAAGAGAAAAAAAAAAATAATGCCTCACTTACCCCAGAGGCATGCCAGGAGGACAAGCCTCATGTTGGTAGCAAAGATACTGTGTGCTTGTAGTCTCCACGGGAGAGGAGGGCAGGGAGGAGGCAGGATGTGCACTCAAGGGACTGGCTATTTGAGACATGCCCCTTCTCACAGCTCCTCCCCTCCACCCCAAAAATCTTATTCCGTGCCCCGTGGCAGGTGCTCAACAACTACGAAAAGCCAAGTCTCTGCCAGGAAGCGGCTCTCATGCCATGAACTTCACGTAAACTGAGGGATTGTGAAATGGCTGTTTTGGGAAACTGCTGAGCAAACAAGTCCTCTCAGGACAGCTGGTTCTGGACTATCAGTGACAGGGATGGTGGGAGACAGGGTTTTGCAAATTGCATTCAAGGACTGGCTTCAGCCAACTGCAGGAATAAGGCATCAGTGCCCAGGCTTAGCTGGGAAATCGGGTAGAAATCCAATGCCACTGATGCAGCATGAGATGTGAGAAACCTTTTTCTACTGCTGAAAACAGCTTCTTCCAAAAGCAGAAGTTTCTTCCAGTTTTCCTCCTAAGTTTGTCCCAAGAGATAGGAAGTCTTCATGAAATTTGGTTGCAAGGTTTGTGTATGCTCACAATCCAGTTAATTTTTAGGTTGTTGTGAGATCTTCTCCTTGTCTTGACAGAGCCAGATGGGAAAGCAGCAGGACGGTCTGATCCCAGATGGGACAGCCAGGCTTCTAGGTCCCCTGTGAGACTTAGTCACCCAGACAGTCACACAGCTGAGCAGGGATATGATGCTATCATGGGTGGGATCATAGAATCATATGGGGTTGGAAGGGACCTCTGAAGATCATCTAGTCCAACCCCCCCGCCGGAGTGGGTCTACCTAGAGCACGTTGCACAGGAACTTGTCCAGGTGGGTTTTGAACATCTCCAGAGAAGGAGACTCCACCACTTCTCTGGGCAGCCTGTTCCAGTGCTCTGCCACTCTCACAGTAAAGAAGTTCCTCCTCACATTTAGGTGGAACTTCTTACACTCAAGTTTGTGCCCATTTCCTCTTATCCTATCACAGGGCACCACTGAAAAAAAGACCAGCCCCGTCCTCCTGACACCCTCCCTTTAGGTATTTGTATGCATTGATCAGATCCCCTCTAAGTCTTCTCAAGACTAAAAAGACCCAAGTCCCTCAACCTTTCCTCATAGGAGAGATGCTCCAGGCCCTTAATCATCTTTATGGCCCTCTGCTGTACCTTCTCCAGCAGTTCCCTGTCCTACCTGAACTGGGGAGCCCAGAACTGGATAGGGCGCTCCAGATGGGGCCTCCCCAGGGCAGAGCAGAGGGGCAGGATGACCTCCCTCCACCTGCTGGTCAAACTCTTCCTGATGAACCCCAGGATGCCATTGGCCTTCTTGGCCACAAGGGCACATTGCTGGCTCATGGTCATGCTATTGTCCACCAGGACTCCCAGGTCTTTCTCCTCAGAGCTGCTCTCTAGCAGGTCAGCCCCCAACCTGTCCTGGTGCAGGGGGCTATTTCTCCCCAGGTGCAGCACCCTACACTTGCCCTTGTATAATTTCATTAGGTTTCTCTCAGCCCAACTCTCCAGCCTGTCCAGGTCTCGCTGGATGACGGCACAGCCTTCTGGGGTGTCAGCCACCCCTCCTAGTTTTGTGTCATCAGCAAACTTGCTGAGGGGACATTCCATCCCTTCGTCCCAGTCATGGATGAATATATTGAAGAGGACTGGACCCAATACTGACCCCTGGGGAACACCACTTGTCACAGACTTCCAGCTGGATTCTGTGCCCGTAATCACAACCCTCTAGGTTCTATCTTTTAGCCAGTTTTCAATCCACTTCACTATCCATTCATCTAACCCACACTTCCTAAACTTGCCTATGAGGATGCTGTGGGAGACGATGTCAAAGCCTTGCTGAAGTCAAGGTAGACAACATCCACTGCCCTCTTCTCATCTATCTAACCAGTCAAGACATCATAGAAAGCTATCAGGTTAGTCTGACGTGACTTCCCCTTGGTAAATCCATGTTGACTACTCCTGATAGCTTTCTTTTCCTCCATATGCTCTGAGATGACACTGAGTATGAAGTGTCCCATTACTTTTCCAGGGATGGAGGTGAGGCTGACTGCTCTGTAATTTCCTGGATCCTCCTTCTTGCCCTTTTTAAAACTGGGATGACATTGGCCTTCCTCCAGCCCTTGGGCACCTCACCTGTTCCCCGGGACCTCTCAAAGATGATGGAGAGTGGCCCTGCAATGACTTTTGCCAGGTCCCTTAGCACTCTCAGGTGTATCCCATCTGGACCCATGGACTTGTGGATGTCCAGCCTTCTTAATTGATCTCTAACTTGGTCCTCCTCCACCAAGGGAAGATCTTCCTAAGTCCAGACTATCCAGAGTCCATGGCTCCCAGGGGTTGGCCCGAGCAGTAAAGACTGAGGCAAAGAAGGCATTCAGCAATTCACCCTTCCCTGCATCCTCTGTTACCATGGCACCCGACTCATTCAACAGCGGGCCCACATTTTCTCTAGTTTTCCGTTTGCCTCCAATGTAATTGAAGAACCCCTTCTTGTTGTCTTTGACATCTCTTGCCAATTTTAATTCCAAGGAGGCCTTGGCTTTCCTTGTTTCTTCCCTACATAGTCTAACAGCATCTCTGTAATCCTCCCAAGTGGTCAGTCCCTTCTTCCACTCAGTGTAAACCTCCTTCTTCCACTTTAGTTTTTTTAGAAGGTCCCTGCTCAGCCACCCAGGTCTCCTGCTTCCCTTGCTTGATTTCTTGCTCTTGGGAATGCACTGGTCCTGAGCTTGGAGAAGGCAATGTTTGAATATTGCCCAGCTCTCTTGAGCCCCCTTGTCTTTCAGGGTCCTAGCCCATGGGGTTTCACCTAACAGTTTCCTGAAAAGGACACAGTTAGCCCTCTTGAAATCCAAGGTTTCAGTCCTACTTGTTGTTTTTTGTATGTTACCTACAATCCTGAACTCTGTCTTTCCATGGTCACTGCAGCCGAGTTTGCCCTCAGCCTTGATGGCAGGACCCTCCACCAGTCCCTCTTTGTTTGTCAGGAGTAGGTCCAGTAGCGCCTCTCGCCTTGTTGGCTCTTCCACCAGCTGGGTTAAGAAGTTATCATCAATACTTTGGAGGATCCTCTTAGACTGTACATTCCTGGCTGTGTGGCCTTTCCAGCAGATGTCTGGGTGATTGAAGTCCCGCACAAGAACCATTCTAACAGATCTACCTCGTGACAACTTCTCTATCTGGAAAATGCATTTAGATACCCTGTATGCCCAGCAGAGCTCATCAAGCACTCATACTGGACATATCTAAGGAGGAAGATGTCTCAGGGCTGGATGAGGATGCAGATACCCTGAAGGGAAGGTGATGCGATGTTAGGAGAACTGCTCCACACCCTCCTTCACACAGCAAAATCCTCAACACCCTCCTTGCATTTGTGAGGTTGCCCCACAGGACCATTGCTCAGCATCATCTCTACAAGCAGAGGTGGGTGCCAAAAAGCTCAGTTGAACACACAGAAAATATGCCTTACTGCTGGAGACACACAGGAATATTTTTCATCCTAGGGACTGTGTGTTGGACAGACAAGAGTTTGTGCAACTCTGAGGTACTCTTCTGCTTAGACTGTTCAAACAAGGGACTACTTGTAACATCTCCGCTGTCTTCCCCATGCCAAGGAAGAGTGTGAAGATACCCTCTGGAGATGACAGACAAGGAGAGAACATCTTTGGCAGAAATGGACAGTAGGAGGATAGGAGTAGCAAATCTTTGCAACAGCCAGTCCAGCAGATGAAGATAAAGAGGCCTGAATAAATACAGGTCACAGGCAACCGAGGACTGTGCCTTCTCAAAGACATTTGAGATCAGCACAAGTTTAAGTTAGGTCCATATTAAATTCAGCATCAAAGCTGTGTGAGGTGATGGAGAGCACTGCATCTAACTGAGAGCAGATCAATCATAGAACGGTATGGGTTGAAAAGGGGCTTCAGAGGTCACCTAGTCCAACCCCACTGCAATAAGCAGGGACATCTTCAACTGGATAGGGTTGCTCAGAGCCACGTCCAACCTAACCTTGAATGTTTCCAGGGATGGTGCATCTACCACACCTGTGTTCCAGTGTTTCAAGACCCTCATTGAAAAAACTTCTTCCTTATATCTAGTCTAAATCTACCCTATTTTAGTTTAAAACCCTTACCCCTTCTTCTATTGCAACAGACCCTGCTAAAACATTTGTCCCCACCATTCTTATAAGCCCCCTTTAAGTATTGGAAGGCCACAAGAAGGTCTCCCTGGAACCTTGTATTCTCCATCCTGAACAACCCCAACTCTCTCAGCATACAGATGAGCTCCCTATGTTACCATTCTCATCTGTTTGCTTAGTTTTCAGTTTTGCCCACATTTTCATTCTCTCCATCTCTGTCCTGTTTTTTATCCTCAGATAGCTGTTAGTGCCTCCTTTCTGGCTAATCTCCAGCAGGCCAACAGTTGGCCAACTCTCTTCTTGCAAGCTGATGCACACATCAAGTCCCTGATGTGGAGCAGAGACCTCAGCAAGATGGTCATGGGGACATCTCATATGAGGAGGGACCCCTTGTTCCAGATGTCTCAGGTGACATTTGCTTTTTTCACAATACCCATAGGGTGTTGAGCCACTGTCTGTTGTGTTTTGCTACTGATCCTGAGGTTCTTCCCGCTTGTGGGGAGTCTGGCCAGTAATTCCTGGTTTGTGTTTGTACAGTCAATTACTCACTTGATAGTTAATCCCAATAAACCTGTGTTCATTGACAACACTTTGCATGTTATCTCCTAGATTGCTACAAATAGAGGTATTGGTTTTGTGCTCAATGTTTTTCCAGGAACTGAATTAAGACTGAATCTTCTAAAATTCACCAGCATTCTTTCCTTCCCCCCTCCCTACTTCCCTCCTTCATTCCCTCTTCCTTCCTTCCTTCCTTCCTTCCTTCCTTCCTTCCTTCCTTCCTTCCTTCCTTCCTCTCTCCCTCTGTCATTCAGTTATCTGTTCATTCATTAAGATGCAAGTGGATCAAAGTGTATTTTTGACCACATAATGAGTCTTGGAGCAACTGACTGTGCATGAGGGTTCTTGCATGGAGTGCTGTCCCTTGTGCTACGTGACAATTCTTGACATCCATTGTGGCATTTTAGGCAAATTTGCCCTTTCCTGTGTGTCTGCAGTGTCAGTGCCTACATCTGATTAGAGGACATTCAGGGTTCTTTTTATAATTACTAACAATTTAATCAATACACATAGTTCACAGCAGTATTTTTGCCTCTGCCTGACATTGAACATGGCCCAGCTCTTTGTCAAAAAGTCCTTTGCCAGAGTCTTTTGGGACCTGAGAGCTTTCTATGTCCATTCCTACATCCCACTCTCCTTTACCCTTGGCTTTTTCACCTTCACCTACTTTGGGGTTGGGGAAGAGAGGGGAGGCTGTTGCACCAAGGCTCCACAGCACTTGCTTTTACAAAGTCTTGCAGAGGCATTGATGCAAACCTCAACTTTTAGCAGGATTTAGGGAGAGAGAACTGTTGTGCTGGGTGTAGAATGAGCCACATGCATCTTGAATGCAAACATCTCAGTAAAGCACTCGGCCATCTGGAGCAATGGGGTCATTTGATAGAAATTTATGGAAGGAAACAATTTTGAGTGTGGATCTGGAGGGGCACCTTCCAGGATCTGGAGGGGCACCTTCTAGTGCTCTGTCTCACACTCATTACTTCTTAACTCCTGATCTGTGGTCATTGGACAGAATGTGTCAGCCATGAGTGGGTCTGCAATAAAGGTGGCCTGGTCTTCACTGCCAATACGGCTAGAAGGCTTTCTCAAAGTCAGGTCATCTTCTGGCTGTGACATTGCTCAAGACCTCAAAATGGACATGCCAACAATGGGACAAATTGTTGCAAATCCTGGAGCCATCCCCTGATGCCTCTGGCTGTCTCTATCAGGAAGTAAAGCTGTCATTAATTACAAGCAGTACTTTGGCAACTGCATCACTGCAAG
>JAOQGH010000038.1:154894-168904 GCA_025769975.1 Gallinago jamesoni
TCCAACCTGTCTAGATCCCACTGTAAAGCCTTCCGACCCTCAAGCAGATCAACGCTCCCACCTAGTTTGGTGTCATCTGCAAATTGACTGAGGGTGCACTCAATCCCCTTGTCCAGATCATCAATAAAGATATTGAACAAGACTGGCCCAAAAACTGAGCCCTGAGGGACACCACTGGTGACCGGCCGCCAACTGGATTTCACCCCATTAATCACAACTCGCTGGGCACAGCCATCCAGCCAGTTTTTTACCCAGTGAAGAGTACACTTGTCTATGCCATGATTCTCCAGTTTCTCCAGGAGAACACCGTATCAAAGTCCATGTAGACAGTGTCCATAGCATTTCCTTCATCAAGAAAGCGGATCACATGGTCATAGAAAGAGATCAAGTTGGTCAGGCAGGACCTCCCTTTCATAAACCCATGCTGGCTGGCCCTGACCCCTTGCCTGCCCTGCACTTGCTGTGAGAGCTCACTCAAGATGATCCTCTCCATGATCTTTCCCACTACTGCGGTCAGGCTGACAGGCCTGTAGTTCCCCGGATCCTCCTTCTGGCCCTTCTTGTAGATGGGCGTCACGTTGGCCACCCTCCAGTCATCTGGTACCTCTCCTCTGAAGACAGAGGCAAAGAAGGCATTAAGTATCTCAGCCTTCTCCTCATCCTTGGTTGCAAGGTTTCCCCACACATCCAGTAGGGGATGGACTTTCTTGCTGACTCTCTTTTTGTTGATGTATTTATAGAAACTTTTTTTGTTGTCCCTTATATTAATCGCCAGGTTGAGTTCCAGCTGGGCTTTTGCCTTCCTAATTTTTTCTCTGTATGACCTAACAAGATCTCTGTACTCCTGAGTTGCCTGTCCCCTCATCCAAAGGTGGTAGACCTTTTTTTTCCTTAAGTCCCATCAAGAGCTCTTTGTTCATCCTGGCTGGCTATTTTCCCTGCCCTTTAATTTTGTGCCTCATGGGGACAGATGATTCCCCAATGAGATACTTATCTTTTAGGTGGTTAAAGTCTGGTGAGATGAACATATCTAGATAACCTAATGTTGTCAACATTACAAAGGGAATTGGTAGTAATTTTGACTTGCATGATGTGTTGGATGCCAGTCATTTGAAATGGGGATGGCTTTTAATGACTTGTGTCTCAAATGCATCTATGTGCTTTTCTTCCTTTTCTTCATCCTCAAATTTGCAGCTGCTGCTACTGATCACAGCTGTGGGAAGACGTGCTAATGCCATGGGATAAGGGCTGCATTTTCAGTGAGGAAAGCACTTACAGAGCGTCATATGTGCAGAACTTCTCACAGATTTTTCCCCCTTCCATCACTGTGATTGCTGACCACAGTTCACCCGTTTGTCTCTCTCCTGCTGTAGGTGATGGGCATGATCCATTGCTTGTCTTGGATGGTTATGAGGATGACGGTATTAGACTCAAATGTTTCTCTGTGAGGTTGTTTTCTGAAGTCCAGGTGTTGTGGACAGATGGTAGAGGAGATAATCTCACTGGGACTCCTCTCACCACTGACACCACCACTACTAATGCCAGCAGCTCCATCATTCTGAAACCAGAATCTGGAAATTCTGTGTCCTGCAAAATAATTGATAAACGGCTGAAAACGTCAACAGAATCTTCAGTTGTCATTGCAAGTGAGTATGAGCTTGTGTCCTTGTGTCATGGGAAGTAAAACAGTGAGCAGCTGCATACCTGATTGCCCCAGGAACACAAATTTCTAGGGGAACAGAATAATCAGTTTTCACAGAAGTTTTCTTCTGTGATATATCTTGGTCTTTACACTGAACCACCACTAGTTTCCAGGGGCAACTCCCAAATGTTGTCAAAATATTAATAGTAAAAATGCACTTCCATGGCTGTAATACCATCCGGGGGAAATGAAATCTTGTTATTGAGTGGTGCTTGTTCTCAATTGCAAGGAGATTGCATTTTTCCATTTCTCTCTCTTTCTCTCATTTTCTTCCACTTTCTATTTCTACTATTATAACATCTAATATTCTATTCTGTTCTAACACATCAGTTTACACAAATCACTGACACTTTGTGAAATAGTTGAGGGATGTAAAAGTCCCAGTGAACTGCTCTGGCAGGTGTCTAGGAATGAAATTTAGGTCCAAGTTAGTTTTATTTCACTTTAGCCATATAATCAAAGCATAAAGTTTATTATTCATGGAAGTTTATAACCGATCATCTGAAATCATTTGCAGATGTCTTCTTTCCTGCCACCTCCCCTTGGCTGGCGGCTTTTGTTGTGATCCTGCTCTTGGGCATATTCCTGGTTATTGCTGCAATTTATAAACTCAGAAGTAAGTTCCACTCAATGCTAAAGTGATGAATGCTTCATACAATTGAGTTGAAAGGCAACATCACCATGTCCAGAATTATCTGGGGAGGAGGGTACAGGGTTATGAACAATCATCTTCGTGATTCTCCAATCATGGATTTTTACTGTATTTTTGCTTTCTTTGCACATTCCCTTTTAAGCATCTTTTAATTACTCCAATATTTTGGGGCATAAACCTGTACAGTCACATTTGCCAATATTAACCAACATATTACTGTAGTGAAATTATTGTTGCAAGTTAACCTCTTTATTGAAATAGGCAATTCTTGCAAGTAACTGAAGTATGTTTGGGTACCCAAATATACCCACTGGCTTAATTTATTTATAAGTCATTTTATTGATTTATAAGCTCTTTTCTAGCCAAGACAGGTCTACAACACAAATCTGTTGCCAAGACAGCAGGTCAAATCTGCATTTTTTTCTGCTTTCAGTATCACTGGTTTTATTCATTAAGTTCTATATGATTTCTCAGTATTTTAATGAAAGATACAACTAAATGCAAATCAACATATTTTGAAAATAAAATATGAAATATGAAATTTAATTTGAAAACCAACAAGCAAGAAATATTGTAACATTTTCCTTCTCTCTGCCTCTCTCCTCTCTCTCTCTCAGAGAACAGTAAGATTACTACTCGTGAAAGTAAGTCATATTATTACTATATTTAAAAACCATATTAGTACTATATTTCATCATGAACATCTTGAAAGATACGTGCAACATGAGAAATGTTGGCCAGTGATAGAAAGCATGGGCATAAATAGTTGTATTCCTACGATTGTTTTATGACAGACTTAAAAAGATTGGGACTTTGACCTTATCTACCTGTAGGCGCCTGCGAGGGTTTCTTTGGGGAGAAAGTCACCTTATGTTCAGCCAGGACAGAAAGACTGTCCTAGTGCTGATTCCTGCTCCTGATGAGAAGTGAGGGAATTCTTGCATCCCATTTAACCTCGGCTTTTCTGCCTGAAGATGTTGAAAAAAAAATGGTAAAAGGTTTTGGTATGGGTGACCTTTTGTGTAAAAACCTTCACCGGTTTTCTTGCCCTTAGCCTGTCTATCTAAAAGTTTATTTCCAGAAAAATGAGTTTTTGACAGTTCCCAAGGTATAATGTCCAGTCTTCTTATAGCAGTCGAAGAATTTCTAATGTCCTTATGTGAAAGCATGATAAAGAGTCTTAGAACATCCCAATCATGTTGGATTTTGGTTAAAGCTGCCACAGGGTTGTGATTGAGCAGGGCATAGAAGCGGCAGCCTGTTCAGCATGTCCACAGAACAATGTTTTCCTGTTAAGGCCCACTCCACCTGTCAGTAGATGCAAAATTTTCAATACAAAATTTTGTTTCATGTGAAAATTGGAGGTACTTATAGAGCACTTTTTTCTAGAATTTTTTGTTGTTGTTGGTGGGGGTTTTTTTTAAGTTTTAGGTAAGACAAAGCTAAAAACTGCTTTTAGATAGCTTGCATCTTTCACCTCTCACCAGCAATGAACAAAATCAGGATGCAGTTCAGAGGAGGAACTTGTCTTATTCCTCTCAACTGTGGAAAGAGGTTTTTTGATCTCTGATGACTATAGAAACAATTAAAAAAAAAAGTTTCTTGAGCTAAAGGTAGCCTTTGTAAACCTCTGGAGAATCCAACATATTCTGCTTGAAAAATACCACAGACTAGGAAGTTATTTTCATTTTAAAAATGAAAACATGATTGTTTGAATATTTACATGAATTTCTAGACAGTTTTATATTCGAGATGAGGTTTTATTATTACTTTTAAGGAATTCTAGCTTACAGAAGAAAAGCATAGTATACCTAGTGGCTGTTTTATACTGATAGTAACTTTAAAGTAAAGAAGCAGTCCCTTTGCCATATTTGAGGGGCTAGACTGCTGCCCAGGAACTGAACTCAGAAAATTGCATATAAACAAAAAAAATTATAATTAAAAAAAAAACAAAAGCAAAACCAAACTAAAGAGTATGTGGGAACATATTTATGGATACTTTTATTAAAATTTGCATCCAGGCATCCCTTAAACACTTCTCTTTCATTTCTCAGACCTTTGCCTCTTGTCAAATGATGTCAGTATGACTTGTGAAGTAAACCTGAGTATGTACTAAATTATCAGAGATCAGAAAAAAGGCTTTTTGCAGTTAAGATGTTTGAATACTGGCACAGGCTTCCCTGGAGAGGTTGCGAAGTCTCCATCCTTGGAGACATTCAAAACCCAATTGGACACAGCCCTGGGACAACCCTGCTTAAGTAGGGTGAGCGGACTAGATGGATCTCAAGAAGCACGCTTCCAACCTCAACTCTTTTTTGACTCTGTAAAACGTGATCTTAGTTGATGGTCCCTAAATGGCTGAGAGTTTGTAACAGCAGAGAAAACAAGGCTGGATGTCACAGGGTGTTTTGTGCTTAATCTCTAGTATGTTTATTTCTAATGTTGCAACAAAATGACTTAACTTGAGAGACAAGGGGTTTATTTTTGTTTTGGTCAATGCCTATACCACACTTGTTTAAACTAAGTCTATAAAAATAGTATACTTTTGAAGTCTAGTTACCTAGTATTCAAATAAACCCAATAATTTATGTGTATTAAGTGGGAGTTAAATGATGAATTCACAATTTTCACACATCTCCTTAGTTTTCTTCTTTTTTTGGATTCTTCCTTGGGTACTTCAGGAAGTGGGATGAGTTTTCCACCATTCTTATTCTCTTGCATCTGCCTCATGCCCCCTGCCACCTGATCAAAGGACCATACTGAGTCTGTTTTGGGCTTGATTTTGCCTTGACTGTACAGGTTAATCAGCTTGGCTATGACACCTGCGATAAGCTTAAATTCTTCATCCATATGGCCAAGGTGGTAACCACACACAACCTCGTTATGCATTCAAATGCATACATACAAGTATATATATATATATAAGCAAATAGCATTCTGGCTTTTATGAGAAATAGTGTGGCCAGCAAGACTGGAGCACTGATCATCCCCCTGTACTCAGCACTGGTGAGAATGCGCCTTGAATGCTGCATCCAGTTTTGGGCTGCAAGAAAGACTTGAGTTGCTAGAGCAGGTCTAGAGAAAGGCAATGAAGCTGGTGAGGGGTCTGGAGCACAAGTCTTGTGAGGAGAGGCTGAGGGAGCTGGGGGTGTTCAGGCTGGAGAAAAGGAGGCTGAGGGTGACCTTTCTCTCTGCAACTCCCTGAAAGGAGAGTGTCATGAGGGGAGGTCAGTCTCTTCTCCCAAACATCAGACAATAGGAAACAGCTTCGAGTTGTGCCAGGGGAGGTTTAGGAAGGAAAATTTCTTCACAGAAAAAGTTATCAAGCATTGGAACAGGCTGCCCAGGGAAGTGGTGGAGTGACCAACCCTGGAGGAGTTTAAAAGATTTGTACACATAGTGCTGGTTTAGGGATGTGGACTTGACAGTGTTAATGGTTGGACTCGATCTCAATGGTCTTTTCCAAACTAAATGATTCTATGAGTCTATACAAATTGTGGCTTCATCACTTCTGTGTAGTGTTCAAAACTGAATTTTAGGTTCTTGAAGAATTATGTTTAGGACATAAAAATATTTATCTGTTCGCAGAAAATGCACAAGAGGAATTACAAAAAGGTAAGTGTAACACGTTTTTGTCAGTGATTTCTGTCTATGAATCTATCTGATCCTTCAGAACCAGATGAAAGCTGAGCTCAGGAAATATTAGTGACTGTTTTGCTTTTATAAAATAAAATGAAAGAAAATCATTGCTTTTATATTGAACACTTAAAGATAATCGATGCCTACTGCAAAGGAAACTAATTCCATGGGGAAGTTTGGTCTATGGGCTGGTATTTTTGTGCTCAATATTTGAGCTTGCAAATTGTTCTGTTAGTTAATTTGGGTAAGTTAATGTGTTCTTACTTTGGGATTGTGGTTCATGCTGAATTTCAGTCTGTAATAAAAGAAAGAATTAAGCTCCAGTGTCTGGAAAATAAAATAAAAAATATTTTCTGTTCTTTTTATAAAGACTGGTTAGGACTTCATTGTACAATAGTAGAACAAGAAGGTTGCTTTTACTGTGAGGAACAAGTGAGCTGGGTATGCCAGAGTATACAGTTTACAGTATCCAGTAAACTTTTTTTATACTTGCAGTAGTCTTTATGGTACTGTGGAGAAACAGCCATTACCGCTTTTATAAAGCCATGTTTAATATTATCTGGACAGAGTTCGGTTGTTTCAACATAAGTACTAAAAACCACTGGTGGGTGTGCTAAGGCCCTTCAATCACACCCTCATTAAAGTATCAGTTTGGGTTTTTCCCTTTAGTTCAGTCACCTGAAGTACTTCATTCTACTGATGGGGAATTTCTTTACCTTTTCTTTTGTTCCCACTTTAAGGGAAGGTACCAGCATAATGAAGACAATAACTCTGGCTGCCTTATAACTGGGGAGCATCCGATTATCTTTATGAAGCTCAGATTGTTTCATTTTCTCTTGCTATACAGAACACAGTGGAACATACAGAAAATCCAACCTATTTGTGTTTGTTTTTGTTTTTGTTTGGTTTTGTTTTTGTTTTTGTTTTTAAATGGAAAGGAAATGGTGTTTTAATATTTAAACATAATCTTTTGCAGAGATAGATGATATCAAAGAGGAACTGGGTAAGAATGTGTTTTGACTTTGTTATGTCCATTTTGAGTGTCATTTGGTTAGAATAATCCTCTATATTTAAAAACATTATAATATCATGAAAGACGACCCATACTGGAAATTTGTAATTCTATTCTAAAGCTGGGATTTTCAATTAAATTAATGATGTCTGTTATCAATGTCACCTGATTTTAGCCAATGAAATTTACATACCTAGTCTAAACTATGTTTAGACTAATCTAAGTTCTTCTATGGGATCAGTACCTTCAGAGGACAATTCATCTCCTACCTATTTTGAATGTATATTTTGAATTTAATGCCAAGCCTCAGTTCCCTAAATGAAAACATTCTTTAAAACTGAAATTCTCACTTACATTTTGTGGTTTTTTTCTCTTGAAAAATGTATCATTCTCTGCTATTTCTGGGTTTGTTGCTTTCTTTTTCAGATGATGAAGAGGAGAGATTTCAGAAGGGTAAATTAGCATTTTGTTTCCTACTTTGCATTTAGTCCCATACACTATTCTTTTAACCATACCCTGAAAGATGCTTTGCAGGTGACTGTTCTAAGAAAACAGTGGTATTTAATCTATTTTGAGTACTAGAATTGGAAAATGCTCTCAGAAATTCACATTTACGAAGATTAACTCCCCTATTCCAAAAAGATAATTGAAAAGTTGTGTATGTGTACACACAGTCTCTCCCTTTTAATCTATAGGTGTATATCTATATATCTATAAATGGAGAGTATATCTAGCTATTTATATATATACATAATTTTTTTCCACTGCTAGAAAATATTTAAGTGGAACATTTTATTTATTGCATCTCAGAACAAAGTAATGACTAAAGCATCTGATCAGAGCATGAAAAATAATATAATGGGGAAAATCCCAGTGCAATTCGTGTTGCACACCGAGAATAAGAGAGTTCTCAAAAAGCAACTGTGACAAGCCCTGTTCACAGGTGAAGCTGTGAGCAATAAAGTGGTGAAATTTGGTTTCATTTATGTATAAGAAACAAATATATTCTCAACTGTTGTGTTATTGAGAGAGGTTTCACTCTCCTATTCTTATGGTCCTCTATGAACTGTAAATATCCTTGGAAACTATTTGTTCTGAATCATTCCCCAACTGCATCTGATATTCCCCTTTGTTTATTCTGTCATACCTTGTGTGCAGGAATATTTGTGTGACACATTATTTAATACCATAGAAAAACTTACATAAGGCATGCGTATTCTTCTACAAAGATGAACAGATTAATCCTATATATATTAATATATATAAAAACATATATATAAAGAGATTAATCCTACATATGTGCATAACTTACATATTAGTATTTCAAAATACTAATACACTACGTATTGAGTGTACCATAATTTCCCTGACTTAATTGTCCTAACTTTTAATTTTGTTTCTTTGTAGAAAATCAAGATATGTTGAACAGAATTGGTAAGGACATTAAGTTAATTTTAGTCCTTAAAAATTATTTAAATTATTTGAGATCAGAAATACTATTTTGGAACTGAACTGTGCCACTGTTTGAGGGCTATTGCAGCACTTAGTTCTCTTTCAAACTTAGACTTAGTTGCCCCTAAAATCTAGTGTTTATCTGACACAATTCGGGGACTCCAAAACACCCATTTCCATAAAAAGGGAACATCTTTTCAGACATTTAGGTGTTTAATTTTTTCTGTAGTTGAGTTTAAAACAAATTTTCCTCTTCCTATTTTTGAAAGGAAGTAAAAAAAAAAATTGTATGCATTTTGTCATGTTGGCCATATCAAGCTCCTGTTTGTCATCTGACAGGGTCTGGAAGCATGGTCATGGGTTCTGTATGTATTCAACCCTGATGCTAGGGAGGAATAACTCCCTGCACCAGTACAGGATAGGGGTTCACCTGCTGGAAAGCAGCTCTGCCCAGAGGGACCTGGGAGTCGTGATCGACAACAAGTTGCCTGTGAGGCAGCAGTGTGCCCTTATGGCCACGAAGGCCAATGGTCTCCTGGGGTGCATTAAAAAGACCGTGGCTAGCAGGTCGAGGAAGGCCATCCTGCCCCTCTCCTCTGCCCTGGTGAGGACACATCTAGAGTGCTGTGTCCAGTTCTGGGCTCCCCAGGTCACGAAAGAGAAGGACTGAAGAGAATGCAGGAGAGGGCTGTGAAGATGATTGGGACTGAAGCATCTGTCTGATGAGGAAAAGCTGAGAGACATGGGACTCTTCATGGGCTGTTCAGCCTGGAGAAGAGAAGACTGAGAGAGGATCTTATCAATGCTTATAAATATCTAAAGGGCAGGTTTCAAGATGATAGGGGCGAGACTCTTTTAAGTGGTGTCCGGTGACAATACAAGAGGTAACAGGCACAAACTGGAACATGGAAATTCCATCTAAACGTGAGGAAAAAAACTTTACTTTGAGGGTGTCAGAGCCCTGGAACAGGCTGCCCAGGGAGGTGGTGGAGTCTCCTTCTCTGGAGACATTCAAAACCCACCTGAAGGCATCTCTGTCTAGCCTGTTCCAGGTGAACCTGCTTTTGCAGGGGGAGTTGGACTAGATGATCTCCAAAGGTCCATTCCAACTCCTAGTGTTCTGTGGTTCTATGTATCTGCAGGTGATTCAGCTCACCTACCTAGTTACCTACATTTTGGGTATCCAGTCTAAGGCAGTATTCTTGGCTCCCTCATAGAGAGATGAAGGTATCCAAGAGTAGTTTCAGATGGTGGTTGAAACAGCAAAGAAACAGTTTCTGTTGTTCCATTCTTTCTCCTGACCCAACACAGAGCCCAGTTGAGTAGCTTGGGTTTAGGTAGCCTCTAGCCCTTCAAGGCTAAGATAGAATTGTTTTCCAAATACTAGGCCAGATAGGCCTTAAATACTTTACTTACTACTAGGTAAAGTAGTGTTGGAAATACTCACAGATACCCTCTTGAAGAGCCTTGCCATGCATGAGGATAACATAACTTTATGTCCTTTTCAGAAAACATCCAGAATGAACTGGGTGAGTTGAAAGCTGAAAATTATTTTTATCAAATCTACACCCTGCTGACCCCATACTGTAGTAAAATATGGTATATTAACATCCCATCCTGCACTAATTTTAATTAATCATATCTTTTCCTGCAGATTTCAGAAGAGCTCAAAGCAATGCAGGTAAGTCAAGTCTCACCTGCCATTAACCTCGTGTTCTTTCATGCACATTCCAGACTCTATTCCTTGTGTCATGAAAAACTCACAGGCTGTCAGGATTTCGGGAGATTTTGAAGCCCATTGCTTGCAAGAGGGAAGAAGGTTTTCTTATGCATCTCCTATCTACATGGTTCTCAGTGTCACAAGTTGGGGTGAATCGTTTCTGTACCAATTAGGGCTTTTTTACACCCTATCTGTATTTGAGAGATTCAGCTTTGTGTTTTATTTCTAAAAACCCTTCTGCAATATGGGTCTGACCAGAGAGCTTGGATCCCCTCAATCAGAGCAAAGACCAATTTGTAAAGGCCAGAGAAGAGGCATATCCTGCTGGATACTGTTTCTGCTACTGAGGTTTTTGTCTGACAGAAGCACACTGTATATTCCTGGGGTATTTAGTTTTTTGGTTTGATTTTTTGGTGTGGTTTTTTTAAAATTTATTTTATCATTTCTCTCCTTTATTCCCTTCCTTTGAGATTACTGTTTATTTTCCTGAAAAGCAGAAATAATTTGGTGCTTTGTGTTTTTTTTTCCTTTCTCAAGTCAGTATCGCTCTGGATGAGAAGTGCAAACATCCCAGCCTCATCATTAAGGATAAAAACAGAGTCATGTCCTCCACCAAGAAAGAGATCCTGCACAAAGCAATGGTGGTGGCTACTGAAGGATTTTCAGAAAATAAACATTACTGGGAAGTGGAGGTGGGAGACAAATCAGAGTGGGAGCTAGGTGTGGTGTGTGAGGAAATGAGAAATACACTGAGGAGCAGCACAAGCAATACTTTCCCAAAGGAGAATTTACGCAGTCTGCAGTTTTCTCAGGGACAATATACTGCAACTGGTGGGACTGATGCAAGAAATTGCAAGCCCTGCAGTGTGGTAGGTGTTTTCCTGGATCAGGAATCTGGCACGCTTTCATTCTTTGATGTTGAAGAAAAGTGCCTTCTTGTGTCTCTCCCTTTGGAGCTTTCTGGGAAACTGTACCCGTTCTTCAGCCCAGGCTCTGATGGCAAATGGTTAGGAGTACGCCCTGTATACACTTGAAACACATTACCCTCTCTGTGACATCCTTCCACAGGGCCAGGAGGAGATTAATAAATTAATAATGTAGTGAATCACAGAAGAAGTGAAAGCAGAGAGGAAGGAAAAAAAGTAATATCAGCTTTTAAAACCATGGTCCAGAAGGAAATAGTCTTTGAAGTGCTTCTTTGGGATTCATCTTGTACTAAGGAACTAATTTTGTAAAAACCCAGATCTGTTAAATGTTGCAATTTTAATACATTCTACCTGGACTGAACAAACACGGATATATTCCAGTTTTCGTTGCACTTGTTTTTTATTAATTTTTAAAAAATAAACCCATCAGAATGATTTAACAAGAAGAGTATGAATACAAATTTCAAATTTTATACGAAGTCAGAATACTATTAATAGTAATCACATTGTGAACTATGAAATGCAAGTACCATTTTTGGAGATCTGCTATTAGAGATGTTAAGAGAGAAGGCTAAGCACCACGGATCACATAAAACTCAGAAACAATTGCTTATATGTAAGCAGATGGTTGAGTTAGTTTGACTTAAGGAATGGGAGTCAAGAATTATATTCAGCTGCCCAAATGTGGAAGCCTAATGCAATTTGAGCTCCTGCAGGGCTATCATAGAATCATAGAATTGTCTAGGTTGAAAGTGACCTTTAAGATCATCTAGTCCAACCATCAACCTAACTCTGATAAAAAAAATCACTAAACCGTGTCACTAAGCATTATGCCAACCTGTCTTCTAAATACCTCTAGAGATGGTGCCTCAACCACTTCCTTTGGCAGCCCATTCCAATGAGAAATAAGACTTTAAGTGTAAAATTTTTTCCTAATATCCAACCTGAACCTCCCCTAGTGCAAACTGAGGCCATATCCTCGTGTCCTGTAGCCTGTTCCTTGGGAGAAGAGCCCAATCCCCGCTTCTCCACACCCTCCTTTCAGGGAGCTGTAGAGAGCGAGGTCTCCCCTCAGCCTCCTTTTCTCCAGGCTGAACACCCCCAGCTCCCTCAGCCTCTCCTCATAAGACTTATTCTCCAGACCCCTCACCAGCTCCGTTGCCCTTCTCTGGACCCACTCTAGCACTGCAATTTCTCTTTTTTGTGGTGAGGGCCCCAAAATTGGACACATGCCTCTAGGTGAGGCCTCACCAGTTCCAAGTACAGAGGGACAATCACCTGCTGAGTCCTACTCACCACGATGTTCCTGATACAGGCCAGGATGCTGTTGGCCTTCTTGGCCACCTCAGCACACTGCTCTGGCTTATGTTCAGCCAACTAGCGACCAACACTCCCAGGTCCTTTTCTGCCAGGCAGCTCCACTTTCTGCCAGCCACTCTTCCCCCAGCCTGGAGTATCCATGGGGTTGGTGTGACCCAAGTGCAGGACCGACACTTGGCCTTATTGAACCTCATCCATCAACCCACCCATCCAGCCTGTCCAGATCCCTCTGCAAAGCCTCTCCCACCCAACTTGGTGTCGTTTGCGAACTGTGTGAGGGTGCACTTGATCCCCTCATTCAGATCATTGATAAAGATATTAAATAGAACGGGTCCCAGTACCAAAACCTGTGGGACACCACTCATGATCAGCCGCCAACTGGATTTAACTCCAGTCACCACCACTCTCTGGGCCCGGCCTCCAGCCAGTTTTTAACCCAGTGGAGAGTATACCCATCTAAGCCATGGGCAGCCAGTTTCTCCAGGAGGATACTGGGGGAGACTGTAACAAAGGCCTTGCTAAAATCCAGGTAAACAACATCCACAGCCTTTCCCTCATCCACCAAGTGGGTTGTCATATAAGGACATCAGGTTTGTCAAGCAGGACCTGCCCCTCATGAACCCGTGCTGGCTGGGCCTGATCACCTGAGCACCCTTCATGTGCTGCATAATGGCACTCAGGATGATCTGCTCCATCACCTTCCCAGGCACCGAGGTCAGACCGACAGGTTTGGAGTTCCCAGGATCATCCTTCTGACCCTTCTTGTGGATGGGTGTCACATTTGCTAGGCGCCAGTCAGGTGGGACCTCCCCAGTTTGCCAGGACTGTTGGTAGATGATAGAAAGTGGCTCAGTGAGCACTTCTGCCAGCTCCCTCACTACCTTCAGGTGGATCCCATCTGGCCCCATAGACTTCTTTATATCAAGGTGTTGGAGCAGGTTCCTCACTGCTTCCCTTTGGATTATGGGGGCTGCATTCTGCTCCCCGCCCCTATCTGCTACCTTAGGGGTCTGGGTACTCAGGGAACAACCCACTCTACTACTAAAGACTGAGGCAAAAAAGGCATTAAGTACCTCAGCCTTCTCCTTGTCATTTGCCACAATGTGACCTCCCTCATCCAATAGAGGATGGAGATTCTCTCGAGTCCTCCTCTTGTCACTAATATATTTATAGAAATTCTTTTTACTGTTTTTAACATCCAAGCCCAGGTTAAGTTCTATTTGGGCTTTGGACTTTCTAATCTTTTCCCTATGTAGCCTTACAACACCTTTGTAATATTCTGGAGTGGCCTTAGAGAGAGGCCGTAAACTCTCCTTTTTTTCCCTGAGTTGTGACCATATCTCTTTGTTCAGCCAGGCCGGGCTTTTCCCCCAACGGCTTGCTTTACATGTCATCATAGAAGACTATCAGGTTAGTCAGACATGATTTCCCCTTGGTGAATCCCAGTTGACTTCTTCTGATAGCTTTCTTTTCCTCCAGATGCTTTGAGATGATGCCCAGAACAAGCCTTTCACAGAATCACAGAATCACACAGAATCACAGAATCTTAGTGGTTGGAAGGGACCTTTGAGATCATCGAGTCCAACC
>JAOQGH010000038.1:172640-187212 GCA_025769975.1 Gallinago jamesoni
GCTGTCCACTAACACTCCCAGGTCCTTTTCTGCCAGGCAGCTTTCCAGCCACTCTGCCCCAAGCCTGTAGTGTTGCCCAGGGTTGTTGTGACCAAAATGCAGGACCTGGCACTTGGTCTTATTAAACTGAGGGTGCACTAAATCCACTTATGCAGATCATCAATAAAGATATGAAACAAGACTGGCCCCCATATTGAGCCCTGAGGGACAACTCTGGTGACTGGCCACGAAGAAGATTTCACCCCATTAATCACAACTCTCTGCGCATGGTCATCCAGCCAGTTTCTTTACCCAGTGAAGAGTATGCTTATCTATGCCGTGATTTGCCAGCTTTTCCAGGAGAACGCTGGGGGGATGGTGTCAGTGGCCTTACCGAAGTCCAGATAGACAACATCCATAGCCCTCCCCGCATTGAGAAGGCGGGTCACATGGTCATAGAAAGAGATCAAAGTGGTTAAGCAGGACCTCCCTTTCATAAACCCATGCTGGCTGGCTCTCATCCCTTGGCTGCCCTGCACTTGCTATGAAAGCTCACTCAGGATGATCCTCTCCATGATCTTTCCCACTACTGAGGTAAGGCTGGCAAGCCTGTAGTTCTCTGGATCCTCCTTCCAGCCCTTCTTATAGATGGGTGTCATGTTGGCCACCCTCCAGTCATCTGGTACCTCTCTTGTTGACCAGGATTGTTGATACATAATGGAGAGAGGCTTGGTGAGCTCTCCCACCAGCTCCCTGAGTACCCTTGGGTGAATCCAGTCCCATAGACTTATGCATGTCCAGGTGCATAAGCAAATCATTAACTATTTCCTCCTGGATTACAGGGGAGTTGTTCTGCTCTCCATCCTTATCTTCCAGCTCAGAAGGCTGAACACCCTGGGAGTAGCTGGTCTGACTATTGAGGACAGAGGCAAAGAAGGCATTAAGTATCTCAGCCTTCTCCTCATCCTTAGTTGCAATGTTCCCCCCCCGCATCCAGTAAGGGATCGAGATTCTCCCTGGCTCGCTTTTTGTTGATGTATTTTTAAAAGCTATTTTTATTGTCCCTTATATTAATGGCCAGATTGAGTTCCAGCTGGGCTTTTGTCTTCCTAATTTTTTCTCTGTATGACCTAACAAGATCTTTATACTCTTCCTGAATTGTCTGTCCCTTCTTCCAAAATTAGTAAATCCTCCTTTTTTCCCCCTAAATCCCATCAAAAACTATATTCAACCAGGCTGGCCATTTTCCCTGCCCTTTAATCTTGCGCCTCATGGGGACAGCCTGCTCCTGGGCCTTTAAGATTTCCTTCTTGAGGAGCGTCCAGCTTTCCAGGAACCCTTTGCCCCTTAGGACTATCTCCAAAGGGACTCTCTCAACCAGAGTTCTAAAGAGGCTAAAGTCTGCCCTCCAGAAGTCCAAGGTGGAGGTTTTGCTAACCCCTTTCCTTACCTAAGAACTGAAAACTTGACCATTTCATGATCACTAAGCCCAAGACGGTCTCCGACCACCACATCTCCCACTAGTCCTTCTTTCTTTGTGAACAGTAGATCTAGTGAGGCACCTCCCCTGTTAGACTCACCTACCAGATGTGTCAGGAAGTTATCTTCCATGCACTCAGGGAACTTCCTAGCCTGCCTGCTCAGGTAGGTACACTCTGTCACCTCTTCCCAGTCATTGATGAATACATTGAACAAGACTGGACCCAGTACTTACCCATGGGGAACACCACTAGTGTCCAACTGGACACTCCGCTGCTGATTACAAATCTCTTTCTTGAGATAAACATACCATGTATCCAATTGTGGCATGGGACTCCTGTCTTGTGCACACACTCTGCAGGTGGAGGACAAAATACATACAGAAAAGGGTAGGGGAAAGAGCAATCTTTTAAGCTGAAGTATTAAACTAAACATAACACAGAATGTGATCAAGAATGTAGAATGTATAATACAAAAATTGCAACCAAGCATTAAATTTGTCTAAGAAAATTTTATGATCTTTTATTTCACAGAAAAATTACCATATTAAAAAAAATATTATTCCTCTTGAAGTGAACAAATTCTCATGGTTGATTCTTTCTGTGAATTTTTAAAGAAGGGATACAATTCTTCTGAGAACGCACAGTCTTTAAACGTGAACATCACAGACATGTCAGTAACGTTGAAAAAAGTCACACTTTTCTCTTCACAATTGAGGTAAACTCCGACTTTCCTGGGATTTTTCTGCACTGCTAACTGTGTCCATGGATCAGTTCTCGCCCAGTAACTTTTAAAACTTAAGCCCAGAACCCAGAATTGGTCTTTAGGTGACAGAGATATGACTCCTTTCCTTTGAGCGGATTTTCCAGCTACTCCCAGGTCCCAGTTATTGCTTTCTTCAACATCCACCTCCCAGTAATGCTTCCCAGCGGAGAAACCTTCTGAGCCCAGCACACAGACAGCTGAATCAAAACCCTTTTCAGTTTGAGTTATTTTCTGGACATGTGATTTATGTGTAAACCTCTTCTTGTCCACATCGATAGACAAGTTTGGATGGGCTGTGTCCCCATCAACTTTGATGTCATCTACAAAAAGAAGAAATTTGGGGTTTTACGAACTCTAAAGCAAATATACAAGAAGAGAAGGACGCTGTACTGTACTGCATTTCATTCTGAAAAGCTCCCCGTATCTAGTCTAGGAAGACCTCTAAGCCTGGAGTGAAGAAGGACTGCTCTCAGACATGTAAATTACACTTCAACTTTCAAATATTTCACTGCCAAGTGAATAAAAGACATTTGCAGACTCACAGTCCTTTACATGCTCAGTACTGCTTCTATAGTATTCACAGGTCTCGAGCCATTGAGTACAGACAAAAGTAAGTACATTATTTTACCTGCATTGCCACGAGCCTTTCGGAATTCTGAAAACAAATAAGGAGGAAAAAATAAAAAAGGTAAGAAAAACCAAAGTCTACACATTGACTGAAAATATTTCCCTGCTCCAAGTTGGAAATCTCAGACTGAGTCTAAGGTTGAACTATTCTGGTCCACTGATACTTAATTCCCTCTTGCTCTCTCAAGGCCTCTGATTACCTGCACGGTCTGAAGGTGGATCTGAAGCTGGGATGAGCTTCTTGTTTGAGGACTACCTTCTTTCTCAGGTCCCAATTTGCCTGGATCTCACCTTGGCATTTGCAGGGACCCAGAAAGAATCCCCTTTGTGACATTCGTGGCAATAAATTTCATCCACATTTAGGGCATTTGTCATGCACATACAAAAAATAAGTTGGGTTAGTCTTCCCTAATGCTCTGAAGGGAGGAGGCAGTGCAATTCCCAGTGAGCTTCTGGGTATATGCAACCATGACAGCTTTGTGCAGTAGCGGCTGGGCAGCGAAGGATAGTGGAGGAGATGTGGCAGGTGGAGAGTCCAAACTGAACTATCCAAACTGAGCTGCTGAGAAGTCAAAACAGACAAGTAAATATTAACTATTTTCCAGGGCAGAATCAGCTGAACTTGTGGCTTTATGTGTGAAAGATGAAAAGACAACTCTGCAGGGGTCCCAGTAGGATTGTGAAGTTCTGAGATGTGAATTTAAGGGATTAGCTCAAAGGTAGGCATCTGTATGTGAAAAACATCAAGTTATGGACAAATATCTGAGCACATGAACATACAGGTGTGAGATATGCACTTGGAACTGCATAAAGGGAAGGTTTTGAATCCCCAGGAGTTTACAAGCCCTAAATTAATTGTCCTTTAAAACAAAAACCCTCTTCCTCTCTTCAGTCTTCCCCCTTCACTAAGTATAAGGAATCAATTGACAATAATGACTTACCAATTTCTTTCATCAGATCCACTGCAAACAAGAGAAACGCACAGAAAAGAAAGGTTACTGTGGATTAGACATCAGTACTTGGTAGCACTAGAGGATGGTTCCAGATACAGATAACTCTATTAATACCAAATATCAGCCATCTCCTGAAATGCTATCTTTTAACCACAGGTCACCACAGGTTTCCATGCAGTTAGATCTACGAGACATTCACGGTCATTCCTAAATGGGCTCTTGTTCTTCCCATGCATACAAGGAAGAACTTTTTCAACTAGAAAGTGGGGTAATCTTGTGAACAGCAGAGGGCAACAGACAGAAAAGTATAGCCAGGTCATTAAAGCTGGATGTATCAAAGGACATGGGAAGAATACAGCATATAAAAGAGGATCATTTGGGCTGCTGCAAGATATTCCCATGGATTGGGTTTGGCTTCATAATGGAAACAGCCTCCTGAAGATTAAGGTGACATATTTCCAAGGGACATGGAGGCAAAAGTATAGACAACTTTCAACAACAATAAACACGAAAGCACATAGGCAACCAGAGAGACTCACCTTCCTTTTCACGCAGTTTTTCTGCCAAGTCCCCATGGGCAGCAAGAGAAGAAAGGCAAGAAAGCAAGTCAGGGCAAGAACCATAACATATAAACCAGTCCACTTTGGGACATTCTACTCAAGGAAGCGACAAAAAATCTGGCCTGGTGGCTGACTAACGCTCCTTGGAGCTGCATCTCACAAGCTTCTGACTCTGGCAGGGATCTCTTCAATACGCCATCATCACCCATTTTCCCACAATGCCCCTGGCCTGGTTGATAGCTGAGGTTCTGCAGCCTCTTCAGCCCCATCTCAGCCTTACCTCTACATACCTTTCCCTCACTTTCCTGCCAGCACCAAAGACTCAAGCAGCCATACCCCACAAGGAACACACTATGAAGACCCCCAAACCTCACAATTAGCTGGCTCACATGACCTCCGGGGAAAAAGTGACACTCACTTATCTCCTTCTTCAGGTTCTCTGCAAGAAGAGGGGAGGAAGGGATGACAACATGCTTAAAACCCCATCTTGAGTCCAAGTAAGACCAGAGGAAAATTCTGGGTCTTACTGAGGAAGGAAGACTCAGACTCCACAAAAAAAATGAGGCCAGGGCTTCATTGGGCAGTGCACTGTGGTACTCACCATTCTCTGTATCATTCCTGTTTTGTGACTGGAGCTCCTCTGCAAATAAGAGGGAGAAAAAAGGGGGAGCCATGAGGGCTGTCCAGGTGAGAACTGCTGCCAGCAGTGGAGACAGGGGACACTCAGCTCTAGGAACAGCAGCATCCAACCCCTGTGCCAGGTGGAGAAATACTGGCCCCCAGGTTACTTGCCATGCGTCATAGCAATGTCCCTTTATTGCACAGACACCCTGCACTGCTGTCCACCTCCACTGGCATTGCAGTCATGCACCGTTTAGGATGTCAGGTGCTGAGGGACTCAGCAACTACCCAGTCACCTCTACTGTCGTGACAGCCAAATGTCCTTGTTGACATGTCAGATGTTGAGGGTGACCATGCCTCGTCTTTGCCAGCACTTGGCAAGGGGGAAGCTGGAGTACCCCTGTCACATAACCTCCCTGCCCCTTCTTTCTGTCTTACAGCGGGAATTCACCCTGGCAGTTTCCTACTTCCCCAGGGACGGTGTTCCCTTTTCCTGGGGATGGATTCTCTCTCGGGCCACCACTTCTCCCCTTGACTCAGCAGCCAGGACATGGAGTCTTCACAATGGAGCCCAGTAAGAAACAATTCTCCTTCCTTCGCCAGTAATGAGAAAATCCCACCAGCCCTGACAAATTCCCACCTGGCCAGGAGAACAGGCAAGCACCAAGGAATAGGACGATACTGGAGCTGTGAGGTCTCCACTACTGACCTTACAGCAAGGGCAGGCAGGGACACCAAGCCCCAAACACCCACACTTACCAATCTGCTTCTGGAGCTGTGCTGAAAGACAAAGACACCATAAATAGTACCCGCACAGCAGCTATTGGACAACCCCTCAAAAAAGGAAGAGTCAGAAGCCAGCCCACAACTGGCCATGGGGCAACAGACAGAAAAGTATAGCCAGGTCATTAAAGCTGGATGTATCAAAGGACATGGGAAGAATACAGCATATAAAAGAGGATCATTTGGGCTGCTGCAAGATATTCCCATGGATTGGGTTTGGCTTCATAATGGAAACAGCCTCCTGAAGATTAAGGTGACATATTTCCAAGGGACATGGAGGCAAAAGTATAGACAACTTTCAACAACAATAAACACGAAAGCACATAGGCAACCAGAGAGACTCACCTTCCTTTTCACGCAGTTTTTCTGCCAAGTCCCCATGGGCAGCAAGAGAAGAAAGGCAAGAAAGCAAGTCAGGGCAAGAACCATAACATATAAACCAGTCCACTTTGGGACATTCTACTCAAGGAAGCGACAAAAAATCTGGCCTGGTGGCTGACTAACGCTCCTTGGAGCTGCATCTCACAAGCTTCTGACTCTGGCAGGGATCTCTTCAATACGCCATCATCACCCATTTTCCCACAATGCCCCTGGCCTGGTTGATAGCTGAGGTTCTGCAGCCTCTTCAGCCCCATCTCAGCCTTACCTCTACATACCTTTCCCTCACTTTCCTGCCAGCACCAAAGACTCAAGCAGCCATACCCCACAAGGAACACACTATGAAGACCCCCAAACCTCACAATTAGCTGGCTCACATGACCTCCGGGGAAAAAGTGACACTCACTTATCTCCTTCTTCAGGTTCTCTGCAAGAAGAGGGGAGGAAGGGATGACAACATGCTTAAAACCCCATCTTGAGTCCAAGTAAGACCAGAGGAAAATTCTGGGTCTTACTGAGGAAGGAAGACTCAGACTCCACAAAAAAAATGAGGCCAGGGCTTCATTGGGCAGTGCACTGTGGTACTCACCATTCTCTGTATCATTCCTGTTTTGTGACTGGAGCTCCTCTGCAAATAAGAGGGAGAAAAAAGGGGGAGCCATGAGGGCTGTCCAGGTGAGAACTGCTGCCAGCAGTGGAGACAGGGGACACTCAGCTCTAGGAACAGCAGCATCCAACCCCTGTGCCAGGTGGAGAAATACTGGCCCCCAGGTTACTTGCCATGCGTCATAGCAATGTCCCTTTATTGCACAGACACCCTGCACTGCTGTCCACCTCCACTGGCATTGCAGTCATGCACCGTTTAGGATGTCAGGTGCTGAGGGACTCAGCAACTACCCAGTCACCTCTACTGTCGTGACAGCCAAATGTCCTTGTTGACATGTCAGATGTTGAGGGTGACCATGCCTCGTCTTTGCCAGCACTTGGCAAGGGGGAAGCTGGAGTACCCCTGTCACATAACCTCCCTGCCCCTTCTTTCTGTCTTACAGCGGGAATTCACCCTGGCAGTTTCCTACTTCCCCAGGGACGGTGTTCCCTTTTCCTGGGGATGGATTCTCTCTCGGGCCACCACTTCTCCCCTTGACTCAGCAGCCAGGACATGGAGTCTTCACAATGGAGCCCAGTAAGAAACAATTCTCCTTCCTTCGCCAGTAATGAGAAAATCCCACCAGCCCTGACAAATTCCCACCTGGCCAGGAGAACAGGCAAGCACCAAGGAATAGGACGATACTGGAGCTGTGAGGTCTCCACTACTGACCTTACAGCAAGGGCAGGCAGGGACACCAAGCCCCAAACACCCACACTTACCAATCTGCTTCTGGAGCTGTGCTGAAAGACAAAGACACCATAAATAGTACCCGCACAGCAGCTATTGGACAACCCCTCAAAAAAGGAAGAGTCAGAAGCCAGCCCACAACTGGCCATGGGGCACCGCCTGGGAAAAGCCCAAACCAGGGAGCACCAGCTGCCATATTGAGCCTTGGGGTCTGGTAGAGCCTCTCAACATGGCACTTGTGGAGCAGTTGGCCTTGCTGGAGCATCCCTCCTCCCCCAGCCCGAGGTCTCTGTCCCAGCGGGGAAGGCATGTGGGCAAACAGAAAGACTCACCGTTCATTGCACGCAGTTCCTCTGCCGAGTCACCTTGGTCGCAGGAGAGGAAGACTCAATGTCAGGGCAAGATCCAGGGCAAGGTTCTTGCAAGCCAGTCCACTCTGGGACTGTCCCCCAGGGAGGGATGAGAAACTCCTCTGGCATGGTAGGTGGCTCACACTCCTTGGAACTACTCATCGTGGGGCTCTCACTGGGATTGCCACCACCATCCACAAACACCCATCCCTAGCAGGACCCAGGGCTGGCCAGGGACCCAGGCTTTCACATCTCTTTGGCCTTCCTTCAACATCTCCTTCTCCCATGCTCCTGCTTGCACCAAACCTCCACTAGCTTGGACACCAGAAGCCACTCACAACTGCAACCCCAAATCCCACTGGTTGCAAGGACAATGGCTGCCACTAGAGGTCCTTTCCCCGGGGACATTTGGTTGAAGAAAGCTGAGGGAAAGCAGGGAGAGATTGCCTCCAACCCAGCTCCCTCTCATCGTTCCTGACATCAGTCACACACATGCTGGCGGCTCGCCTGGCTATATCTTAGGGGCTTAGGAGTGACTTGCCCTCTCCTGTCCCACCCTGGCACCCCAAATTGTGATCTGCTTACAGAAACGGCCCCCAGGGTGTCAGCGACACTCACCAGTCTCTTTCTGGTTTCCTGTAAGAACAGAGGGGGGAAGAATGAACACCTTGCTTAGCACCAGAACTCCAAGCACCACAGAGACAGAATTCATCCTGGCAGTTTCCTACTTCCCAGGGGATGATGTTCCCTTTTTTCCCAGTGATGGAATCTCTCTCTTCAGCAACCACTTCTCCCCATAACTCAGCAGCCAGCACATAGAGCTTTTGTATTGGAGCCAAGTAAGCTACAATTCCCCTTCCCTCTCTAGTAATGAGAACGTCCCAACCAGCCCTGCCAAATGCCTGCCTGGCCAGGAGAATAGCCGAGCACCAAGGAACAGGATGTCACTAGAGCTGTAAGGTCTCCACTTCTGATCTTACAATATGGGCAGGGAAAGATACCAAGACCCAAACACACACACCACACTTACCAATCCACCTTAGGAGTGCTGAAAGACAAAGACACCATTAATTGTACCCCCACAGCAGCTGCTGGGAGACTCCCCCAAATAGTAAGAGTCAAAGCTAGCCCACAACTGGCTGCAGGGCTGATTCTTCACTTCCATCAAGAAGTGGGCAATGGGATTTCTACAATAGGGAAATAGCTTACCTGGTAAAATAAAGAGAACAAGGGAGCTGATAATCCAGATAAAATTTCTGTTTTCTAAAAAGTGGAGAAAAGGTATTAAAAAAAAGGCATCAGTTTTGTTGCAGTATAGCACGCACATACAGAGAGTGGCCATGGCGTCATATAATCTGCCCTGTTTGTACATGGTTGGCAGAAGAACACTTTCAGCAAGATCCTTCATTGGGAAATATTACGAGGAACAAAAACAGTCTTATAGAAAGCTGAAAGGAGACACTGATCATTGCATTTTAAATTCACTGCCCTGCATTCAAGAATTTTCCACATACACACACTAAATTCAGATTTGACATATACTTGGAGGATTTTGTTTCTTTTGGGGGAAGTTTTTTATTAATTTTAGTCTTTGCAATTGATCTCTATTTTTATTCAAGAGAATAAAGTAAGAAAATACTGATGTTCTAATTGATACCATGAAAATACTTTCACTTCAGACAAGCTGACCTTCCAAGCTTTCACTGAGAAGAAATTTCAGAGGAAAGCTCACCCTTAGCCTTGCTGCTCATCACCACCTTTCAGGCAGAATCACCTTCTAATAGTCTAATGGCAAAGGCTCTCATTACTTGTACAAATCCCAACAGCTGACAGTCTGTTGACAGATCTGCCAGAAAAACTTCTAACTTCTCTGACAGCATAGAAAGATAGAGGTTCATGCTGGGAGACAGACTAGTGTGTGCTTAGCTCAGGAGCCTGCTGTCTTCCTGCCTGTCCTGGAGGCAGCAGAAGCTCTTCCCATTTCACCCGCAGTCCTCACAGTGAGGTGCTGTGACTGTGGATTCCTTGACTTCCTCAAAGTATTCAGCAACATACTCCTCTTATGCAAAATTATTTATGCAAAATCTTGTCCCCTCACTATTCTACCTTTTAGTCTTCAGAGTATGAAATTGTAACACCTTTCTTTAGGTATATTTGTTGATTACAATGCATACTGAATAGTCATGTGTAAGTCAGCATGAGGAAAGGAGCCCGGCTCATTGCAAGACAGCCCCACCCGGACCTTTGGTTCCCAGAATCTTAAAGCTGTCCATGAAGGATAAAGGATATCCCTGTACTACCAAGATCATGCCAGCATCCTAGTGCCTCTAACACCTCTCTGACGCCCTCCCAATCTCTGCTGTCATAGATAAGCAACTACAGCAGGATCAACTCCAGGGACATCTAGGTCAAGAAAGAAGCAGGCGGATGATGACATCATGGACATGATGTCCATCACTGCTTTGCAGACAGTAGCATGTGTGAGTTAAGTAGCAATTAGTCAAATCATGTTGTATCTCAACACTTGAAAAGTAAAAGAACCATGTATAAAAGCACATTTGGGTTTCCCAGTTTGGTTGGGACATCTCATGCACATGAAAAAAGAATTACTCTCGCAATTCTATACTTTGCATATGAGCCTCTCTCCTCGCTCAACACCAGCCAGTTAAAAATTTTCGTGACACTCCCAAATGGATTCAACTATGAATGTTGTGGGAAACTGAGTGAAATGGTTCACAGCACTAGGCCAGTTCTTCTCACTGGTGGAGGATGATAGGGTAACTGAGCAAAATGAGGGTAGATTCACTCGCTCACAGAGTACCAAAGCACATGAAATAGGTCTCAATTGCTGCATACCTGGCTGTTGAGCTATCTGTGGACCGTGTTCCCTTTCAGTGGGCACAAAAGAAGGTGGCGGTTGTCCACAGGGTATCTCAATGGAGCTTTCTATTGTAAAACTACTATCCGTCTCCTGTAGAATGCTTGTGTGGGCCAGTGAAGATAGATCTTCTCCTTGGGGATTAACCCACATCACTTTGGGCTTTACATAGGAACCACTTATTCTGCCCTTGTACGTACATGTGGTTGACTGTGGCACAATAATTTCATTCATGGCACCTGTAACAGAAGCAATTTACCATCACCGCATCTGGCACAACACAGAAACACCAAACCCACATTGAAAGACATCTCACAGAACGTGTGCAATTTTGTTGTTGTTTCATCTGTAATCAAAAGCATCTGGTTTCTGAGCATTTAATTTTTAGTAATTCCACACTGGGAAGAGTCAAATGAGCTTTCTTTGTGGGAGAGTAAAACTGCTGAAATAAATGAAAACAGACAGGACTGTGTACAAGGAGCTCTTACCAAACTGTAACTGATACAGCCTGTTGCTCCAGGTGAGAAGGTAAAAGCCAGAAGTGAAGTCAAAGAGATAACAATACTCAGGTTCTGACTGTTAAATAAGGCAAAGCTACAAGCTCCTGAAGCCATGGCTGAACTCAGCCCAAAGAGGCAGAGCAATGAGAAGATCACTCTCAGCACTTTCCTGGGGGATCAATTCATGTTGTTCTCCTGAAGATGCCACAAGGCCAACCCAAATCTCCATCGCACAACAGCAAATGTTTCTCCTGAAGAATGAGATTCTGCAGGATGCTTCAGGGGCTTCGGGGAAGGTGCCAAGACCTGTCCAATTTCAGCTCTCCTAGCAATAATTGAGGGGCCTAGTTCCCTCACCAAAGCAGACGTTGGTGTGAAAATGTGACTTACCTGATCGACTTATCTTGGATTTGAGGAGTTTGACTACACACACTACATCTACGTGATCACAAGGCACTGTGATGATGCTCTGCACTGTGAAATAGTTTCTCTCATTCCAGATTACATTGGTCTCAGCCTCCACATTTACTGTGTCTCCTCCATAGCTCATCCAAAAGACTTCAGGCTTTGGGTACCATTTTTTTGACTTACACGTGTAGCGACACTTACTCTCCTCTTGCAGATCCCTGTCCAATGTTGGCTTATACCCAATTGCTGTAAGAGTGAAGGAGTACGAGACAGTTAGGGTTGCTGCAAAATTACTACAACAACAAAATAAAGCAACAAAACTCAGAGAGCCTCAATATGTTGCTCCAGATTTTCATAGGTTGTAAGAACAATCATACCTGGTCAGAACAAAGGGTTCTGACCTGGAATCCAACAATGGTGAACACTGGGACATAGAACCACAGAGAAATAGCAAACCTCAGTAGGCCTGGTGTGAAGAGGAAGAAGAGCAATGACTTGTTCCCTATCTTGTCCAACAGGATTTCTAATGAGGAGAGTAAAAGGGCCCCTACCATAGCATGTACACTGCACATTGGTGAATACCCTCCCTAATATCTCTGAGTATTTGGATTTTCTTCACTTTAAAAAGCAAAACAGCCCTAACTGAACCCAGAAGAGAAATAATCCCAGAAGAGAAAACAACTATAGGTTGTTCAGCACCTCAATGTGTTTTCCCACATGACAAGCCACATGCCTTGCCCCCTTCAGAGAACAGCTTTTAGATATTCAGAATTGAAGCAAGTCTCTCCAGCTACTTCCTGTGTCTCTGCTTATTTATTTCCCTATTTCTCCAAGTAACCATGATGTTTTATAGAGCTCTGCTTTCCTTGAGATGACTAAATATCTGCCTGCCCATGTGGAGCAGTGAATGAATTCCTCATTTTGTTCTGATGGTGTGTGCAGCTTTTGCTTTACTTATTCAGCTGTCTTTATCTCAACCCATGAGCTTTCATACTTTGAGCCTTCTGACTATCTCCTGCACCCCACCAAGGCAGGGAATGAACAAGCGTATGATGCTTAGCTGCCTACTGGCATTCAACCATGACAAGGTCTCAGCTGTCTGGCAAGAAATATGCAGAGCCACAGAGTCATGATGGGAACTGAACTCAACATGGTCATAGAAGGTTGCATTTCACTGTGGAAATCTCCCTGCTTACCTGTAACATCAAGGTGAGTAGTAGCCTCGTGTGTGACAACACTGCTGTTCAGTGCACAAACATATGTCCCCTCGTCGGCTACTCGCACTTGCTGGATAACCAGAAGAAGTGCTCTTCCCTGCCAGTGTCCCGAGATCCTCCACTCTTCTTCATCCTGGCACTGCTCCACCACCCCACCCAGGCTGGAGGAAGAGCACAGTGGAGCATCCCTCCCCTTTTCCATTTTGTACCAAAGCACATTCGTGTTATAGAGGACACTATCTGCCACCTGGCAGGACAGAGTCACTTGATCTCCAACAAGGACAACCGATGGTTCAATGCTGATGGCAACAGGAACTTCACCTGCAAGGAAGAGGTGGGAACAAAAGCTTTCCTTTTCTCCGTGAGTGTAATCTTTCCATAGAGGGAAGAAAGCCACATGTTAGCTGAATCCAAAACAGAAAGCTCAGCTGCAGGTCAGAGTCTCACAGTCCCTTACAGTAGTGAGGACAGGGTCTGCCCTCCTCCAAGAACAGACATGCTTTACAGTTACCAAATTTCCTCACTTTATACACAATAGCTGTTTTACATATTCATGGGTATTGCGGGTATTCATTCAGGAAGATAATAAGTACACTGGTGTGAGGACTGCGAAGCAAATTCACTGAGCTAGGAGAGAGTAATCACATGTAGAGTACAAAGACCTGTGCAATGGTCTACGCTCTCTGCAAGTTTACAACTTGCAAAGCAATCTGCACAGGCTCTTACTCTCCACAGAACCTGGCTCTGTGACCCAGGAGAAGCTGAACAGGCCTCTCTCACATGTCTAGTAAGATAATACACCTACACCACTTCCCTGACATAGCAGACACCCCCGAGCAGGACTGGGGTTTCTCACATTGCCAAGATGGGTGATGTTATCCCAAGCTTGGGCTTGGAGGTGTCAGACACTACACACAATCTGTAGTGCCTTTGTTCCTTTAGGGACCATGAAATGAGGTCATCTCATGGGTGTGGTGTGGTGTCTTAGGAAAACTGTCTGGGTGGGTACAGTAGAGAGTTTCTTACCTCTAAGCCACTTGCCAATTAAAACACATGTTGGAAGAATCAAGAATAGAACTAGTACAAGCTTCCTCTGGAAGTACTCCATGGGGTAAAGTCAGATGGCTTCTGTTCCCCCTGGAAATGGATGATGCACTGTGAAAATGAGAAATAATTCCCAGGAACAATGAAACAGAGAGTCGTGAACCTTACGAAGGACAGAAGCACAAGGGCAGCACCTGGCTCTGCCCTCTATGTTCAGGTCTTGTGGGGCTGTGTCATGTTGCTGGGGTCACGAGCAGCTCATGACTCCTTTCTCTGAAGGAAAAGCTGCCTGTCCCCATTCCCTACCAGTCCCTGTCCTTGGGCACAGGAACATCTGACTTCAAAATGATTTGGATGGCAGGCCAGCAGGCCAGGATGCTCACTGCCGACCCTGTACGTGTATTACTAGACTCTCATTACTAGAATCTCGTGTTGGATTTCTATGTGAATCTGGGCTGTACTTCATACTTTCCATCCTACTTTGATTCTGCAGCAGTGTGGCACCTGGTTCAGGAGGCTCAGGGGAAGAACAATAGGCTGGAAGAGGATGCAACAGAGAATCACAGAAAAAATCCTGCTTTTTCTTCATTACAGATGAGCAGGTGTGGTCCTTGGGCAAAAATGAGAGAGAATGGGAGAGACGGCCTGGTCTGGCTCTCCCACAGTGTCCTTGGAAACTCTTCCAGGGCCCCAT
>JAOQGH010000038.1:191930-209061 GCA_025769975.1 Gallinago jamesoni
AGCTCCAGGACTCGGCACTCAGGATTCATAGTAATGGGAACTGGAGGGGAAAGTGAGAATCATCCAATGAGTAGAGATGGGTAGCCTCTTCCTGGGGCTATGGGTTGAAGCATTTGAGGGTCAATTAAATCACCTGGTGCATTTCAACAAAGAGTTTAAACATTCCACAAACAGGTTGTGCAATCACTGATGAACAGAGACATACCTCACAGCCATGTCCTCTTTCAAGGTGAAAGTCAAGTCTACATGCTTTACCATAAATTTCTCTTTCTTTTTTCCATAATGCCACCCACCCCAGATTTTTACCCCTTTGAGGAATTCCTTTTCTCAGTCTTTTCCTTACATCCACATCCCAGCCCCTTTTCCTGTTAATCAAGGCAGCATATTCCTGGGACTCCAGCTCAGTTGGTGAGTTGTGTCTCTTACATTGTGGCACTGTAATTTAAGAGTAACTGGGACAGACGGACACTGCATTTTTTCACGTCCTTCATCCTGCCATTTACCTGCGTTGCTTCGGGCTTCCCAGAAATCTATGGAAAGAAAATGGACATTACTGTATTTATAAGGCAGTTAGGTACTTCTCAGACTGAGAGGACTACTAATGTCCAATTAGAATCATAGAATGGATCTAAAGATTATCTAATTCCTACCCCAAAGCCTTGGGCAGGGACACCTCCTAGTGGACCATGTTTCTCAGAGCCCCTTCCAGCCTGGCCTTGAACACCTCCAGGGATTTTCTTGTCCACACTGATTCTGCACCAATTGTGGCATTTCTCTGTTTGACCCACAAATACCACCATTCTGCATTATCACTAATATTTTTAAACCACTTACCAAGCTCTGTTTTCAGTCGAGCTGAAAGGGAAAGACATTCCAGTCACTAACATTGGCTTGCTTTTCCTTCTTAATCACGTTTTTTCAAAATGGGACGACCCCCAAGCATGGAATAGGAGACTATTCCTCTCCATAGGTTGATATTTCTCTGTATTACTCAGCTTCAAATCCAGGGACAACATAGCCATAGTAACCTGTCTTATTGTTTCTAAACTTGACAAGAATGATAGATTTACATAAAATGTGTTTCCTTACCAAAGCGTTTCTTGAGTTTTGACTTTGCTGAAAAGGAATAGCATAAATGAGTGATGTAAAAACTCCAGGCAAAAATGAAAAACCATTTGTGAGAAAGACATTAGAGTTACATCACCAGTTCTTCCTTATGGGGAGTGTGTACACGTATGTGGGAGATTTCTGTCATTAAATTTATAGGTAAAAACAGCTACATTTTTTCCTTAGTAACATGAGAAGAGGAGAAGGAGAGAATGAGAAAGTTGAACTGAGAGTTTCGGTTCTATGAAATTTGTAGTTGTGTCCAGGTGAGATGTGGTGCTTAGGGACATGGTAGACTTGCTAGTGCCAGGTTAACTGTTGGACTCAAACTTTAGGGTCTTTTACAACCTAAATGATTCTACAAAACCATAACAGAGAGAAGAAACCTAGTGCAGAGATGTAATAATCTCATTGAGAATGAGATTTACCTGCTCGATGTTTATTTTTTCCTTCTTCTGAAAATTCAGCACATAGAATAAAAGAAATAATATTAACGGAGTACTTATTGTATATAAACTGGAAGTTAAAAGTTACTTAGTGGACTTTCACACGACATTCCATAAAGCCTTAAACTTGTGTCACTTTTGTGGGAAACATATCATTCTGAAACTATTAGTTTGTTTTACAGCTAAGGAGACACATACAAATTCTGCAATACTTAAAGCCTTTCTTTTCTGAAAACAAAACATAACAAAACAAAACAAAACCCCAAACCAACCTAACACCCAAATTGAATAGGCTATGCCTGGAATTTTTCACATGAAAATAATTTGATTCAAATGAGTCATGCATTTTGCTTTTAATGCTTAACCACATTAAAAGGTGCCATCAAACTCAGTAATCAGACCAGAACAAACAAGCAAACCAACACAGAAGAAACCCAATGCTGGCATAGCTTTAGCAAAAGACAATTAAACACAATCAACAACAAAAGCATCTCACCTAATGTTGACTCCAGTTGTTTTTTTTCTAGAACAGACAGATATCAGTGTAAGGTCTTTGACAGAGAGGCTTGACGTGCTCAGCAATACCAATACAGACACCACATAACTGTACAGCAAGTGCATCCTTGGATTCCACCCTCAACTGCTTGTAGTTAAGTACATGTAACTCCAATTCAACAACTTAATCCATGAGTGTATTACACTCTTTAAACTTTATTATATTTACATAACTCATTAAGTTATTGCTTAAAAATTAATTAAGCAGTGTGGGAACAAGACATGTATGTAGTGCTGGTAGAGGTCTTCTTTCAGTGTCTGTTTAGATCATGACTTAACTGTCCATATTTAAGAGGGATATCCAGATGCATAGGCAAACAGGACATTTGAGGTGCCTGGGAGGACCCCAAGTACCATGTAGGTGACTCTCTAAAAGATCTCTGATCTCCTATGGAAGCTCTGTTAGCTCTAATTGTACACCTCAGGTACAGTCAAAGATCAATCTGCTTCCTTCACAGGTGGCAGCTAGGAGATAAGAGGGATGACCAAGGACATCACAAATGCTCCAAGGCACCTGTATGTACATAAGTGGACTGAGCCGTAGGCATCCAAGCTCCCAGTGGAGATCCATGAATAAAGTTCACAGAGCTTACAGCTGACTGATCAGCTGACTAAGGATATGTCTGTATAATCTTGAAAAAGGCAGAGTGGTCACCAGCAAGAGAAGGAGTGCTAGAAGCTTGCTGAAACCTCTCCATCCAACAACAGAGCTTTGGTTTGAGTTTTCACAAAGGTCACTACTGGCCCAAGTTACTTCCTTGTAAACATTTGCAATCTTCACTAGAGAACAGACCTCATGTGTGGTTGTCCCTCTTCCCCTAATATTGAAAAGAGCTGCCACTCCTGGAATTACTATATTGATAATCAGCATTCAAAAATTGCTTCCCTGAGTTTATGTCTTTGAGATCTCTGCTAAGATTAGCATAATTTCAAATGCAAAGGACTTTTACCTTCTTCTAGTTCCATCTTTACTTTTACTGAAAGAGAAAGAAAATGAATCATAATGTTAATTATTCTTGTAAACTTCCCTTGTCATACAACAGTGTACTTTATGTGCAATCAGAAGTACGTGGGGTTAAAACTTTAATTTAACCTAATAAACTTCCCAAGGCTTCTTGTTAGTCAAAAAAAATCATAATTTTGTACTATGACATGTCTCAGGAATTTCTAAGGGAGTTAGTTAGCTCTTGAGCACAGCTTGAATATGTATGACATTGTAGCCTATGTCAATCAGCATGTAGTCATGACTAGAGCTTAATGAAAGAAGGAAACAGGCTCTGTTTATAAAGCACAAATGAAAGAAAAAACCCATACAGGAACTTCTCACATTAGGGGGACTGACTACATCACATTAAGGGACTGACCACTTGGGATCATTAAAAGAATGCAGTCAGAGTATGCGGGAAAGAAACAAGGAAAGCCAAGGTCTTGAAATTAAACCTGGCACAGGATGTCAAAGTCAACAAGAAGTGTTTTTTTCAAGTATATTGGAAGTAAAACGAAAATGAAATTGTGGGCCCACTGTTGAATGAGATGTGTGCCATGGTAACTGAGGATGCAGGGAAGGTGGAGTTGCTGAACACCTTTGCTTCAGTCTTTACTGCCCAGGACAGCCCTCAGGAGTCCCAGACTTTGGAGGTAACAGATAAGGCCTGGATGAAGGAAGACTTCCCCTTGGTTGAAGATGATCAAGTTAGAGAACAGTTAAGTAAACTGGATATCTGTGATTCTGTGGGTCCTGATGGGATGCACTGGCAGAAGTCTTTGCTGGGCTAGTCCCCATCATCTTTGAAAGGTCCTGGAGAGCAGGCGAGGAGCCCAAGTACTGGAGGAAAGCCAATGTCACTCCAGTTTTCAAAAATGGCAATAAGGAGGACCTGGGAAACTACAGGCAGGTCAGCCTCACCTCCATTCCTGGAAAGATGATGGAAAGGCTCATTCTGGGCATCATCTCAAAGCATCTGGAGGAAAAGAAAGCTATCAGAAGACGTCAACAGGGATCCACCAAAGGGAAATCATGTCTGACTAACCTGATAGCTTTCTATGATGGCATGACTAATTGGATAGATGAAAGGAGGCTGGTAGATGCTGTATACCTTTACTTCAGCAAGGCTTAAGACACAGCATCCTGATAGGTAAGCTTAAATGTGGGTTAGATGAATGGAAAGTGAGGTGGATTGAAAGCTGGCTGAAAGAGGGTGGTGATTAGTGGCACAGAGTCAAGTTGGACATCCCTAACAAGTGGCGTTCCCCAGGGGTCAGTACTGGGTTTAGTCTTCTTCAATATATTAATCAATGGCCTGGATGAGGGCAGCAAGTGTACCCTCAGCACGTTTTCTGGTGACTCAAAACTGGGAGGGGTGGCTGACAGACCAGAAGGCTGTAAGCGAGACCTGGACATGCTGGAGAGTTGGACGGACAGAAACATAATTAAGATTAACAAAGCCAAGTGTAGGGTGCTGCACCTGGGGAGGAATAACCCCCTGCACCAGTACAGGTTGGGGGATGACCTGCTGGAGAGCAGCCCTGAGGAGGAAGATCTAAGAGTCCTGGTAGAGAATAGAATGACTATGAGCCATCAATGTGCCCTTGTGGCCAAGAAGGCCAATGGCATGCTGGGGTTCATCAGGAAGAGTGTGACCCACAGGTCCAGGGAGGTCATCCTCCCCCTCTAATCTGCCCTGTTCAGGCCCCACCTGGAGCACTGGGTCCAGTTGTGGGCTCCCTAGTTCAAGAAGGACAGGCAACCACTGGAGAGGGTACAAGAGAGGGCTACCAAGATGATGAGGAGCCTGGAACATCTCTCTGATGAGGAGAGGCTGAGGGACTTAGGGTCTTTTTAGTCAGGAGAAGAAAAGATTGAGGTGGGATCTGATCAATGCTTATAAATACTTAAAGGGTGGGTATCAGGAGGACGGGGCTGGTCTTTTTTCAGTGGTGCCCGGTGAGAGGACAAGAAGTAATAGGCACAAACTTGAAGTTTCATCTAAACTTGAGGAGGAAGCTCTTTACTTTGAGGGTGGCAGAGCACTGGAACAGGCTGCCTAGAGAGGTTATGGAGTTTCCTTCTCTGGAGACATTCAAAACCCTTCTGGACATGTTCCCGTCCAACCTGCTCTGGGTCCTGGGTGGACCTGCTCTGGCAGGGAGTTGCATTGGATGATCTCTAGAGGTCCCTGTCAATCCCATGCCATTCTGTGATTCTGTGCAGTGCAAAAATGAAACTAAAAACTACAAAACATTCGGATCCAACTGCAACTGCTAATTAGGTCTCTAATTTAATATAAATAAACTTTCCAACTTATAAATTTTCATAATCTTCACATTTGTCTTCCTCATTACTTACCTATGGCTGCTGTTTTCTTGTGACTACCTGGTTAAAACAAGATCAAAAATACCTTTGTTGCATGGTTTTATAGAGTAATGCTGGCAAAAATCAGTGCTCTGGTTTTTCATTTAGGCTCCGGTGTCATTTCCAGCACTCTGGAGTTACCTCCCCAGTGATTATAGATAGGAAACTGCACACACACTTTAGCTCACAGAGCTCCTCTTGTCAGACCTAAAGCACTCTGACGTGCAATTTGTGTTCCTGCTTGTTCCGACCCTGTGCTTTCCCACCCCTTTTTTCTTCCATTTCCTGAGTTTGGTGATTAAACAGTCACTAGTGATTTTACTCATGAGATTTTGTTACTGACATGGATTTTGATATGAACTGGTGTGATATTTCTAGATTTTGACAGAGATAACAGACAAAGAAATACTTACTTCTCAGCTTATAAAATACAGTGGAAATTAGGACCATGCTAAGACATAAAATTACCAGGAAGATAATCAGCCATTTTGAAATGTAGGGAAAGAAAATATCTGTAAAAATGACCAAAAGTAGTTATATTCTACTAGTGATAAAACATAAAGACAATTATAAGCTACGATACAGTCAATACATCTAAGGAGATGGTGAATTTTCAATTTACTTGAACTTTTTTAGTAATGTTGCTGAAGAAGAGACTCAGGGCTCCCCAGCAGGACTAACTCAGGGAGACTCTTTCTCTGGGTATTGGGTTCAGAATTATGAAAGAGATGTCTGAGATAGGTAGACAGGTTTGCACACTTAATGAGTGACAAAAAAGACAGCAATACTCTCTCTGAAGTTCTCTGAAAGTCCAGCCCTGTGGGACTTGCTTCAGACTACCTGATGCTTTTCTCTATACCCAGCAAACAGATATGTGTAAGGTTCTACAGAATACTGGGAGACATGACAATACCCACACTGCTATTACACAGTATCACACGTAATAAAAGAAGAGGGAAGATAAAAACATAGACTAAAACCATTTATGAGATGTTGAAATGATCACTTTAACTCTTGTGACCATAATGATTGTTTTCAGCTATGCTCTGTGAAACCCACCAGCACACATCATATTAAATGGCCTGGTGACCTGTTTTTAGATAATGAAAGCCTTTAGAGTGTTTGACTAAGGAAACAGGTATGTTTGCATGTGCATACAGTCGCATTCCTAATCCTTTTCAATTCAGCTCCAGTTAAGTTGACTGCCTTAAATTTGATGAAGGGAACACAGAAAATCTTGATGCCACCTGACCCCTTCTCACATGGAGAAACTAATTCACCAGGTACTATCAAAGGCTGTGCAGTCAAATAGAAATAAAGGGGGAAGAAGATGGAAGCTCTCATGAAATTTTTCCAAGACTGATTCTGGGAATAGATCTTCAGGCCACTTCATGACATAAAAATGGGACCTATATAGACTGTTTCTTTAATCTCACAAGCAGGTTACTACAGAGCTCACCCACCTGAGATCATGATTCGAGACTCACTCGTTGTGTTTAGCAGATTGTTGACTATCCTGCAGGAGACTTCCATGTCAGAGCTCAAGTTTAGGTTCATGGAAGTTACAACACTGTATAGGCCTGCAGGCATTATTGTCATCTTTGTGGTTGATGGTTCATTCCGGACCCGTCCTTGGCCATCCAGCCAAATCACCTCAGGTTTGGGAAACCATCCAGCTGCATGGCAGCTGAGGTCAATGCCCTGCTTCTTGTGACTCCTCAGGAAAATGGAAGGCACACCACCTTTAGCTACGAAAAAGCATACATATTCTCCATTTCAACCAGTACTGAGAATGGGAGATTGTCTGGTTTATCCTGAATTCAACACTTCTTTTTATATATATATTTATATGGAAGTACATAGAAAGACTTCTGAATTTAAACTGTGACTGAGACTTGGGCCCTGAAGTTTCTTAACGGTCAGCAATTCAGAGTCTGTCAGATTGAGAATAAGGAACAATTAAATGGAGTTTGCAGCAAACAGCTTGAATTTCCCAGAATTTTGGGAATAAAGAAAAAAATACCCATATAATTATGTCAATTAATGGATTACAGGAAGCCTATCAACAGCTAATGAAATCTGTCTGTGAAAACATTATTAGTGTCTCCAGCTAATAATCTAAAATAAAATTGTTACTGACATGGTACAGATCCAGTTTACAGTTAAAAAAAAAATCTTGTTTATACTCTGAATCGCGGAAGACTGAATTCACTCTTCCACGATTCAGAGTATCAATCAGCTCAGTAATGGTTGATTGCGCAGAAGAAATAGCAATCAAACTTTACATTGATCGGTTGAATACTTGCAGGGTTCCCTGAACTTTCTGACTAGGCTTTCATTGAGTATGATGGGAGATTGTACTCTCAGGTCACATGGAGCTGCATGTGATCAGGTGCCTAAATAAAGGTATCTCAAACAAAATTAAAACTTACCTCAAATATCAGTTATAGCCATTAATTTAGAGAAAACTAACTCAAATCGAACACCCCGAAGACAATTTATGTGTTATATTATATTAAAACTATATTATAATTCCCCCAGTCAATGACAGATATAGATGTTTCTGCTCAGCTCTATCTTTGAATAAAAAGAGAGAGAATTGCCACTGACCTGCCACTTGCAGTTCAATCAACATAGCAAGGTATGCATCATTGAAAGAGACCACACAAGTGTATGATCCTTTGTCAGAGCTCTTGAGGTTCTTCAGGTGCAGAGACATGTTGCCAGCTCTGAATTCACTGTGGAAGAATTCTGTTCTGCCTTGATATCTCTCATCTTGTTTCTCCTTTTTAGTTTTTCCATCATATCTGCTCACAGTTATTTCTTGAGTCTGTTCATGAAATAACCACTGGACAGAGAATACCTCAGGAACGTTATCGGCTACCACGTGGCAGGGGAGAAGGACGCCTTCTCCAATGACTCCAATAATGGAACTACTAGGAGAAGAACTAAAAGATTCACCTGTGTGAAGATAAAATGGCAGCTGTTTCTGTTAGTCCATACCACATTTTTCATAACACTAAATCAGTATCAGGAGATCAGTAGAACAAATATGACTATCAATAGGAGAGGAATGTAGAAAAAAAATGTAGAAAAAAACTAAAAAAATTACATGGTGAGTAATGTTCTTACTTAGGTGAGTAATGTTCACATAATGTGGTTTCCTAATGTGGCTCATGGAATTTATCCATCAGTACTTTGAACATTGAATTAGGTGATGGCATCATTAAGTGATGGCAACCGAGAAATAATAGAAAATAGTTGAACACTGAGAAGTCTGCAGAAGGTCAAATAGAAGATGCAGGATTGATCTAACAAAAAGTAAAGGTGGAATTTAATTGCCCAAACGCTGGTACCTAGTGTCATCTGAAATGTCGTAGGGTATGCAAGGTGTCCCTATGGTGCTGGCAGATGTGCCATGTGACCTGCAGAAGATCTGCACTCATGTGAAGGAGCAGCTGGGGAACAGACCAGAATGCAGCAGTGCCTACAAGGACACTAGACATTTATTTGGTGGCACCCAAATCACGTGTACAATGATTTTGGCATCTACATCTGAGCTAGATGTCCTAGGTTCCCTTTGCAATGAATGGGGAGAAACAGGCAGCTTCAGAGATCAACCTTCGTTAAAGGGCCAATGACTCTTTCTTCCAGAACTTTTCTTTGAATGCTGTTATTATATTGAAATTAATGTGAAGCTAATGAATATGTGTTACTATATTGAAGTTAAATGTGCAGCTTTCATATTTCTAAAGATGTATGAGGTGAATCCCACCAATATATATATCTCTTTTAAAGTAAGAAAAAGAGAAACCTAGGACATTTGATACCAGTCATTCTCATCTCAGTTCCAAGGTAGCAGAATGGAAGAAAGGCTCTTGGAAGTTACAAAATAAATAGCAACCAACATGGACTTGCAAAGAATTCCTTTCAAGGTTACTTGACTTTATTCTATGGCAAGTTAAAAATCTACCATGAAACACGGAGGAAATATTTTCAGTATCTTTTCCTAAACATGTAATGTTACTTTTTAGACTCTATGGTGTTGCATCTGATCAAGGCTGAAGAGCCCCAGTCTTTGCTGCTCTTCTATCACATCTGCTACCTCAGTTTAGCAGGAAATCTAAGACAAGCTGGAGCATTTACAATGGTACTAGATGTCCGTGGTTACACCCCTGAATAGCTCACAGGGAGTGGGAATGAGGGCCAGAACTGGGAGCCTAAAAACAGATGTTGAGGTTTTCTAATCATCCAGAGGACTAAAAGCAAAACTTGACCTTTGAATAAAATGATAGAGAGACTTGCCACTGACTTGCCACTTCCAGTTCAATCCTTGATTGACTACATTCCCACTATAGCCAGTAGAGATTTAGCCAGTAGTCAGTTCAGTTCATTCTTCAATAGGCAATGAGTCTGGTCATTGAGTAGGATGAAGTTCCTTGAATATCCATCTTTTATGCCCTGAGGTACTTTAGACCAAATGTGACACAGGCTCTGTGAAAGGTCTGTTCTATTTTGGAACATCAAGAAGCAAGAAGAAGACCCTACAGTGTCTAGAAGAGCAGTAGATGTCAATGCATGAGCAACTGAATCTTTCCGCAGATGCTGAGCTTGCATGAATACACCTGCTTCTAGGAAGCTAAACATAGGCAGCTAAATCTGCGAGCCAAATCCAAAACCTTGGGCAGAGTATAGTTGGCTACACCTAGCCATCTAGTGCTCACTTACCCTGGGACTTCCCGGCCAGCCTCCATTCACTAGTCTAGAGGGTCATAAGTCTCTATCACATCTTCCAGCCTACACAGATGTCTCAAGTAACTTAAAATATATCAGACTGCTGTGGGGTCTTATGTGGTGTTAGAATTAGGGGCTTTATGTCATCCAAGTTAAATGCAGAAATAAACTGTTTCATTAAAATATATTCAAAATGGATCTATCTTTACCTGTAGTCAGGCACGATCTACATTGAAAAGTCAGTATGTGAATAGCTGTCAGCCACCAAATGGGAGAACCCATCAATATCCAGGCTTCTTAATCATCCACAGGGCCAAAAGCAAAACTTCCAGGTGAAATTCCTGTGTGACTCCTTCAGTCATGTTCGATGCAAAACAACAAGCATAATTGCAGAGATAAATTAATAGGCAAAATTATGGATGAACTTGCAGATAATGGGCTTGATGCTGTCAAAGGCAGAGAGGAGTGCAGGACGTCTTTTCTTTCCTCATCTGTCTGTCAAATTTACCTACATAAATGTTGCAAGAGAAATATACTTCTTGTCTCCTCTCTTCACTAGACCATCCTTACCTTTGTTTTCAATAATGTTTTGTTTACATTCACTGGCAATTTTTTCCTTCAGTGAAGAGTTTAAAGCATTTCATCTTGTCTTTTGATATTAGCAGGCTGCCCAAAAACCTCATGAGTAAATTCCCAAGAGAAATGTCACTGTATTGATCTCCCTGTTGACTCACATTAACATTTTAAGGATAAACTTGTGATTTAACAAGTGTGACTTTCTCCAGCTTCTCCCAAGATCTTTTCTTTCAAGTCACTGCTGAACTAATCCATACTCGCAGCATTCTCACAATAAAGACATGTAATTCAAACTGACCGATGAACTGAAAGGGCACATCACAACTTAATTATAGATATAACAGCTCCTGATTTTCTCTGATTTTCTGTGTTTTTTTCTCACATCTCCTGTGACTGATAAAATCAAGTGCTGTCAGAGAGAAGTATTCCCATCTGAAAATGGCATTAATACATCTACAGCAGGCAGGTTTGTTCCTGCAACTGAATAAATAATACCAGTTAATTCAAGTATCATAGTAAATCCAGTGGGTTTTCTTCATGGATTTAGCAAAAATATAATTTCTTACCTGAATAGTAAGAACCTTAAGACTTCTCTATGCAATATTGTTGAGGTGAACCTTTGTCCCCATATCTTTATTACCACTGAAGTCTGTGATTATATTTCCCACATCCAATCAGAAAGGACTGGGGAGTATGACTGGGGAAAAGGTAGCTGCCAAGATTCGTATTGCAAGACCAAAACAGCTTCTTGCTTCCCAATTCATCTCTCAATACTCTTTGCTGGAACATGGTAGGGATGTTCCTCCTGTGAAAAATCATTCTCTGTTCAATTGGCATATAGCCCAAAAGCACTACAGTAAGACTTAAAAGTATGCCATGAAAATTCAGCCCGGTACTTCTTTTCTATCACACACTCACCTGTTTCCCTCTGTTTACAAATATATCTGGATCTTGGTATTTTTTGGATTCTTTTCTGTATTGTTGTTCTTCTGTCCTGTTGAAGATCAGAAAGCAATTTCAATCAAATTTCCTCTCATTTAATCCTTCAGTTTTTCTGATTCCTGGCCATCCTGTGAACATGCAAATACTGCTCTCAGGAGAACGCTCATTCTTCGAGACTGTACCCAAAATTATTGAAAAAGGAATGTCCTGGAACTTTTATGTGTGGCACTATAATAGTGTTTGGTTGGTTTTGGTTTTGTTTTTAGTATGGGGTATTTTGGGCGGGTGTTTTTTTTGGTGTTAGCTGAAATGCTGCCTGGGAAAATAAATAATAATAGTAAAATAAAATAAAATAAAATAAAATAAAATAAAATAAAATAAAATAACCTTTTTGGAACCTTCTCTGGTACTTTTTATACAAAGAGAAAGAATGTCCCCACCACTCAGTTTTGGGTTTTGCTCAATACTCAGTTGAATCTACTTTTCACTGAATTTCACTGAATTATTAGAGTTGGAAGGGACCGTAGTCCAACAACTAGTCCAACTCCCCTGCTGAAGGAGGAACTTTCAAACACCCTTCAAGATAACTAAAGAAAAAAAAAAATTCTCATTACACTAGGACATCTGGTACTGGTGCATTTGTGTTAGATCCTACAATCACATTGCAAAGTAGACTTTTGAAGGAACAGGAAACAATTTTGCAACATGGTCTTTCCAGAGACAGAACTGAAGAAAGATGGGGATTGCTTGAAAGTGAACCTGTTGAATGATGAAGCCTACCATGACATCAAGAATGCAAAATGTGATGCTTTCTCATGTGAATCTTGACATTTCCTAGATGGTGTCAGCCTTGATGAGGTGAATTCCGCAGGTCCATCTTGTGACTTCATTGGTGATGACCCCATCTAGAAAATGGACACATAGAAAGCATGAGTTATCTTCCTTAGGGATGCAGGTGGAGGAAAAGTGTTTCAGATCACCCCAGCATCTCAACAGGACTCCCCATATCATCTGCATTTGGATGGTGCTGTCAATGCCCAGGAATGCAATATTTTGCCTGGGGGAGATTTTTAATGACCCAGATTAAAGACCTTTTAGGCACCACTACTTGGTTCTGCTTTGAATTTGATTCAACTTTAAAGAAATTAAGGCGGGAATATTTTAGGTCTGACAAATTCTCCCGATAGACATGACTTGCATTATGAGAAATGTGATGTCTGAAAGGAAACCTGTTAAATAGAAAACTGTTAGTCACTTTCTTGATCAGAAAAATAAATAAATATATGTTTCATAAAGACATAAGGTAGCAATGTCTGGGCTGCCTTTAGCTGAATAGCAGAGAACATGTTGAAACTACAATAATCTAAATGCCTAATATAATAATTCACTACAGATTTTGAGAAAAATAACTGCTTTCTTTTGAACTCGACTACTTCTACTGCACTGTCTGTCATCATTACAAATTATTAGAAAACAAGTCCAAATTCACAAACAAAAGAAGATGCCACCGAAGCAAACTCATGCTTGGACTCAGCAGAGAGAAATATCATCAGCTGAACTACCATGTAACTTCCTGAGAAGATTTTGATGTCACTCATCATAAGCTATCAGACATAGATAACAGATTGCTATTTTGATATCACCTAACATGAGCCAAATCTAGTAGTGCCTCTGAAATGATGAGCTGACTGGTTTTGTAAGAGAATTGCAGCTGCACACTGGAGGCAAATTAACCAATCCCTTTGGTTAACAGGGCAGTAAGACAGTATTTTCTTTTCCACAGATGATGAGTTACTCTTTAGGAAACAAAACAAAACAAACCCATTGCATTTACAGCTTTTTTTTTTTTTTTACAGTGTATCCAGTGAAAGCAGTACCTCTTTCTAAATTCCCATCTCTCTGTTTTAAAAGAGATGGTGCACATGAAACTTTAGAAACATTTTTGTCATATTTTTGAGGATGCCATGTGCGAGGGAACATATGCAAATAATCAGAAAACTTCGGGTTTTGGTCAAAATTTTGATAATGGGAGCCCACTTCCATGTGTCAATATTTAGCTTTCCATTAATTTATCAGGATTGTCCTCAATGCCATCTCTGTGGAGAGAGGTGCCTTTGTTTTCAGACATAATCTTCATGTGGAACAAGCAATCATTTTCCTGAGATTGTGAAAGAGAGTGGAGTTTGAGTTATGACTCATCTCATGATATGATAATCCACCGTATCATACTAAAGAAATCACAGTCCTGGATTCCTCAAGTGCAATTAAGCTGCTGTGACCTTGGCTGTTTGAGGTTTCTTGTCTCAACTGCATGCTTATTCTCCCTCTACAATCAAAGGACGGACAGGCAGCTCTGCAACATGATTGATCCTAGCTAAGGGCCATAAAAGAGCCCCAGTGTTTCAAACCTAGGTGTGGCCCTATGCCTGCAACACTTTTGTATGCAGAATCTGTCTCACCTTTAAGTGAAAGGGGAAAGGGAATTGAGACCCATTTAGATGTGTCCAAGGCTTGAGCAGGCGCCTGAGGGGAAGAGGGGGAAACAGGGGAGCGCACTGCCACACTTCATTAGCCTTTTTTCTTTGCAAAGGGCCTGAGTCTCATAAATTATTTTCCCCCTTGCTACAGATATTACCTTCTTCTTTCTCTAATGCATAAATAAAGATGGCATAATTGAATCATAAGATCTTGCACAGAAACGCTCTAAATTGTGCAGTTTCTAAATTACTATGGTTTCCTAAGCGGTCTCTGTCTTGTATATTAATACTTCTAAATTCACAACACCTGAGTGGGTAATGGGCTCATGTAACACTCCATTTTGGATTCTTTACCTCCCATTCATGCTGTTTTCTCAGTTTTATTTTGTTGACAGGAAGCCATACTAAAATGAGTTGCACTGCATGAGTGTAAAAGCATTTGAAACAAAATTCTCTTGCTGTTCTTTGGATCTAGGTGTGTAGGTAAATCAAGCCTTTAGATAACTCCTGTGATAGGCTGTTGGTATCTGCAGGTATTGGCTGGAATGTTGCACCCAAGGACAAAAAGTTGTTCATGTTGAAAGTTCAGCTTTTAATACTTTCAGGCTTTAGTGAGGAAATCAGTGAAGTCTATCCCCTTTATAGATATGGAAAAAGAAAGTACGTGTGTTCAGGTGATACAAGCCAAAGGTTCCCCACTTCCATAATCCATGATGAATTTAAAATGGATACTTTGGATCTTGCTATTCAGGTAAGGAATTAATGTCTGGCTGAAACAGAATTGTGCATAATTAGGTTTTTGAAGGGGTTTGCATTAACATTGAGATGGCAGTTTGCATTTTACAGCCCCCAGCGAATAATTCCTCTTTGGAATTAGAAAGGCTTCTTTCCTGCTGGGATCAGTGGGAATACATTACCGTCATTTGTGGGTGCCATTTTAATGAACTCGTTAAAGATCATTTAAGTTTCTTTTTATTTACTACCTTAATGTAATGAATAAAACAGTCTACTTCGTAAGAGTGGATAACGCTCAAATCTGATCTATTACTTTGATTTTGAATCAGATGCTGCCTGCTAGCAACCTTTATTAAAGCGATTTGTCACTGAAATGCTAATCGTTATTTCCTATGTTGCTCAAAATTTTTGAGGTTTGTTGAAACTTGCAATGGATGGGCTTGGCTTGAGAACTGCAAAGTACTGATTCTGAAACATATTTCAACTTACTAAAGGAAATTTATTTGTTCTTTTTATGCCAGAAATACAGACTTGTTATGTGTTTGTCTGATAGGTATATATCGATATGACATTATATATAACATGGCATAGATAATCTTAATTAATGGTCTATAACTCAGGAATAAATTTAGTCTGCAGTCAACCAATATAAAGGATACAGATTTTTGCATTCATGTACGTGCAAGCAATAAGTCTTTGCTGCATTTGTGGCATTCATTTGTCTCCTTTTAAAAAAATATTTGGCCCATGTCTGAGATCCTTTAGCTTTACATGGAAGAGTGTAAAACAGAAATAAATGCAAAGTGAGACAGACAAAGCTCAGTAGCTTTGCTGGGATATTTAATCCTTTTTGTTCCTCTTTCATTCAGTCTAAATCTTGGATAAGCTTCTTTTGCTTTCGGGTGAATAGCTCATCATTCAACAGGAATAGGAATGGATAAGTGCAGATTGCAACAAGGGGCTCGGCATTCTGCACTCGTAATCCTTAGCTTCCTTTTGGACCTTTTGGACCCCTCAGTGGGGTGTTTCTCCTTTGTTAGGGAAGCAAAGGTGCTCATGGGCTAGCAGGAGAGCAAAGATGAGTGTGGCTTAGCCTTCACAAAGACGTGAACTCCAAGCGTTTTTTGCAGACCTTGCGTATGAATAGAAATGTTTCTGGGCTCTCAGGAAACCAGTCCCTTCCCATGTTGACTTTGGTGATGCGAGTAGTCTAGCTTGGTCTAATTTTTTTAGACTTCTCAAGAAAAGCTCTAGGTGGAGGAACGCAGTTACAATTTATACTAAAAAACCTACTAAATCATTGAATGGGATTCTGTGCACTGAAATTTTGACCCCTAGACTCTATATGCCAGTGTATCTTTTGACTTTCTTTACAGCAATGGATAGGTTGCTTCATCTCACCTGCATATTCCCCTCCAAGGATCCAAATACACTTAACTGACATATAGGAGGTGAATTCCACCGATTGATGCTTCTACTTTCTGTAAAATCCTGGAGTAATAATTTGAAAGTCAATGTGTGTTACTTGGGTCAGGAATTTCCCAAGTTGTATCCATAGTTTCAAATGGCATGTGCAGCTGCTGATGTTAGAAATGTGTAAGCATTTCATTCAAACCAGCAATGATGTAGAAATTAATTCTTTTTGTCTTCTAGCATTTTTGAAGATTCCTTCTGAAATTTTAGCTTCTTCCTTCAAATAACAATGACAAGAGAATCTTTGACCAAGCAAGTACGAGTAAGGGAAGGAACGTATGGCATTTCCATGGCCAGTAGATGGTCTCCAGAAGGACTTGGAAATGAATGAGTTTTTTAAAGATTTCTGTCTGCCTTATGGTCTCACCTGCCTGAAGTCAGACACCTCCTATTGGGTTTAGATGTAGCTTCATGTCATCTAGAAAAATGTTGCTGTCCTGGGAAGAAGTTTCCTCAACACTGAGTGTGTAATGGAGACTTGGGGACCAGGCCTGTGAAGTGCCCTTAAGATCCAATACAGTCTCCTTCTAAGTCTGTCAAAAATACCTCTCTTTTCTCTGATGGCCCAGCATAAGTCTTAGAATCACAACTTCCTTTAAAAACATCTTATTCTGTCATTTTCCTAATACCGCTCTGACGATTTGTCCCTGTGTCACTTCCCGAAAGGGGAAAAGGGTATTAGGCCAAGAGTTAGCAAAACTCATGGACAGGGCTTTAAACTAGAATCGAAGGGG
>JAOQGH010000038.1:245121-257284 GCA_025769975.1 Gallinago jamesoni
GCCCGGAGATGCTGGAGCTGCGTGACTCACCAGCAAACCCCACGGGGATGCTATTTCTACAAGACAGACAAGCCCTGTCCTTTCTTCAGTCCTTTGACTGCTTTAGAAAAAAATAATCGTTGTGGTAGGAACCCATCCCTCCCTTCATAATGCAGCGTTTGAGGGGGGTGATCTGCTCCCCTCAAACACCCTCTCTTGAATCAGCTTGGGTGCACCTGGGGAAAATCAACTTTCAGAGGGTTTGGCCTTATTGTTCTTTGCATTTTTCCTTCAACACTCTGGAAAGTTCCCAGGTTGTCTCTGCTCTGGGATTAACTGTAGCTGGTTTTCTGTTGTTTAAAGCTTTTCTGTTTTGTTTTCTCTCTGATTTTCCAAAGCTTACTCACAGCTAGAGATGATGCAGACCACCGGAGAAGCTCTGGTCACTCCATGTTCTCCCCAACATCAAACCTAAGCCCCCCACAAGTCATCTTCTCCCCTTGGGTTACCAGAGAAGAGACACATCCCAGAGCAGGAAATACAACTACAGATTTGAAAAGGAAACCCAAAGTGAGCGGCCCACAATAGAAACGTGCAGGAGAGGAGAGAAAGGGGAGAAAGATGTGTCTTTCTGTTGATTTTGTGGCACATGAACTCCTTTGGCTTCAGAGGCAAAGATGCTTCTCCCTGGAGGACACCATCTCCATGCCTGCCTCACAGAGGGGCTTTCACCCACCAGGGAAGGAGGGATCCCAACCAGGTGAATCCAGCTCCCATGGGGACGGAGCACAGGGACAGAATGAACCCAGGGATTGTGCAGCAAACGGGGAGGAGACACGGCCCTGGGAGGGTCCGGACCAGGGGAGGATGCTGTCGCAGATGGAGTGATTGACTTCACTAGTTAGAATGAAGTACTGAAACATTTATTAAGGTAAAACAATGATTTAACGAAATCAGCAATAAATGCAATAAAACCAGTAGTAAATATGATAGTATTTTACAAGATTCGATGTCAGGGAACACTCTATTATTTACTGCAGAGAGGACAGGGTCAGACAAGCTGTCAGGGAGATTCTCCCGTTGAGTCATGAGGTTCAGAAAGGACCCCCTTGCTTTCTAAACTCCTTCTCAGAGAAGAGTCTGGGTGCAGCTGGAACCAATCCTAGTCCCAGACTTGGTCAATGGTTTATGTCTAAAGGATTATATATGCACAATCAGCCATTTACATTACTTAGCTAAGATTTCAAAGTTTAGCATGCTGTTAGTCACTTAGCAAGAATCTGTTGCAGCAAGGAATCTCTCAACCTCAAGGAGTAGAACCTTAAGTGAGTGTCCTCACAAAAGGGGAGATCCTGATGTGGAGCTGCTGCCATACAGGAGAGTTCAAAGGGCTCTCGGGCTGTCCACTATTTATACTGTAAGATAATTGACCTTTAGTCATATTCGCATGAGAATAAAATTTCTAGGTCCCCACTCCAGACAGTATTTTGACGATGCTGCCAGCCATCCCCCAAAGTCAAGATACAAGTTATCCCAGCTCCTGTTATGATGGCCATGGTGGCCAAGGCCTGCGCAGGAGCAGGAGGGAGGGTTGTGCTGGGAGACAGGGAGAGCACACTGACACAGATGCGCACGGGACCACACGGACCGCTCTCCACCCATGGAAGCTCAGAGGAGACTGGACTGAAGACTCATCTCCCACTGCTCATTGGGCAGACGGTGGCTTTACAAGCCTCAGCTCCATGCTCACCACATCTCTGAGCTCCTGCTAGTGGAGCTCCATGGTTGGTTTAATCAAGCAAAGGCAGTGGAGCTCCCAGGCTGGCTCTAACTCTGGAGATCCCCAGGCTTCCCTCACAAAACAAAGGGTACTGAAAGGGCACCTCTGCATTAGCAGCTGGGTTGCATCTCAGCCCGGTGTCTGAGACACACACACAAAAAAAAGGAAAAATTAGGGAACTCTGTTCTTCCCAGTGACACTGAAGGGAAATTGCATATGTTGAAGATTACGGGAACCTTGGGGCTGAGGTTGTAGAGAAAAGCGTTGGGAGATGTTTTCAGCCAGGGCTGCTGGAAACTTGCTGGGAGATGGTGTCCCCCACGGGGGATGGTTGAGACACACCACAAGTCACCCAAAAATACAGGTGCCCACAAACATGATGCAAAACATGGTGACGAAGCAACCTCTTTCTGGGTCCTTTTTTTGGGTGGGGGGTAGGCATCAGGTGGTGCTGCAGAATTTGCAAGCCTGTGTGTGTGCACCCAAGACAGCAATACTCATCCCACCCATCTCATCATTTTTGCTCTCTCCTCCCCGAGAAGATGCTGGGTCATGCCCTGGGGGATGCATAACGGGCAGGAGACTAAGCTCAGCTTCCCCTTTGCCCAGTGGTTTGGTCCTGGGGAGCTCAGTGCTGCCTGCAGATGAGCATGGTGAGAAGGAGCTGGCTTGTCAAGGCTGCGGGTACCCTGCTCTGGCTGGGCTGGCTGGCAGGTGGGTGGCCAGGCAGTGTGTTTGGGGGGTAATCTGGAGAGTCACAGTGGGGAAAGCACCATGGATTTTAAACAGTGCCCTTGGGAAATCTGCAGAGAGAGAATAAGTTGAAGCACCAGCCAAAAGCCAAAATTATGAGGTTCTGCAGAGATTTCTAATGAATCTAACAGTCTGAAAACAGAGGATGGGCTTTCTGGAGGGTCTGAAGGTCCCTCTCTGCAGTGGCAGGTTGTGGACAATCCTTGGCCAGTGACTTAATTTGCCAAGAGACATGTAAGGTGATGGATCCCACTGATCTGTAGGCACAGGATTGGTCTGTCTTGGGGTCCAGCCATGGTGTGGTTGAAAAGAAGGGGTCAAAGCATCACCCAAAAGCCTTTTGGGCATCATCCAAAAACCCCTTTTGCTTCTCTATGGTGATTTCTGACCTCTTTCACACTGAAGTCTGCAGCATTTCTCTATCTTCTGCAAGCTTTCCCAAGGTACAATCTCCAAACTCAAAGGGATGGTTCTGCAAGTTGTCCTCTTCTAGACCAGCAGATTATCTCAGAACATCCCCTTCTGCTGTCCCACACAGGTGCTGGTGGGATGGAGATGGAGACCTGCAGCTCCCCAGGTGAGTGAAGTGGGTGGTTGGAAGAACCCTCCAGGTCAGTGTTGTAACATTGCTACCCAGAGGGACCTGGACAGGCTGGAGAGATGGGCCTCTGCAAACCTCATGAAGTCCAACAAGGCCAAGTGCAAGGTCCTGCACATTGGTCAGGGAAATCTCAAGCACAAATCCAGACTGGGTGGGGAATAGATGGAGAGCAACCCTGAGGAGTAAGACTTGAGTGTGTTGGTGGATGAGAAGCTCCACACGAGCCAACAATGTGTGCTGGCAGCCCAGAAAGCCCCACACACCATGGGCTACCCAGCCCCCCAGCAGCATGGCCTACAGGGTGAGCAGGGGGATTCTGTCCCTCTGCTCCATTCTGGGGACACACCCCAGCAGTGCTGCCTCCAGCTCTGGGGCCTCAGTGTAGGAGAGATGTGGACTTGTTGGAGTGGGACCAGAGGAGGCCATGGAGATGATGTGAGGGCTGGAACCCCTCTGCTGTGAGGACAGGCTGAGAGAGTTGGGGGGGTTCAACCTAGAGAAGAGAAGGCTCCGGGGAGACCTTTGAGCCCCTTCCAGTCCCTCAAGGAGCTCCAGGAAAGCTGGGGAGGGACCCTTGATCAGGGAGGGGAGCCATAATATGAGGCAAAAGTGTTTGACTCTGGAAGAGGGGAGATTGAGATGAGAAATGGGGAGGAAATTGTTTGCTGGGGGGGGTGGTGAGACCCTGCCCCAGGTTGCCCAGAGAAGCTGTTGCTGCCCCATCTCTGGAGGGGTTCAAGGCCAAGTTGGACGGGACTTTGAGTAACCTGGACTGGTGAGAGGTGTCCCCGCTCATGGCAGGGTGTGGCACTGGGTGGTCTTTAAGGTCCCTTCCAACCCAAAATTTTCCATGATTCTAAAATTGTTTTTTCTCCTTTGGATGGTGTCTCCTGATCCTGGTGTCGATAAAGACAGCTCTGATTTGGGGGCTGGTGTTTCCTTTCAGTGTAGAAGACAAACCAAAAGTGGGAAAAAAAAAAAATCCCCTCTTTGACTCAAAATATCCCTTGTATAAGGGATCTTTTCATAAGGTGTGGCATGGAAGAGATCGGTTTTGCTTGGGAGGATTTTGGCAGAAGAAGCTGTAATTTTTAATTTTATAATGGAGTGGAAAATATCAGCTCGATAGGACTATATCAACTTTATATGACTATTTCCTAGGACTCGGCTGAGTCAACCCCTGGTGTCCTTATCATGAGCTCCATACCATGACAGAAGATTAGGGTTAGGATAAAAACACCTGAACTTTCTCACTTTTAAGTTAAACCTCACTTGCTCAACAAATTTATTTTTTCGGGGTTGTTCTCTCCCATGGTGTTCCCCATACCAACTGTGCACTGAGATGGAGGAAAGACTCCGGTTATTGCAGTACTGAATACTGTGTCCAGTTCTGGGCTCCCCAGTTCAAGAGAGACCGGGAGATACTGGAGAGAGTCCAGCATAGGGCAACAAAGATGATTAAGGTATTTCAGTGTTTCCCTTATGAGGAAAGGCTGAGAGAGCTGGGACTCCTCAGCCTGGAGAAGAGAAGGCTGAGGAGAGACCTTACGAATGCTTATAAGTATCTAAAGGGTGGTTTGAAGGAGGATGGAGCCAGACTCTTTTCAGTGGTTCCCAGTGACAGGACAAGGGGCAACAGGCACAAGCTGGAACATGAGAACTTACACTCAAATATGAGAATCATAGAATAGAATCATAGAATCATATGGGACTGGAAGGGACCTCTGGAGATCATCTAGTCCAACCCCCCTGCTGGAGCGGGTCTACCTAGAGCACATTGCACAAGAACTTGTCCAAGCAGGTTTTGAAAGTCTCCTGAGAAGGAGACTCCACCACCTCACTGGGCAACCTGTTCCAGTGCTCTACCACTCTCACAGTAAAGAAGTTCCTCTTCATGTTCAGGTGGAACTTCTTATACTCAAGTTTGTGACCATTTTCTCTTGTCCTGTCACTGGGCACAACTGAGAAAAGACAAGCCCCGTCCTCCTGACACCCTGCCTTTAATTATTTGTAAGCATTGGTCAGATCCTCCTTAATTCTTCTCTTATCAGCCTTTCCTCGTAGGAGAGATGCTCCAGGCCCTTAATCATCTTTGTGGCCCTTTGTTGTATCCTCGCCAGCAGTTCCCTGTCCTTCTTGAACTGGGGAGCCCAGAACTGGCCACAGTACTCTAGATGGGGCCTCACCAGGGCAGAGTAGAGGGGCAGGATGACCTCCCTCGACCTGCTGGCCACGCTCTTCCTGATGCCCCCAAGGATGCCATTGGACTTTTTGGCCACAAGGGCACATTGCTGGCTCATGGTCATCCTGTTGTCCACAAGAACTCCCAGGTCTTTCTCTTCTCCAGCAAGTCAGCCCCCAACCTGTCCTGGTGCAGGGGGTTATTTCTCCCCAGGTGCAGCAGGTCAACCCCCAACCTGTCCTGGTGCAGGGAGTTGTTTCTGCCCAGGTGCAGCACCCTACACTTGCCCTTGTTAAATTTCATTAGGTTTCTCTCGGCCAAACTCTCCAGCCTGTCCAGGTCTCGCTGGATGGCAGCACAGCCTTCTGGGGCTTCAGCCACCCCTCCTAGCTTTGTGTCATCAGCCGACTTGCTGAGGGGACATTCCATCCCTTCGTGCAGGTCATTGATGAATATATTGAAGAGGACTGACCCAGTACTGACCCTGGGGAACACCACTTGTTGCAGAATTAAAGCTGGATTCTGTGCCCCTAATCACAGTTTTCAATCCACTTAAGTGTCCATTCATCTAACCCACACTTCCTAAGCTTAGAAGAGGAAGAACATCTTTCCTCTGAGGGTGACAGAGCCCTGGAAGAGGCTACCCAGGGAGGCTGGGTAGTCCCCTTCCCTGGAGATTTTCAAGACCCACCTGGATTCAGTCCTGACTAACGTGCTCTGTGCAATCCTGCTTTGGCAGGGGAGTTGGACTAGATGATCTCTAGAAGGTTCCTTCCAACTCCAACAATTCAGTGATTCTGTGACTCCTTGATTGCTAATTACAGCACAATGACTTTTCCCTTGAAACAAAAAAAATTATTCCAGCTGGGCTAGGATCAGAGCTGTTTGGCACCCCATAATGTTCAGTCCTCTCCCTTGGGAGTGCCTAATCTGATCTCACAGTTTGGAGAAGTTTCACTAATGAGAATATACGCCATGCAAAACAGTACTCTTTCCAATGATACAAGCTCATAGAGTTGTGGTTAATTGTAACAGCCCTATAACTCCCCCTCTGAGGACACTTGCTGTAAAACCTGTGAGAACAGAGCAGGATATTCATTGATGGCCAGGGCAGCCAGAAAGGTCCACCAGCCCTCTCAGGCCTCCTACAGAGTGGGACCCTGGTGTCCTGGTTTGGGGTGAAGCAGAGCCAACCTTCTGTTCAGTGAGGGGCTCTTGCTTTTACTTGTTGCTGTGGCAACCAGGCTCAGCTCAGTCGGCTGTTTACCCCATGGAAGGGTGACACCTCTGAGGAGGAGAGGACAGGGCAGGTAACCAAACTGACCAGTCAGGTGTTCCATTCCATCTGCCACGCTCAGGGTAAAAGCTGAAGGGGTGAAAGGCTCAGGTTGGCTCTTCTTCAATGGCTGTTTCTTCAGTGGTTCTCCTTCTTCAGTGACAGACAGCTGAGGAGGACCATGTCTGCTCGTCTGCCTTTGATCCTGACGTGGAGGTTCCTGGGTCAAGACCCAGAATCCAGTTCCCATTCGACACTGACTCCAATCTGGAGCTTTCCAAATGCCTGCCAGTGACATCTCCCTGAGATCTTCAAAGGGTTTGTATACACTTGTTTTTACTGTGTCTTTTTCATTATTTCCTAATTCAATTTATTATTATTTCATTAAAGTAGTTTGTTTTTTTTCTAAACTGATAAATATCTTTATTCCTTTTCTTCTTCTCCTTGGGAAATGGGGGAGAAAATCTGTTGTAACTGGACAGTCTGGCCTAAACAGTGACACCTGGTTTGACCTAATGCCTGCATGTCCCCCAAAGGGGTACAGCCAGAAGAACCCAAGAAGTCTGTCCATCTTCCTGGATGAACCCAAGGGGTCTGTCCCCAGGTGTCCTGTATGTCACAGAAGGATGGGAAGGACAGTTGAGAGCCATGGGACAAGAAAAAATCCAAATGATCTCCCTAGAAGGCTGCTCCATGATGGCTTTCTTGACAGCATTTGCACTTGTCCGCATCGTGCTGGGCAGAACTGAGGTTGGCTCCTGATATGGGGACCTGCTCTTGCATTTGTGCTGCAGAGAAAGAGCAACTTGGGATATTTGTTCTCTTCCAGGCAACTCAGGGGAAGAACAGGCACCCTCAGAGGAAGAACCCTGCGGGAAAAAGCAAGCGCCACATGTTTAGGGACCAGGGATCTCTGGTAAGACTCGCTCACACATCAAAAGGCATCAGCTAAATGCAGCCAAAGGCCATGGGGAGTTCCAAACACCTGCATTTCCCTTTGAGGGAAACTTTAGACGATGAGAGTCTAAACCAATCAGAGCGGGAAATATTTGGGTCAGACTTCATCAATATTGTAAATGTTACCCACAGGTCCCATAGGGTCAAAGTCAGCACAAAATCCAAGCATTCGGCAGCACAAGAAAAAACATTGTTTCCTATATTATTGTCCATTTAATGAAGAGAAATATTGGGTAGAAACTTGTGGGAGTGGTGAAACCAAAGCAGTAGTCACTGCAGAAGATGTGGGTGCATCTCCTTAGCCCAGGTAGATCGTTGCCGATGGCTCCCCTGGGGAGGGGATGGAGCACGTGGCACCGTAAATGTCACACACAGGTGGGGTTCTTGATCTTGGTGGATTTCCCAGCCCAGACTTGTCTGACTCTCACTGTCAGGGTTTGCATGGAGCAAAGCAGGGCTTCCACTGGCCAGCTCTGCTGCTCTTTCCCTTCACATGGTTCTAATGGAATCTATGAGGTTTACTGCACACAGGTCAGTTTTTCCTGTATTATTTTGGAGCCAGACTATTTGGGAAGTCCCAGTCTGTGCTGTGGTTGATGGTGAGGGGTTTCCCCTGATCTCCTGCCTCACCAAGGCCTGGCCTGAGGAAGGGATACAGCTTTGTTGACTCTTTGATGCGTTTGATGGGGATTTCCAGGATGCAGTCTGAATCCCAGACATTGTAGGAGAGTGTGCTCAGCTCTAAGCCCAAGCCCACGGGAAGATGGACAGACCCCTTGGGTTCTTCTGGCTGTACCTCTTTGGGGAACATGGACGCATTAGGTCAAACCAGGGTCCCACTCTTTTGGAGGTCTGAGAGGGCTGGTGGACCTTTCTTGCTTCTCTAGCCATCAATGATCATCCTGCTCTGTTCTCACAGGCTTTACAGCAAGTGTCCTCAGAGGGGAAGTTATGGGGCTGTGACAATTAACCACAGCTCTATGAGCTTGTCTCATCGGAAGAGTTGTGGTTTTTATGGCTTATTTTGTCATTGGTGGAACTTCTCTAAACCATGAGATCCGATCCCTCTGTCAAGGGAGAGGACTGAACATCACAAGGTGTCAAACAGCTCTGATCCTAGCCCAGCTGGAATCATTTTTGTGTTTCAAGGGAAAAGTCATTCTGCTGCAATTAGCGATAACCAGAACCTTTCTATTGTCCCAGTGCACAGGTGGTATGGGGACTGCCATGAGAAAGGAGAACAACCGAAAAAAGAAATCTGAGTAAGTGTGGCTTACCCTAAAAGGGAAAAATTTAAGACGCTTTAATAGTAACCCTGTTACTCTCTATTTGTTAGACATCATGTGCTTGACTTATCTGCTCACATGCAAACCTCTACTGGCAGTAGAGATGCCCTGGGCTGTCAAGACATGCACTCCCAGAAAGGTCTGGGTCTCCTCCACATGAGGTCTGTCCCACCCATGTGTTCACAGACAGTCGAGATGAAGGTGATTTTCATGTTGATTAGCCAGGACATTTGTTTCAGGTGCTTCATTACCCTGCAGGCATTTTGGAACAGAAACTGTAAGCCAGGTGAGATTCCAAAGCCCATTTTAAGCAATTAAACATATCAAGCCTTTGGAAACTTTCCTTAGGATAAGCACATTCCAATGAAATTACATTTCTCTTCCAAGCTATTCTCTGGCCTCATCTAAGACCACGCTCCAGGCCTTCCTGGGTAGATTTCCAGGAAGGTGAGAGGTTCAGCAGCAAATTGAGGCATGGGGGTTTTATGGTCACAGGAATTTCTTGCTATGATGACTTTATGAAATGTGTGAGCCACAGCTCCTCAGGTCCAAGCAGACCCATGTCCAGTCAGTCCATCACTTGCACCCTCATCTTTCTGTGGTAAGAACAGACCAAGCTCCTACGGATGATGAGGATTTGCAGATCTCTTCCAGCATCTCGGATTGACAGATACGTACCCAAAACTGTAGTTTTCCTGTAGGAAGCTGTAGTGGGTTTCCATGACCCTGGGCAAGCGGCTCCAATTGTCCCTCCCTGGGCAGTGGGGTTGGAGCAGATGACCTCCAACCTGAACTAGTCTGTGAAACAGTCTCCCGGGGCAGCAATTGCCTTGGGGCAGAGGGAGGCTGGTGGGGGGAGCACCTTGCAGATGTTTCCTGTCTTCTTGGCCGTGTTTGTGCAGGCGGTGTGCGAGGGGGAGGAAAACCACAGAAGGGAGGGTGTGCTCCGCTCAGCAGCTTGCAAGCAGGGCTTCCTGCAAGGGAACGACTTGGTCTCTGGTTTGGCTTTGAGCAAAACACACCTCATAGACACAGTCAAGAGGCCAAGCTGTGACTTCTCTCCTGCCTCTGTCCCTGGCAGTGACTGCACAGTTTCACTGGTGAAACAGTTCCCAGGGTTCTCGTCCGGCTTGATTGGCCTCATAAAATTCTTCCTTCACTGCAGCCAGAACCTCTCCTGCTTCAGTTCTGAAATCTGGAGATTTACTCTGAAAAAAGAGTTGCCCAAAATTATTTGTAGGTCAATGTCAGAGAAAATTGCTTAGTGGCTCATATGTTAAGGATGGACTTACATTGTCATTACAAAATCCCATCATAACGAAGATTACTGAGTACGTCTACGTTTGGAAATCAATCTCAGTCATTGGGAAATTGTGAAAATGCCCCTGTTTTTCAGGTAGTGCAATGAAATTTTAAAGAATTCTATCGATAGTTCGACAGTGACCACTTAAACTGCTTCCTCTTTAGGTTTTTACATTGTTTTCCACCTCATTAATTGTCTGCATTTATTTCATTTTCACCATTTCTTTCATGTCGGTGCAGTCATAAGGAAAAGACTGTATTTCTAAAAAATTATGAGATGAAACACATGAATCACAGAATCACCTAGGTTGGAAGGGACCTTTTAAGATCATCTAGTCCAACCAATGAAAAAAACAAACCAAAACAAAACAAAATACACACACACACCACACACCACAGCCAAACCAACACCAAACCAACACTAATCCATATCCCCAAGCGCCATGTCAACTCGTCTCTTGAATACCTCCAGGGATGAAGATCCACCTAAAGAAAGAAGTAGAAAGAAGTTTTCTGCTGTGCTTTGATCTCTTCAATAACAGGGCAGGAATCTCAGGCGTGTTTGATAAAGTGCCCCTGAGTCCATCCCAGGACTGTGTTATCTGAATGCAGATGTTCTACTTGTTGAGCACACAAAACTAAGCTACAATTAGTGTGATAGATGTGGTTTCCAGCAGCCCACATGCGAGTCACTTGAGCGTATTTACAGTCCTCCTTGCCAGTTTTCCAGTACTTTCCCCCACACGGCCACACCAAATACTTGCACCATCACTTTGGGTGGTTTCTTCTTTGGGCACTACCCTCACATCTCGACCCTGCATCAGTTATCAGCTTGTCCTCTGCCTTTCTCTCCCCTCTAGAAATCTCTCTGTTCAATCGTGTGTGCCTGAAGCTCCAGCTGGTGGCCCCATTTTGTTCTCAGAGGGACAGGCAGTCTCAGGCCCTTGTGGCAAGGGTCCTCAAGGAATGCAGCTCCATTTGGTAAGAACTTTGCTCAGCCTTGCTCTCCTTGTCAGTCCTCATGCTTGGTTTGCTGGGAATAAGAGACATTAGTGAGTGTTTTGACCGTGTAGAGCTAGATTCCAGAGATGATGAAATTGAAGTGTGTCAGACAGCAGTGGGGGTTAGGCATCTTGACATTGACAGACCCTCCCAGACAACGGCATTGGTAACATTGGCAGAGGCTCCACTGAGCCAGCAGTGTGCCCAGGTGACCAAGAAGGCCAACAGCATCCTGGAATGTATCAGGAATAGCATGGCCAGCAGGAGTAGGGAAGGGATCGTGCCTCTGTACTGGGCACTGGTGAGGTCTCACCCTGAGTGCTGTGTTCAGTTCTGGGCCCCCCACTACAGGAAGGACATTGAGCTGCTGAAGCATGTCCAGAGGAGAGCCACCAAGCTGGTGAGGGGTCTAGAGAACAAGTCATATGAGGAGAGGCTGAGGGAACTGGGCATGTTTATTTTGGAGAAGAGGAAGCTGAGGGACCACTCATTTCCACCTCCAACTACCTGAAAGGAGGTTGTAGAGAGGTGGGCATTGGCCTCTTTTCCCATAGAAATAATGACAGGAGCAGAGGAAATGGATTAAAGTTGCAGAGGAAATGGATTAAAGTTGCAGCAGAGGATGTTTAGATTAGATATTAGGAAGAATTATTTTACTTAGAGAGTGGTCAGGCACTGGAACAGCCTGCCCAGGGAGGTGGTGGAGTTGCCATCCCTGAGGTATTTAAGAAACATGTAGACGTGGCACTCCTAGGCCTGCTCTAATGCCCAAGATGGTTGGTTTTTTTCTGTGGGTGGGTGTGGTGTGTGCGTTGGTTTTGGTTAGGGTTTTTTTTTGTTTTTGTTTGTTTGTTGGTTGGTTAGGTTTTTTTTTGTTTTGGTTGTTTTTGTGGTTGGACTTGGTGATCTCAAAGGTCCCTTCCAACCATGAATAAATTCTGTGAATCAAAGGAAAACAGTGGAAGGACTTGCTGGAATGTACTGAGCCATGGGCAGGAGGATGTGAAAGGGAAATCCTCCAAGACATCAGCCTTCAGGTGGTAAA
>JAOQGH010000038.1:264339-275132 GCA_025769975.1 Gallinago jamesoni
TCCCTTGCAAGCAGGAACAGTGAAAACCAGCACCATGTTCAGGAAGGACCAGCTCACATTTCTTCTGCCCTTTAAGGACTGAAGATGTTTCCTTCTTTGCTTATTTCTTCCTTGCTTTATGCAAAGACCAAGCCTGAGTGGCCGAGATTGTCCAGCTAATGGGTTTAGAACTGCCAGTTTGGGGTACAAATACAGCAAAACTAGGACCAGAAACTGATACTGGGGTGAAAAAAAGAAAGTTGAATGAGAAACAAAATGATGTCAAGGAAATAGGAAGAGGGATAATAAGGTGACCAGTGCCATCTGATGGTACCTGTTGGCTCGATGACTGTAGCTGTAGAACAGGATGATAAATCCAACTTCTGACTGCCCCGTAACAGCCAGACCTGCTGTGGTGGACGAGGAGGACTGAGATGGGAATAAGGTGGGTGCTTTCCCCAGCAAGCCCAGGATGGGCAGATCGAGCATCCTGGTGTTGGTGCATCAGCACCTGCTCTGGCCCCTTTGGCAGGAGTAGCTGCCACCTCTTCAGAACTAAGTGCAGGTTTCTGCCGTCAGTTCTGTTGTGGAGATGAGAGGCACACTTTGTTCAACTGCTTGTTGCCTCCCACCTCCATTTTAATGAAAGACTCCACAGCTTCCTTTACGTTTTTCGCTGCATCTCTGAAATCTATATTTTCCCAGAAAGAAGGTTTCATTTCCTGTTCCATTATCTGCTCTGCGACCTCTTCCTTCTTGTCTTCCATGTGTTTCCTTACTTCTTTCTCTAATAAACTCTCCAGCTCCTCTTTCCAATGTTCCTCTGCACCGGTACAGCAGAACCAGAAGTGGCACATGCGGTACAGGCCACAAAGAAAGCTGATGACAGTAAGAACAGCCATCCCTGCAGTCTGGAAGAGAAAATATGAAATCTACTTGTGTCACTGGAGTTTATGTTCCTAAACATGTTTTGCACCTGAGTGAGAGGAGAACTCTTCCATATTAAAGCCTTGCATTATTATTAAGCCACACATTTCTTCTTGTAAAACACATTCCTTGCTCCTGCCTTGGCTACATGACGACTGATGGTAAGAGACAAACTCACTGAAACAAGGAATATTGGTATCTCTCTCTCTCAAAATGTTTGTAACCTTGCTTTAAGAATCAGGTGCAAAGCACAGGTGCAAAATTCCAGAACAACCACAGAGTCAGATGTTCAAAGTTCAGGTTTTAGCCTCAGAAAGAAAATTTGTATTATAAACTTGCATTGATAAAAATGGTAATGCAAATGTAGTAAACATAGCAAATAAAAATCAGAATCGTAACTTCACACTTCATTCTCCAGATGAAATGGTTTCAACGTTGCTACACATTCCAGATTATTCACACACACAAAATAACTGATATTAAAATACCTTAAATCCTAGATTCCCAGGGCTCTTACCTGAGATGCTGTGTAGGACACCCTGGGTAATTCTGCTGCACTGCTTTGGTTTGCATGTTGATCTCTGTTTCCTTCACTTCCTGAAGCCACACAGTCTGTGTATCTGCCATCGCACAGCAGGATCACACACCAGATCACAGGAGGTAGAAGTTTCCTAAACATCATCTTAATCCTCCAGCAGCACGAGCATTTCCCAGGGCAGCAAATGCAGGTCATGAATGAAGGATCGGAAGTCAAGGTCAGGACAAGTATAATGAACGCTGGGCAGAAAAAGTAGGAAAAAAAATGCCCCATGCTTTAATGATGCCTTCTGAGGACATTTAAATTTAATCTCCATTATTTCTTCAAGCACAATCAGAATTATGGAATAAAGTGATACAGACAAGACATTAGAATGACTTTTCCAAAAAACCAAGAATTGTTTTCTGACAGATGTCTTGTTCAGTGGTCAATACTTCATCAGTTCAAAGGACTAAAGAAGAATTCTGTGCCTCTATATCACACAGCTCCTCTTCTCAAACACTATCACCATGTTTGCAAGTGATTAAACAGGAGAGAGGAACTGTAAATTAAAACACACAGGGTAATTGGCTACATACACAGCTACAATCGGACTTTCTAGACTTTGAAGCCTCTGGTTCCAGATGTCACATGCTCTGTACAGAGTCATAGAAGCAGAGACTAACAGAGGCTGGAAGGCACCCCCCAAATTTCATCTGGTCCACCCTCCAAGCTCAAGTAGGGCCAACTGGAGCTCATTGCTCAGGACCTTGGCTTTTGAATATTTTCAAGGATGACGACTCCACCACCTCCCTGGGTAACAGTCTGTAAGTCTCAGGGAGCTCAAATTCCGTTTGGAGCTCAATGCCCTTCTTATATTTTTCTGTCCCTATGGCATCTTCTTGGAGATGCACCTTGGCTGGGTAAGAGGCAACAGACACAAGCTGCAATATGAGACTTTCTGATAAAATGTAAGGAAGATGATCAAATATTAAAACAAGCTGAGGAAATTGCCTTCTAGGAGGAGTCCAAGGCTCAAGCATCCTCATCTTACTAGACCTGCTTTGATCAGACCATTGGAGTAGATGACCTCTAGAGGTCCCTTCCAACCTAAATTACTTTGTGATTCCTTGGGTTGTTTTTTATGTTTTTTTACTGATAGATGGTAAAGGGAGAAGGCAAACAAAAATGAGAAGCCACTGACTCTTGCCATTGCATTATTGCAAAATCCAGTGTCATGCCATAAAGTTTGTCAAGATGATGAGAGCTGAAACCGAGTTCCAGCTGTGCTTGTACAGAGTGAGAGACCAAAATAGGGTAGGCAACTAAGCAAATGAGAGGAGGGGTGCAGATAGAGCTCAGCTCTGAAATTTAAGCTTTTTGATTAAATGGGAAACTGAGTGGGATGCAAAGAGAGATGCCTAGAGAAAGGAAAATAAAGTCATGGTGGGTTCTTATACCCAGGATATAAAAAGGGTTTGCTCATCCTGGTTGAGATACCTTGTAGACAGATTAGGGAAGCCTGCTCTAATGGTAATTTAGTTGTTAAACATCACAGTAATAATTACTAATCATGAATAATCTCAACCTCTCAACTCAGACTATTAATAAGCAGCTATTTTACCTTGAGATAAAGGATGTACGATATCACAACACCTGAGGAAGTGCTCTAAACCAGGTGCCTAACAGGAGTTATCAGATCTCTGCACTTGCTGAAGACACACAAAGTCAAGGCTGTTTCTGTTGAAAGCTCCTGGGATTGCTTTCAAGTTTGGACAGTAGTAGTTTCGAGCACTTTCTGTGCTCCGATTTACACCACCGCTTTTGCTCTCTGTCCATCTCTGCCGGGCAATAACTCATTTGCAACTGGGCTCTGAGCCATCTCTGTTTCCTGCTCCAAGGATGGACACAGACTGCACCAAGTCTGGCTTTTTTCTCCCACTGCCACCGCCACAGGGTGCCCCTGCAGACCTGGACTCTCATGGCTCCTGTGTGATGTGTGTGTGTTATCTGCAGCTCCAGGCTGTGCAAGGTCTGCAGCAAAGCCCTGTCTCCACTTACATGCACTAAACCACTCATCAGGATGACACAACAGAGCCTGCTCTCCTCAAGAACCAGCCTCCTGCCTTCCCCTTGCAGGTCCAGGTGGGCAGCTGGGGGACTTGGAGGAACAAAATATAGCCCATGACAAAAGGCCGGCTTGATATGCCGGCAGCCAAGGGTAGGTCCCTGGGCACCAGAGTGCTGATTACAGTCCCCTTGTAGAGGCCCCTGGGGCAGCAGAGGTTTCCTGGGATGCGAGTTATAAAGGGTTTGCTCAGAAGAGGGAGGCTGATGTTGCTCCTCTGTCTTTGAGTGAACCCTCTGAACAGAGCTGGGAGAGCTGCTTCCCTCCTGACTGGTGGGGCCACGTGTCCTGGGAGGGAGCTTTCAGCCTCAGTGCCTGCTGCTGTGAGGGTTTCCTTCTCTGTTTCCACTGCCCCAGCAGATATATCCTGGAAAAGTGCTGACCTGAGGATGGCTGAGCCCACCTGCCCATAGTGAGGCCTAAAGTGTGGCTTTGCCTTGCCCTCTGCACCCCACACCCATCCCTGAGGGGTGTCCATCTGAGGGGCAGATGGGGAGGGGGTCTCAGCACTGGCAGTCTCCAGACCTGCACTCCAACCCCAACCTGATGGGTCTCTGATGGGTCTCTAGAGAATCACAGAAGTGCAGGGCTTGGAAGGGACTTGTCATGGTTTCAGCCAAAATCACTGCAACCGGACCGACAGATGGCCCTTCTCCCCCCCCCCCCCAAAAAAAAAACTAAAAAGAGAGGAGAGGAAGAGATAAGGAGAGAGAGAGCAGATTAAAACAAGCTAAACTACTTTAATGAAGAATTAATATGAAAATAAAAAAGAAGAAAAATTATGAAATAGATACAACATATACAAAACTGTATCAAGCTCCCAGGATATCAGTCCCATCACCAGCAGGCGCTGGGGAAGTCCCAGACTGGACTCAGCAACGGATAGGAACTGAATTCCACCTCTGAAGTCAGGCACACACAGATTGGGATCAAAGGCAGTCAAAGAGACAGGGTCTTCTTTGGACGTTGGCCATCCTGGTAGAAGCTAAAGGAGAGCGAGGAGGAGCAGAAGGAGGGCTGGCCCTTTGATCCCTCAGCTTTTATACTGAGCATGGGGCAGATGGGATGGAATATCCCAGTTGGTCAGGTTCGGGTCACCTGTTCTGTCCGTTCCTCCCCACAGGTGGGACCCCTCTACGCTTTTCTGTTTCTGACCCTCAAAGGGGCAAATAACGAAAATTGGCTGACCTTGGTTGTTATAGCAATAAGTATAACCAAGGGCCTCTCTGCACATTCCTTGGCCTTTAGCACAAACATTGGCCTTATCATCCTGAGAATGAGCAGTTTTCTCTCCAATATGCTGTTAAATTCAGAGAGCTAGAGGAGGCCTAACTAAAATGTAAAATTCCAGAACACAAAATTGGTTCGGTTTTACCTCAAACTGGGACAGGACCTCTGGAGATCATCCAGTCCAATCCCCCCCTGCCACACCAGGGTCACCCAGAGCAGGTTAAATGGAACACATGAAGGCAGGTTTGGAATATCTCTAGAGAAAGAAATTCCGCATCTTCTCTGGGCAGCCTGTTCCAGGGCTCTGACACCCACAAATGAAAGAATGTTTTCCTCATGTTGAGATGTACCTTCCTGTGTTCCAGCTTGTGCCCATTGGCCTTGTCCTATCACCAGCCACCACTGACAAGAGCCTGACCATGTCTTCTTGAAAACCTGCCCTTTAGATATTGATAAGCATTGATAAGATCCCCACTCAGTCTGCTCTTCTCCAGACTGAACAGCCCCAGGGCTCTCAGCCTTTCCTCATCAATGAGATGCTCCATGCCCTGATCCTCTTTGTTGCCTCTGCTAGACTCTCTCCAGCCGTTCCCTGTCCTTCTTGAACTGGGGGACCCAGAACTGGCCACAGCACACCAGATGTGACCTCACCAGGGCAGAGGAAAGGGGGAGGATGACCTCCCTCCACCTGCTGGCCGCACTCTTTTGAATGCATGCAAGGATGCCATTGGCCTTCTTGGCCACAAGGACACACTACTGGTGATGTCTCATCAGGTAGAATCACCGTTCAATACAAGCAATGCTGAGTCGTGGCTCATCTGAAAAAAAATAGGGCTATTCCAGGATTTTCAGACTTGTGGGCAGCTCTGAACTTCTTCTCTGCAGACCTGGTGCCCTCTCTAGGTGACCTCTGCCCACCTGGGAAACCAGGCACTCGATGACAATCCCCAGAGTATTGTAGCAAATTTTGACCCTTCCTGGGTTTTCTCCAGCAGAATCACTTCCATCCACATGGAAGAAGAGCCAGGAGGAGCAGTCAGCAAAGGGTGAGGAAGAGTCGGGGAGAAGGGTCAAGGGGGTTTTGCAGGGAGGATGGTGCCCCCGAGGGACAGGAGAGGGCCCGTCTGGGCAGAGGGGAGGATGGGGACAGGCTGTGGGGAGCAGCCGTGCAGCACTGATGGGCAGAGCTGCTGGGCTGAGGGCAGGGAGACCATTGCTTCCTCAAGCTACGGGGCACCTCTCAGTAAACCCCACACTTCTCCAAAGCCTAAAAAGGCAGGGTTTGGATCACAGCCTGAGACTGGGCATCTCTGGGCCCAATGCTGGGGGACACTGGGTGTGCAGGGAGGGAATCACTCACCTGTGGTGGATGGCCCTGCCTGGGAGCTGGACCCGCTGCCTGGGAGGAAAAAGAGACAGGGTGAGAGGCCCTTGAAAGACCAAGTAATTGTAGAGGCCCCCTCCCCCACCATCTCCCAACCCTGGGGATCAATCAATCCCTGCATTGCACAGCTGTGGCTCTGGGGTAGATCTGGCACCACCACTGTGCCCTTGGCGTGCTGCTGGGGCAGGAAAGGAGCAGGATGCTCCCCTCTGACTGAGAGGAGTTTACCTGGTGGCAAAGGCTGGGCTGAGCATACAGCTGCCCAAGGAAACACTGTGGGGTACAAGGTGGATCCCATCCTCAATTAATGTCATTAGGACTCTGGAGTGGAGCCTTCCTGTGCCCAGTGCCACATCTCACCTGTGACAGCCAGGTTCTGTGACTTGCTGAGGGCAGAGCTCACCCAGCTTCTCACCTTCTTGTGTTGGTACCCACATGCATATGTCCCTGTGCTGACCAGGGTGATGTCCAATGGGAAAAAGTAGCTCCACTGCCCCTGTTGGGATTTATGGCTCCTCTTCTCCACCCCATCCTTGCAGAAAACAATTCTTGAGGCTAGAACCTGGCGCTGAATAGAGCAGTGAAACAAAACCACTTCCCCCTCCTGAACATTGGGGGTGTTCAGGAAGAGTTCAGGAGCCGGGAGCTTACCTGCAGATTTGGCAGAGGAATGGTATGTGCCAGCATTATCTCAGTGTCTTTTTCATTGGTTCTCATATGGGATATCATTCCCCTCTCTTATCCTTCATCGACTCCCACACACCTCCCTTGTCTATTCCATCCCTGTGCTCACCATCCCCTGGGGAGCTGCAGATGTCCATGATGGTCACACTGGAACCTACAGCGAGGGGCAGAGAGGGCTTTGGTTCGAGGGGCCGTGACCCAGCTCCCCCATGTGCCCCTGCCCAGGTGCCCACTGCTGAGTCCTTGCTGGGAGAGCCCCTTCCCACCCAGGGATCTCCATCCTGCACCTCCTCTGGCTCCTTAAATCATCCGTGTTGCCCTTCGCTGGACTCTTTCCAGTAGCTCCTTGTCCCTCTTGAACTGGGGAGTCCAGAACTGGATGCAGTATTCCAGTTGTGGCCTCACCAGTGCCGAGTAGAGGGGGAGAATGACTTCCCTCGACCTACTGGCCACACTCTTCCCTATGCAGCCCAGGATTCCGTTGGCCTTCCTGGCCACAAGAGCACACTGCTTGCTCATTGTCATTTTACTGTCTACCAGGACCCCCAGATCTTTCTCTTCGGAACTTGTCTCTAGCACGTCCATGCCTAACCTGTATTGGTGCCTGACATTCTTCTTCCCCAGATGCAGGACCCTACACATTTCCCTGTGGAACCTCATGAGGTTCTTCCTTGCCCAGCTCTCCAGCCTGTCCAGGTCTCCCTGGATGGCAGCACGGCCCTCCTGGGTGTCAGCCACCCCTCCCAGTTTGGTATCGTCACCAAACTTGCCCTCCATTGCCTTCCCAGGGATGGAGGTGAGACTAACTGGTCTGTAGTTTCCAGTGTCCTCCTTCTTGCCCTTTTTGAAGACTGGAGTGATATATGCAGAGACAGAGGATGTGACAAGCGGCGGCCCTGCTGAGCTCAGCCCCCACTGTGGACGCTGCACCTGCAGAGCCCCCGCTTTCATTTCCCTCCCCGCAGAGACAGGAGCACCAGCCGTGTTTGCCTGTCCCTCGGGGGCAGCCTCCTCCCTGCAAAGCCCCCCTGCCCCTTCTCCCCCACCCGGCTTTGCATCCTCGGGGCCAGAGCTGCCCCAGCTGCTCAGGCTCTGGGCTGTGCCCCGCAGCTGGACATCCCCAGCCCCACACTGGGCCAGCAAACACCATCAGCCCGACTCCAACCCTTTCGGGTCCCGGTCCCGTGAGCTGAAGCACTGGTGGGGGGAGCTTGAGACCCTCCTGGAGGGAGGCAAGGTTGTGCCTGGGGTGGAAATCAGGGGATGCTTTCACCCCATCCCCGCTTCTCCCACAGCTGAACACCCCCACTCCTTTGCTGCGGCTGAGGATTTCAGCCCAGTCCCCCTGCCCCACAGATGGATGAATGTGGGGTGCAGAGGGCCAGGATCCACCACCCACTGGACAGGACTTTGGGATGATGGGCTCAGCCATCCTCAGATCAGCACTTGGCCAGGACACGTCTGCCAGCACGATGGCAGCCGGGAGGGAAACCCTCCCATCCCCAGGGGCAGGGGACGGCAGCTCCTCGCCAGGACACGAGGCCACCCCAGTAAGGAGTAAAGCAGCTCTCCCAGCTCTCTTCAGAGGCTTCACTCACTCCGAGGAGACACATCAGCACCCTATCTGAATAAATATTTTATATCTCACCTCCCACAGACCCTCTGCAGATAAAGGGGTCCTACAACCAGCCACCCACTTCCCAAGGAACAGCTCTTGGCTGCTGGTATCACAACGGCGTTGGGAAGTGCTGGAGGGATGCAGGAACTGGAGAGCATGGCTGTGTGAGGCTGCAGTGGGGATAGCAGGAGCCAAGGGCAGTGAGGCCATCAGATGACAATGGGGACAGGGATGTCTGCAGGCTGGCCAGTACGAGCAGCACGGTGGTTGCGTCTCTCCAGGATGAGGGTGATGATGGGGGCAGATGTCAGGAGGAGTAAGGTAAGGACAGAGCGCAGGATCCAGATCCAGAGGGGCATGACTGGTGCTGGAAGAGAGGAGCATCACGGTGTGGACAAGGAATGTCCAGGAGGAAGGAGATGGTGGGAAAGGTTAACAAACAATGGCCCACCTGTGGGTGGGATCCCTGTTTCTGGTGGGAGGGCTGGAGACTGTCAGATAAGTGAAGTCCTTGCGAGTCTCCTTCTTCTGCACTGGGACCATCCCGGGCACTGAGCAGACCCCCCAGCTCATGTTCTGGCTTCATCAGACTCCTGGGGAACCACCCAGCCCTTGCAAATCTCCCCATTTTCCCTGATGTCAGCTCTTAGAGGTAGAAGGGACACCTTGGAGCATCCCTGACACAGCCCAGGCTCCTTCAGCAGCCCAAGCCCTGGCTTTGTGATCCTGAGCACTGCTGAGCTCCATGTCTGCTGCAGAGGTGTGGGATGGAGAAAGAAGGGGACCCTTTGGGAGGAGATCTAATTGTTTCTGTCCAATATAAATCTGACTCCCTAATTTACATAATGGATGAGAGGGAAGATGACATTCATTTTGTCCCATGTAATTTATCAATGCAGCTTGCAATGCTGAACTGTTAGTTAGACACCATTCAAAAGAGTCCACCTGCACAGCCAGTACAATTCTTTCTGGGTCTCTTGCCAACAGTTCTCAATATCTCATTCAGGTCTTAATGATGATTTGTGACAATAATTTAAATAGACCAGGAGCAAGTTTTTTGGGTTGGTTGTTTGGGGTTGGTTTTTTTTTTTGTTTGTTTGGTTGTGGTTTTTTTTCAAGCCATATTGTTCCAGAGAAACTCGTGTGTCAGATTCCATTGCTGATAACACTTGAGATGTTGGAACAGCCTAAAGAATATAATCTATATAATGGTAACAGTACCCTGATGGATATTTTTCCCTAATTGGGCTCAAAGCCTGAGCAAAAAACCATTGACAAGTGGTGGGTGAATTTTTCATTCCTTGATGAAGCACTTTCCACTGATATCTTTGCGTTGGTTGGGCATGATGGAAGTGTAAAAGCAAACCTTTCCATATTAGTCATATCTAACAGAATGGTAAAAAACCCAATCTTTTAGAGTCATCACAATAACTTCCCATTGCATAGGGATCATCGTAGGTAAGGGCAATCCTGTTTGTAGTGCTCCAATTGTTGCCATCACCTCGTTGATCCAGCACAAATCATGTAACAATTGCCATTTTCCTGACTTTTTCTTAATTACAAACACTGGGGTGTTCCATGGACAATGAGATGGTTGGATGTGACCTGCAGCTAGTTGTCCTGCTACCAGAGTTCGCAGGGCAACAAGTTTTTCATGACTGAGGGGCCACTGATTCACCTAAACCGATTTTTTCCATTAACCATTTTAAAGCTATTGTGGGTTTTTTCACAGCCTGCAGCACAGTAACCCCTACTGAAAACCCGTAGTTATCCGAACTCCTCATTGTGACAAAAAGTGTCTTCCCAATAAATTCAGAGGGGCCACTCTCACATAATGTCGAACAGTAGCCTTCTGTCCTTCTGGGTTGGTGATAAGTACTGGTTTCACTGCCATGAGACTGTTAACGATTCCCCTCAGGCCCACGACACCTTGGGTGGTAGAAATTACAGGCCAATAGGAAGGCCAATCTCAATGAGAAATAATAGTGACATCTGCTCCTGTATCCAAAAGTCCAATTGCCTCCAATGATGTTGGTGATGCCTGGCCCATAGAGAGTACACACATCATTTGCTCACAGTATTTGAAAGAGAACAAAGTCGTCGAAGCAAAGATTAAAAATTTATTGCATGAAACAGCGCTGAATCGTGTGCAACTCAAAACAGAGGCACACACAACCTTTTAGCTTTTAGGTATTTGTATCCTACCCCCTTTGTTCTACACTATGTACATCACCATTGTCTCTTAGTTCAGACAGAATACCACATTCAGTCCTTCTGATTCAAATGTTGTGGGTACAGACGAACACACCTCACTGGAATCCGCCAC
>JAOQGH010000038.1:279798-293154 GCA_025769975.1 Gallinago jamesoni
ACTTTTTTCTGCCTCTGTCCCCAGCAGTGACTGCACAGTTTCACTGGTGAAACAGTTCCCAGGGTTCTGGTCCAGCTTGACTGGCCTCATAAAATTCTTCCTTCACTGCACCCAGAACATCTCCAGCATCAGTTCTGAAGTCTTGAGACTTACTCTGAAAAAAAAGTTTCCCAAAACTATTTGTAGGTCAATATCAGAGAAAATGGCTGAGTGGCTCATATGTCAAGGATAGACTTACATTGTCTTTACAAAATCCCATCATAAGAAATATAACTGAGTACATCTAAGTTTGGAAATAGATCTCAGTCATTGGGAAATTGTGAAAGTTCCCCTGCCGTTGGGCAGTGCAATGAAATTTTAAAGAGTTCCATTGATTGTGACCACTTAAGCTGCTTCCTCTTTAGGTTTTTGCATTGTTTTCCACCTCATTACGTGTCGGCATTTATTTCATTTACAACACCAAGATGACACCAAGTTGGGTGGGAGTGTCGATCCGCTGGAGGGTAGAGAGGCCTTGCAGAGGGATCTGGACAGGCTGGATGGATGGGCTGAGACCAACGGCATGAGGTTCAATAAGGCCAAGTGCCAGGTCCAGCACTTGGGTCACAACAACAATGCTACAGGCTTGGGGAAGAATGTCTAGAGAGCTGCGTGGCAGAAAAGGACCTGGGGGTGTTGGTCCACTGTTGGCTGAACATGAGCCAGCAGTGTGCCCAGGTGGCCAAGAGGGCCAATGGCATCCTGGTCTGTATCAAGAACAGTGTGGTGGGTAGTACCCAGGAGGTGATCATCCCCCTGTACTCAGCACTGGTGAGGCCCCACCTCAAGTACTGTGTCCAGTTTTGGGCCCCCTACCACAAGAAAGATATCGAGGTGCTGGGGGAGGTCCAGAGAAGGGCAACAAAGCTGGTGAAGGGTCTGGAGCACAAGCCTTATGAGGAGAGGCTGAGGGAGCTGGGGTTGTTCAGTCTGGGGAAGAGGAGACTGAGGGGAGACCTTATCGCTCTCTACAACTACCTGAAAGGAGGCTGTAGAGAGGCGGGGGTCGATCTCTTCTCCCAAGTTACAGATGATAGGACAAGGGGCAATGGCTTCAAGTTGCGCCAGGGAAGGTTCAGGTTAGATATTAGGAAATATTTCTTTACTGAAAGGGTTATCAGACATTGGAATGGGATGCCCAGGGAGGTGGTTGAGGCACCATCCCTGGAGGTATTCAGGAGATGAGTTGACATGGTGCTCAAGGATATGGATTAGTGTTGGGTGGTGTTTTGTGTGGTGTGAATGTGGTGGTGTGGGGGTTTTTGGTTGTTTTGTTTTTTGTTTTTTTTTTTTAATTTATTTATTGGTTGGACTAGATGATCTTAGAAGGTCCCTTCCAACATAGGTGATTCTGTGATTCTGTGATTTTTCCATGTGTGTGCAGTCACAAGGAAAAGACTGTATGAGATGAAACACATGAAGATCCACCTTGAAAAAGAAGTAAAACAGAGAAGGATGAGATAGTGCAGGAGAAGCTGCAGGGAAAACTAGCTTCTCAAGTCAAAAACCATTTCCCAATTATTTTGAAAGATGAAGAAATGACGAAGTGCAGAGCATTGTGTAGAGCATCACTTTGGGTGTTTCTTTTCTTTGGGCACCACCCTCACATCTCGACCCTGCATCAGTTATCAGCTTGTCCTCTGCCTTTCTCTCCCCTCTAGAAATCCCTGTTCAAATGTGTGTACCTGAAACTCCAGCTGTTGGCCCCATTATATTCTCAGTGATGTCAGGACAAAGGGACAGGTAGTCTCAGGTCCTTGTGGCCAGGGTCCTCAAGGAATGCAGCTCCATTTAGTAAGAACTTTGCTCAGCCTTGCTCTCCTTGTCAGTCCTGCTTGGTTTGCTGGGAATCAAAGGAAAACAGCAGAAGGGCTTGCTGGAAAGTACTGAGCCAGGGGCAGGAGGATGTGATAGGGAAATCCTCCAAGACATCAGCCTTATTGAAATCCACACTGAAAGCGATGGGTGGTGGAACCTTTAAAAATTGGGACAAACATCTAGCGCAAGTTATCTGGTTAGTTAATACCAGGGGATCCATCAATCGAACTGGTCCTGCTGAGTCAAATCTACATAATGTAGAAGGGGATAAAGTCCCTGTGGTGCATGAAAGGAATATGCTGGGGAAAACTTTTTGGGTTTTTCCTACTTCAGGCAAAGGCAAACCCATTCGTGGGACTGTTTTTGCTCAAGGACCTGGATGTACCTGGTGGGTGATGCTGAAGAATGGAGAAATTCAATGTGTACCTCAAGGAAATTTAACCCTAGGTGAGAATACTCAATTCTGAGCTGCATGATGTTAATTGCTATGGAATACTAACATTATCCCATAAGTGTTTTTCAGGATAAGTGGTGATGAAACCTGAGCTAGCTTCATCAAGTGATGTCCAGCAAACTCTTCAGGATGGACATGTTACCTGTGGATATGGACCACAATGAACTTCGTATTTTCTTTTATACTCTAAGAGTCTGCTGTGATGGAAACATACAATGATGGACTACATGAACTCAAAGAACTTCTGTGTGTAAAGATACATCATAAATAAGGGACTTATGTATATATCTGCATTTGTATGTATTTCATGGGTAAGAAGTGATAATACTCAGAGCATGATGCAAATCGTATGGAATAAGGGGTAGAATGTCCTGGTTTGAGGTAAAACAGAACTAATTTTCTGTTCAGTAATTTTACTTTTTCAGCTGGGCCTCTTCTAACTAACGAAACTCTGAAATTAACAGCATATTGTTCAGAAACTGCTTGCTCTCACAGTGATAAGACCTGATTATACCAAGGAATGGTATGCAGAGAGGCCCTTGCTTACACTTATTGCTATAACAACCAAGGTCAGGCAAATTTGTTATTTGCCCCATTGGAGGGTCGGAAGCAGAAAAAAATAGAGGGGTCCCACCTGTAGGGAGGAGCGGGCAGAACAGGTGACTCAAAACTGACCAACAGGGTATTCCATCTCATCTGCATCATGCTCAGTACAAAAGCTGAGGGATCAAATGGTCAACCCTCTTCCTTCAAGGGCCGACGTCCAAGGAGGACCCTATCTGTCCATCTGCCTTTGATCCCAATCCGAGCATTCCTGACTCCAGATCCGGAATCCGGCTCCTGTCCATCAGCGAGTCCAGCCTGGGACTTTCCCCTGTGCCTGCTGGTGACGTGATGATCATCCTGGGAACTTGAGATGGTTTTGTATATACTGTATACATTCTTTTTATTTTATTTTATTTTATTTTCCTTATTATTGTTATTATTTCATTTTTTTAATATATTTTTTCATTAAAGTAGTTTAGTTTTTTCTAAACTCAGAAGTTTTTTTTTCCCCTTCCCTTTTCCTCTCCTCTCTTTTCCTTAGGGGAGGGCGGGTCCATCTGTCATTCTGGTTGGTCAATTTGGTCAAGACCACGACACAGAGGTGCCACCCCCTCAGTGCCCGAACCAATGGGATGGGCTGGCACCTCTAGCCCCCAGCAAACTCGGGGGTGGTGGTGGCTGGTAACCCAGTGGGTGATCTGGGATGTGGGGAGCTGGGGGGGCTGGGTGAGCTGGGACGTGGGGAGCGGGAGGCCAGCAGGAACCTCCTGAAGGTCAACCAGTTCCCAGTCCTGCCCCTGGGGAGGAACAGGCCAACTCAATCAAGCCCAGACCCCCCTGATTTCCCCAAAACAGGCCTTTCCCCACTGTTCCACCAGTTCCCCAACCTGGACCTCCCACCCCAGAAGCCCCCAAAGCAGTTTGACCCCTCCTCCCCCAACAATGTCCCTGACATCCCAAATGTGGGGGCATTTTTCACTGTTTATTAAGAGAAACCACCTTTTCTTCTGCATCCAGGCAGTGGATCTGACCCCATGGGTCTGCCTCCTCTCTAGAAAGAGACAGAACAGGAAGAAATCCCCCCAAAATAGTAATTTTATTTAACAATGTGTGGTCACACACAGCATTTAAGATCTTCATTTTAATACCCTTCCAGTAGAGATAAGGTAAGTTTTTAAGTGTTTTTTACTTGATTTTTATTTTTTTTTTGGTGAATGTTCAATTTCTTGTCCCGCTCTTAATGTTTTAATGTCTCTGTTTTAATGTCTTAATGTCTCTCTTTTAATTAAGCAATTAACAGTCATTCTGCTGGTCCCGGCAGCAGAATTGGGGCAGTTAAAGGTGTTTTGGGCATCTGGTGATGGAGGCAGAGTCACCCTCAGCCTTTTGCCATGTTTTAAGCACCTGGTTGTGCTTATTTTGAAATTTTATTGCATTTATTTTATTGATCGGTATTGATTTGCTTAAATTAGCACCGCATTTGGGAAGGAAAATGGAGGATTTTATGAGTGGAAGGGAGGAAATGGAAAGAAGGGGCTTTGTCTGCACTGACAGTAGAAAAAGGCTGATCTTTGTTTCCTGCCAACCAGATTTTCATGATTTGGTATAATTTTTGCTGAACGTTCATATCCAGTAGAAAAAAAAATCTTTATTTTGGTTGGTTTTTCTCTTTAAAGGACAAATCCTTGGCTTTAGGCCTCCATAAACTCCTTTCCTGGAAGTAGAAAGAAGGTGGGAACGTTGCATTCTTAAAAACAAAAAATCAAAAAGAGCGCCCATTTTTATCTAAAGCCGAAGATCCCAAAGGGGAAACCCTTCCGAGGATGAAGACGGGCCTTCCAGTAACACTGGAGCCAGTGGCAGCTTGGAGAACTGGTAGTTTTAACCTCAAAAAGCTCCTTTAGGTATGGTGGGTGGAGATTGGGGGCAGCAAACCTGCGACAACATGTTCTTCACCCACTGGTGGAGCTCATTTCTGGAGCCCAGGCTGAGGAACCTCATCTCCTTGAAGCACAGGTCCAAAAAGGAGGCGATAATGACCAGGCTTTCCAAAAGCTTCTCCCCCTCCACCAACCCCTAGCGCTGCCTCAGCTCCATCCTGATGATGGTTACCACTCTCTTGATGAAGGCACTGGGAAAAATCACCCCAAAGCACACAAAAAACAGCCTGGAATTCCCGCTGAGCAGCAGGATTCAGCCTTTATTCCTTTTGGAAAGGGGGTGTTGTGGTGTTTTGTCAAGAGGTAACAGCTACCCCGGGAAGGCAGATTCCCATTCCACCTTGGAATCATTCACTTGGATAAATTACATTATTATTACCCAAAACCAGCCAGGCAAGAGGCACATATGGCCACCGTTTGCTTGAAGATTAGTTAAAACCGTATCCTTGGGTTAGCCCTTTTCTGCACTGTTTCTTTCTCAGGATTTTTCCACAAAATTGGTGTTTCCAACCCATTCTCCTGGCCGTCCCGCCCCCTTGGCCTTCCCCCCCTTTCCTGATGCCTTTATTTCACCCAAAATACCCCTTTAAACTGACCTCCCTCCAGGGCCACATCTCTCCCAGATCCTTCTCAGCCCCACAACCTTCTCTCCTTCACTTCTCCCCTCACATAATGCCCATTTCCCTCACATAAAGCCCATTTTCTTCACAGAAACCTCAGACAGCACCCACTCTCCTCCCAGAAACCCAATTCCCTTCCCATAACGCCCATTTCCTTCACTCCTCCCTCACACAATGCCTATTTTCCTCACATAACAAAAGTTTGCCCTGCTCCCACCTCACCAAATACCCATTCACTTTACACTAACAGCCATTTTCCTCATACTGCCCTCACACAGAATCACAGAATGATATGGGGTTGGAAGGGACCTCTGGAAATCATCTAGTCCGGACCCTTGCCAGAGCAAGTCCACCCAGAGCAGGTTGCACAGGAATGTGTCCAGGTGGGTTTTCAACATCTCCAGAGACAGAGATTCCACCACCCCTTTGGGCAGCCTGTTCCAGGACTCTGCCACCCTCACAGGAAAAAAGTTCCTCCTCATGTTTAGATGTTCTTCATGTTTAGATCTTCTTATGTTCAAGTTTTTGTCCATTTCTTCTTGTCCTATCCCTGGGCATCACTGAAAAAAGACCAGTCCCATCCTCTTGACACGCACCCTTTAGGTATTTATCGGCATTGATCAGAGCCCCCCTCAGCCTTCTCCACACTGAAAAGACCCAAGTCCCTCAACCTCTCCTCACAAGAGAGATGCTCCAGGCCCTTAATCATCCTGGTAGCTCTCTTCTGTACCCTCTCCAGCAGTTCTCTGTCCTTCTTAAACTTGGGAGCCCAGAACAGGACACAGCGTTGGACCTCACCAAGGCAGAGGAGAGGGGGAAGATGACCTCCGTTGTTCTGCTGGTCACACTCTTCCTGATGTACCCCAGGATGCCATTGGCATTCTTGGCCGCAAGGGCACATTGCTGGCTCTTGGTTGTCCACCAAGACTCCTAGACATTTCTCCTCAGAACTGCTCTCTAGCAGGTCAGCCCCCAACCTGTCCTGGTGCAAGAGATTATTTCTCCCCAGGTGTAGTACCTTCCACTTACCCTTGTTGAATTTCATCAGGTTCCTCTCTACCCAACTCTCCAACATGTCCATTCACTGTGTGGTGGAACAGCCTTCTGGTGTGTCAGCCACCCCTCCCAGTTTTGAGTCATCAGCAAACTTGCTGAGGGGAGGCTCCATCCCTTCATCCAGGTCATTGATGAATATATTGAAGAGGACTGGACCCACTAGTTACGGACCTCCAACTAGATTCTGTACCACCCTCTGAGCTCTGTCTTTCAGCCAGTTTTCAATCCACCTCACTGTCCGTTCATCTAATCCAGATTTCCTAAACTTATCTATGAGGATGCTGTGGGAGATGGTGTCAAAACCCTTGCTGAAGTCCAAGTAGACAATATCCACTGCCCTCCCCTCATCTATCCATCCAGTCATACCATTGTAGAAGGCTATCATGTTAGTCAGACATGAATTCTCCTTAATGAATCCTTGTTGCCTAATTCTAATAGCTTTCTTTTCCTCCATATGCCTTGAGATGATGTCTGGAATGAGCTGTTCCATCCCTATTCCACGGATGGAGGTGAGGCTGACCAGCCTGTAGTTTACTGGGTCCTCCATGTTGCCCTTTTTGTAAACTGGGATGACAATGGCTTTCCTCCAGTCCTCGTGTATCTCACCTGTTCTCCAGAACCTTTTAAAAGATGATGGAGAGCGGCCCAGAAATTACTTCTGCCAGCTCCCTCAGCACTCGTGGGTGTATCCCACCAGGATCCATGGACTTGCAGACCAGTTGCAGGAAGTCTTCAGCCCTACTTAAGCTGTCCACCCACATCACCAAGAAGACAAAGTTTAATGGGAGAAATCCCAGAGACAGTGGGATCTCATGTCAGATAACTCCAAGGAGAGCAGTTCTGATCTCCTGGACATCTGTGAGTGCTGCTTGGCATCCTCTGATCTTCCTGTCTCTCCAGCTTACACTTCATCTCAATCTTCACACCTTTTCTTTTCCATTTTTATGCTCCCTGTTTTCTTCTCTATGAGTTATACACCTTTCAGCCCTTTTCTGTCCCAGAGACGGTCTGATGGTGGAGTTAGGGCATTCTCTAAAAGGATAAGAACAAATGATCTCAGGTCTTCTGGGGACTCACCCTGAGAAGCAGGTCTCAGTTGGGCAGTTCTGGCTTCAGCGACCTCAGCAGCTCAAAGTGCAAGAGAAGTAGTATCTCTCCCCAGTCCACCTTGTTCTCCAACAGCAGGTAAGAAACCCTGTCTGCTCTTCTTTTGTCTTGTTGGCAAATTTTTTGCCACAAAAGAGGTCCTGTGTAGCAGTCTCCCCCAAAATGCTCCACACACCCCATCATCCAAAGGAGAGTTTTTCTTGGAACACCTTGAGGCATTTATTGCCCTCCTGGGAGATACAGCAGAGCTCAGGTGCCCAGCCAGCAGAAAATAAATATTTACATTAATATTCACCTCCTGCCCAAGTATTTGTCAATGTCCATGCACGTGTGTCCTCCTCCCTTGTATTTTTCCTCCTGTGATCACAGGACAGCACTGGGAACCCCAAAAATAACTTTCCCTTGAATCCATCACAGTCATGACCTAATATGAACACAAGCACAACCTGTCTGGGTGAGAACTTTAAATATCTGGAGATATGGACCCGTAAGGATGACGAAGTCCAAGGAAGACTTTGCACAGGCTTAATCAGAAAGTGTTTTTTCTGGAGAGCAGCTTGATTGTTCTGCTCCAAAACCACCTTCCCCACCGGAAAGCTGTGTGGCACTGTGGAGAACACACTGGAGATGAGTGGGAAGTTCGTGTGGAAATCCTTTGAGCAGATCATGGAGATCCAGGTAACCAACAAAACCCAGGATGTCACCTTATAAAACCCCAGGTAATACTGGAGAGATAAAGGAGTGGAAAACCCCTTTCCAGATGGGACAGCCCCCAGGATTCAGGCAGAGGGTTCATCTCCCAGTGGCTGGATCCCATCTTTCAGTGGCTGGACCACTCCCTCATAGCCCAAGTGGTCTCCTCACTCCTCTTCCTCCTCAACTGTGCTCTCTTCTAGAAGCTACTGCTTCAGCATCTACAGCTCCACCCATTCCAGCTCTAGGATCCTACCAGGTGTCACAGAGACTTAGCAATTTGTTAACTCCATGACCCATTTTCAGGGCTAGGGGGGGTCATGGTGTATGAGGTGGACACCTTCTTGCTGGCCATCCTCTTCTCTCTAACCCCTTGAATTACAATGTTTTCTACATGAAGGTAACTGTGGAGATGTCCCTGCACAAAGTCCACCTTGGCAATTTGGACGACCGTGTTCCACCAAGTCAAGCTCAGCACATGTCAGGAATTGCTGTGGTCTCTGCTGGCCATGTGAGGGTGATGGCCATCATGTCCAGTGCTGTCAAGTCCATCATCCAAGTCATCATGGAGAATCAAGGTAGTTCCTCCTCGGAATCCAAAGGTGGCAGCCCCACCAAGGGGTGGACTTACCTTGTACGTGCTGCTGTAAACACCAGGCAGAACCTTCTGCCCTCAATAAATGACTGAGCAAAGCAATTGTGCATCCAAACTTGTGCTGTGTTGCCCTAAGAGAGGGGGGGATGAAACCACAGGTCAGATGGAAGATGGTTCTTTTATCTCTTAATCCCATTTTCTGTCAGCTCACAGGACTCTCTGTTGAGTGGTGAGGAAGGGGAGTGTGGTTTGAAGGTCCTGTGCATGGGCTGAGCTGTGTCTGGGGTTTGAGAGGTTGCTTGGATACAATGTCAGGTGGAAACCTTCTCTCCCGAAGGTGCTTTTTGGTTTGAATTACAGCTTGAGTTTAGTTTTCATGTTTGTCCAGCTGGGGGTCCTGGTGTAGAGGGCAGACACCTTCCTGTTCTCGATCTTCTCCTCCAGCCCCTTGAACCACATTTTCTACCTGGAGGTACGGTTCAGAACATCAAACCTGGTTCTACATCTATCAGACCATCTATCAGACCATCTTTCCGATTCTATTCCTGATTTCTACAGAGATTCTGCCACTCTGTGGGTCACCTTTCTCCTAACCGAACCCACCTCTGCACTCTCCATCAATCTGCCCACCCATCCCTCAGACCATTTTGCTGATAAAACCTGGTGTAGCTGGAGCACCTCCAGCTGAGCACTGGGAGCACTGGGACAGATTTCTTCCTTTGTTTTGCTTTCCTTTCCATGTAGAAACCAGGAGACAAGAAGGAATGTGGTGGGGCAGCAGAGGTGGATGGGACCTCACTGGGGTTGTGGTTTCGTGGTGAGGTCAGGATGAAGTCTGCCGGGTTTTGTGTGGAAGAAGGACACAAGGGAGCTCTGAAATGACAAATCAAAGCCTTTTTGGTCGCTGGCTGAGGAGTTAGAAGAAGCTTAGAGAATAGGGAATAGGCAAAGCCACGCAGAGATGTCTCCATCACCCCTCTCCAACATCTCACTTCCCCTTGTTCTCCCTCCCTCCAAACAGGGAGTGGGTGACACAAGCCCTAAACCCACCTTTCCCTTTTCCCTTCACCCCTTAGTGCTTCTCAAATGTCTGGTGGATTAAACAGGGTCTTTGGTGGACTTTCTTATGAGAAGATCCTCCAGATTTATCCTCTCCCATGCTTGGGTTCTGATGGCAACAGGTCCTGATGCTGGATGTGCCTTTGGGCAATGTCTTGTTGGGTTCCAGCCATGCAAGACAAGGTCTAAAGCCAAGACTTGCAAGGGATTCTGGCTCCTACCTCCATATGGTGGAGGATTAAGGACCTATGAGGCCTTCAGATACCCACACAAATGGCCAAAAATCAGAGGCAAAATACCTTTTCAATTAAGAGACCTTTTGAATTAATTTATGTCAAAGAGCCACTATGATGGTAACAGCTAGAACAAACTCTTCTCCTGCATCTGGCTTGGGCAGCAGGTTTTAGCCAAGGTCTGTGTCTCTGAGGCTGCAGTTGAAGAAATTGAGTACCCAGGGCTCTGGAGAGGTGCTTTTGGTGGTTGTAGATGCAGTGCAGATGCCTCTGAGCCAAGGGACGCCATCTTGGGCCAATTTTCCCCAGCCACACCCTCTGGGAACTGGCAGTTCACCGTGGTCCTTGCCACAGATTCCCAAGAGCATTTCTCTGGTCTCCCAACAGGGAGGGACCAACAAGCTTGTGAGTGAAAACCCAGGGGATCTCCCAAGTTAGGACCATCCTTTGCCTGCTAAAAACCAGCCTGGGAGCTCCACAGCCTTTGCTTGATGAAACCAAATGTGGAGCTCCACTGGCAGGAGCTCAGAGACGTGGTGAGCATGGAGTTGAGGCTTGTGGAACCCCCATCTGCCCAACGAGCAGTGGGAGACGGGTCTTCAATCCAGTCTCCTCTGTGCATCCATAGGTGGAGAGGGGTCCACGTGGTCCCGTGCACATCCTCCCCTGGTCCAGACCCTCCCAGAGCTGTGTCTCCTCCCCGTTTGCTGCATAATGCCTGGGTTCATTCAGTCCCTGTGCTCCGTCCCCAGGGGAGCTGGATTCACCTGGTTGGGATCCCTCCTTCCCTGGTGGGTGAAATGAGGTTTAAATGAGTAGATACCAGGACAGAACAGGGACTTTTCTTATAAAGATAGTTTATTGAGATGTATTGATGCATAAGAAAATCCCCTGAGCTGAACTTACCTCAACTGTGACAAGTTCATCAATGGAGACATCTGCAGGAAGAACCTGAGTTAGTGTCACACCATCAGCAGGACATTGGAAACAGAAAAAAAAACAGGTCTGGAAGAGAGGAGACCCAGACTTCAAGAACTCATCTCGGGATGGAACGGGGACTTGTCTTATAAAGATAGTTTTTTGAGACTTCTTGGGAATTTACTGAGAATATAAAGAATATTTATAAAGAACATGGAATATGGGACAAGCTCTGCATTGAGTGTGAGGACCCCAAAGCAGAAGAAGATTGTGCCCATTGCCAGGAGAGGGAGGGTGCAGGGGGAATTGTCACTTACAGAAACTCCCGTTGTCAGCAGAAGAGTTCTCAGACCTTTAGGCAAGAGAGATGTGGAGAGAACAAGGAGAAAAGTTGTTGAGGGTCTGTAGCCGCACTGCCCTCCCACAGCAATGGTGCCTTTTGGGTCATTCCATAGAGAGTGATTTCCTGCATCAGGTCCACGGCTGGAGTCAAGCCCAGCGCAAGCCCTGCTCCTCCCTGCTTCCACCACGGGAGAAGCCACCCACGGACACAGACAATGATGCCCATGGGCAAGGACCATCCCAGGGCACCCAGGAGAGACACCCGTATCCCCGCCAACCCCGCAGGCAGGAGGGATCACTGCTCACCTTTGGCATCTCTCTCTGCAGGCCCCTGCAAGGAAAAGGAAGGGAGAGGCAGGGAGGCAGAGTTACTGCCCAGCCCTGGCTCTCCATGCTCTGGGCTGCCCCATGAACAGGATGGGATCAACCTCCACACCTCACTCAGGAAGAGAATTTTCCAGCCCAGCTTGTGCAACCACACATCCCATTTCCTAGAGTGCTTTCTCCAAAGCACTCAGCAGCTGTGCACAGCCCAAATGTTGAGGAGCTGTGTTTGCTCTGCACAGGCTATCTCAGGGACTCCCTTCTGTTTTTAGAGGGCTGGGAGCAAATGGCTGCCCAGCACAGGGAAGTGCTAACTCTCGTGCTCTCCACATCGGTATTCAAGCTCAGTCATCCTGGAGGAGAAGTCTTCCCCATCTCAGAAAGGCCTGAGTAGCTGAGCTTCCTGAGAATTGGGATTAGGAGATGGGCTTCCTAAACCAGCACGGGTCAGACAGTAGCAGTTCAGAATCAGAGTGTAATTTCAGCATCATGGTTTATCCTTGGTTTCTCACCCCTCTTCACAGCACAGTAGGTGGCTGCAGCCAGGAGGAGGAGGGAGACAGGCACCACTCCCAGAACGATGGCTGTGGGGAACATGTGGACGAGCCGGGGATGGGGAACTGGGAGAGACAGAAGGTTTTGGGGAAGAGTGTGCATCATGGGGAGAAGCACAGAGCAGGAGTTGCCCTTAGAGCTAGGACAGACCACACCTACAGAACCACTTTATGTCCTGGTAATGCCGGCCCAACATCCCTCAGCCCCACGCTGCCATGGCCCTGCCTGGGAGCTGGACCCGCTGCCTGGGAGGAGAAAGGGACAGGGTGAGAGTCTCCAGCTCTCCCAGGTACTGCACAGACCAAGCAGCTGTGGGGACCCCCTCCCCCACCATCTCCCAACCCTGGGGATCAATCAATCCCTGCATTGCACAGCTGTGGCTCTGGGGTAGATCTGGCACCACCACTGTGCCCTTGGCGTGATGCTGGGGCAGGCGAGGAGCAGGATGCTCCCCTCTGACTGGGAGGAGTTGCCTCAGTGGCAAAGGCTGAGCTGAACTGCATCCTGACACTGCCCAGGGACACAGCGTGGGGCACAGTAGGATCTTCATAGTCCTGTTGATTCTGTGGTGCCCAGGAGTAGAGCCTGTCTGTACCCCAGCTCCACGTCCCACCTGTGACAGTCAGGTTCCAGGGAGTACTGAGGGCAGAGCTCCCCACCAAGTTCCTCTTATTTCTGCTCAGGTACCCACACGTGTATCTTCCCACAGTCTCTATTGTCATACTCAGGACCAGAGAGTAGATCAGCTCTCCCTTTTGGGCTCCCAGGCTGAACATCTCGTCCCCATCCTTGCAGAAGACAATTCGTGTAGCAAAAGAGTGACCGTCAATGGAGCAGCGAAGCAAAACCTGTTCTCCTTCCTGAGCCTGGGAGGTGTTCAGGAAGAGTTCAGGAGCTGGGAGGTCACCTGGAGAGATGGCACAGGGATGCTCAGAACCAGAGTTACTATTGAGGGGGCTGCAAAGTGCTTTGGACTGGGAGAGGAAGTGTCTCCTCTCCAGTGGTTAACAGGTGGGGAACAAAACCCCTCTCCCATCCCATCTCCACCCTGGTACTT
>JAOQGH010000038.1:297645-309082 GCA_025769975.1 Gallinago jamesoni
TTCAATAAAATGGGAAACTGAGTGGGATGCAATGAGAGATGCCTAGAGAAAGGAAAATAAAGTCACGATGTGTTCATGTATATGTAAAATGGGTTTGCTCATCCAGCTTGAGATACCTTGTAAACAGATTAGGGAAGCCTGCTCTAATGTCTATTTAGTTGTTAAAAGCCACAGTAACAATTACTAACCATGAATAATCTCAACCTCTCAACCCAGACTATCAATATGCAGCTGTTTTACCTTGAGATAAAGGATGTACGATATCACAACATGTGAGGAAGTGGTCTAAACCAGACGCCTAACATGAGTTATCAGATGGGAGAACTTTGCACTTGCTGAAGACACACAAAGTAAAGGCTGTTTCTGATGAAAGCTGCCGGAATTGCTTTTAAGTTTGGATGGCAGTTGTTTAGAGCACTGTCTGTGCTCTGGTTTACACCACTGCTTTTGCTCTCTGTCCATCTCTGCCGGGCAATAACTCATTTGCAACTGGGCTCTGACCCGTCTCTGTTTCCTGCTTAAAGGATGGACACAGACTGTACCAAGTCTGGCTTTCTTCTCCCACTGCAACTGCCACAGGGTTCCCCTGCAGACCTGGACTCTCATGGCCCCTCTGTGACACATGTGTGCGTGATCTTCAGCTTCGGGCTGTGCAATGTCTGCAGCAAAGCCATATCCCCACTTATGTGCACTAAACCACTCAACAGGGTGACCCAACAGATCCTCCTCTCCTCAAGAACCAGCCTCCTGCCTTCCTCTCTTGTAGGTCCAGGGGAGCAGCTGGGGGATTGAGAGGAGCAAGTCATTAGTCATAAAATATTGTCAGAAGCCAAGGGTAGGTCCCTGGGCACCAGAAGGTTGATCACAGTCCCCTTGTAGAGGCCCCTGCGTCAGCAGAGGATCCCTGGGAGGCAAGTTGAAGCACCAGCCGAGACCCAAAATTGTGAGTTTCTGGAGCAATTTCTAATGAGACCAACAGTCTGAAAAAACAGGATGGGCTTTCTGGAGGGTTTCAAGGTCCCTCTATGCAGTGGCAGGTTGTGGACAACCCTTGGCCAGAAAATTATTTTGCCCAGAGAGATGTAAGATGGCAGATCCCACTGATCCGTGAGCACAGGATTAGTCCCTCTTGGGGTCCAGCCCTGGTGTGATTGCCCCTGGCTGGAAAGAAAAGGACAAGGCATTACCCCAAAGCCCCTTTCTGCTTCCCGATGGTGATTTCTGACCTCCTTCATGCTGATGTCTGCAGCTTTTCTCCATCTTCTACAAGCTTTCCCAAGATTCAATCTCCAAACTCAAAGAGATGCCCTCTGCAAGGTGTCCACTTCTCAGACCATCCCCTTCTGCTGTCCCATACAGGTGCTCGTGGGATGGAGACAGAGACCTGCAGCTCCCCAGGTGAGTGAAGTGGGTGGCTGGAAGAACCCTTCAGATCAGTGTTGTAACATTGCTACCCAGAGGGACCTGGATAGGCTGGAGAGATGGGCTCCTGCAAACCTCATGAAGTCCAACAAGGCCAAATGCAAGGTTCTGCACATTGGTCAGGGAAATCTCAAGCACAAATACCGGCTGGGTGGGGAACAGATGTAGAGCAACCCTGAGGAGAAGGACTTGGGGTGTTGGTGGATGAGAAGCTCCACACAAGCCAACATCATGCGCTGGCAGCCCAGAAAGCCCCCGCACGCTGCGCTGCATCCACAGCAGCGTGGCCAGTAAGGCAAGGTGGGGGATTCTGTCCCTCTGCTCCGTTCTGGGGACACCTCCCAGCAGTGCTGCCTCCAGCTCTCGGGGCACCAACCTCAGAAGAACACGGACTTGTTGGAGTGGGGCCAGGGGAGGCCATGTTGATACTGGGAGGACAGGCTGCGATAGTTGGGGGCGGGGTGTGTGTGTGTGTGTGGTGTGTCAGCCTGGAGAAGAGAAGGCTCCTGGGAGACCTTTGAGTCCCTTCCAGTCCCTCAAGGGGCTCTATGAAAGCTGGAGAAGGGCCCTTGATCAGGGAGGGGAGCCATGGGACGAGGGGGAAGGGTTGACACTGGAAGAGGGGAGATTGAGATGAGATCTCGAGAGGAAATTTTTTGCTGGGGGGTAGAGAGACCCTGGCCCAGGTTGCCCAGAGAAGCTGTAGCTGCCCCACCCCTGGAGGGGTTCAAGGCCAGGTTGGACAGGGCTTGGAGCAACCTAGTCTGGTGGGAGGTCTCCCTGCTCATGGCAGAAGGTGGGACTTGATGGTCTTTAAGATCCTTTCCAACCCAAACCTTTCCATGATCCTATGATTGTTTATCTCCTTTATATGGTGTCCCCTGATCCTGGAGGCTTCAAAAAGCCAGCTCTGATCCTGGGGCTGGTATTTCCTTTCAATGTAGAAGACAAAGGAAAAGGGGAAAAAAAAGTTCCTCTATAAAGGGGATTTTTTCATAAGGTGCATCATGGAAGACATCAGTTTTGTTTGGGAAGATTTTGGCAGAGGAAGCTGTAATTTTTAATTTTATGATGGAGTGGGAAATAACAGCTTGAAATTAAAGTTGAACACAAAAACATTCTGCTTTGGAAATACCAAAATGAAGTTCTTTGGTTGACTCTGAATTTACATATTTCACCTGAACCTTTTCTGAAATATTCAGCTTGGATGGAAAAAAATTGCTTTGGTCACCAGAAACATTTTTCCATATATTTACCCTCCTGTTTTTCTCCCACTGTGTTTACTGTATCCCGAAAGGAGCAGAGCTTTTCCTTTCCTTGACTCAAAGCATTTCAGGCATCACCAGATGACTGAAAAATTGGCTCTTCCAATCTCTTTTTCCTTTTATTCCTCTCCACTAATTTGCTATTTCCACCAAAAAAATAGCTACAAGGTCAATGCTGAGGTCGGAGAGATGAAAAACCTATTGCTCATCCCCACACCATCCCACCGCGACTGTGCCTCTTGGCTCTTGCAGGTGACTTTGCCCCACCAGTGCTCTTCCCAAACCTCTCCTCAGCTCAGGAAGGTGACTTGATTCTTGCCCGGTGCATTTTTTTTTTTCTCATGTCTCCATCACCCAAATCTTCTGCAAGAACAGGGTGGAGCTGGAGAATCACCCAGTGGGGAAAGGCCAGTTCAACTCCATGCTAACCATCCGGCTCTCCGGGGAGAGCAGCGGCACCTACTCCTGTGGGTACTGGCGCCAGAGCAGCCTTGGACAGGTCATGTTTTCATGGCTGAGTGTCTCATGGTTCCTGACCACCAGAGGTGAGTGGAGAAGGGCTTGGGGTGGTTGGTCCTACCCCATATTAAGGCCAGCCCTTGAGAAACCCTAGAAGCGACTGTCCCTGTTTGCATTAACTCAAGGTCCCTTCAGTGTTGGGTCTTGACCAGCAAGACCAGTTCAGTGCAGAGAAGCTCTTAGTTTACTGCAGGTCATTACAAGGTCAACTAAGTTGGGTCTTGACCTGCACGTCAGTACAGAGATGCTCCCCATTTAGTGCCTGTTCTTACAGCATCACCTCAGTTGCATCTTCACCAGCAAGACCAGTCTAGTAGAGATATGCTCCTGGTTTGCTGGAGGTCCTTACAGGCTCACCTCAGTTGCATCTTGACCAGCAAGACAACACCAGCACAGAGTTGCTCCTGGTTAATCCTAGGTCTCTGCAGTGCCAACACAGTTGGGTCTTGACCAGCAAGACTAGTTCAGATGCTCCCAGTTGCTCCACCAGCGTATCCTGGGTTCAGTCTACTCCAAGGACTGGGAGGAGAGTGCAAGGAGTCAAAGCCCAGTGCTCAGCCACAGCATGGGGTGGGGGGCAGTTTTGGGGTGACCCTTTCTCCACATGTTTTTTGTCCAGGTGAGAAGGATGACCTGAGGAATGGCACTGTTTCTGCCAGCCTAGAGCTGCCAGCTGGAGGTGAGTGTCCCTGGTTTTCTGGATTAAGTGTGGCCAAGCAGACTGGTTTGCAAGCTCCAAAGTGCCACTAGTGATGCCACCAGCTTCGTGTTGGCCAGACCCTGCAAAAAGAAATTCCTCATTTTTTCTTTCCCAGGGGAATATAGACCTTAACCACAAAGCAGCTGAGATACGTGCTGCAGTGAACCTCACCTTCCCCTCCCTCCCTGGTGGGTGCGTACGGCAAATGATCTGAGGAAGGGACAATATTCCCAACCCTCTCCCAAGCTCTGGAGGTCCCTGGGTTAAGTACAAGCTGCCATGAGCTCCCAATGCAGGGCAAAGAAAGCAAATGTGGGGCTGCATGGGGAGGATTGTGGCCAGTAGATTTAGGGGAGCTACTGTCTCAGTGCTCTGGAGGTCCCTTCCGACCGACACGGTGGTGGCTCTGCAGGGTTGCTGGCATGACCAAAAATGAGCTGCACAGCCCAGAACATTGTGGGGATGGTCCAGAGCTTGGCTTCCCTCCTTCATGGCCCTGTGGGACCACCATCAGGTTTCCTTTCCCCCAGGACTGCAAGTCTCCATCAGCCTGGCCTTTGCGGTCCTCTTTCCTCCTGGCTCTGGCTTTGGGCATCCATCTCCTCTTGCACATCAGTAAGACTACCACCAGCCCCATTGGGTGTTGCCCATTAAATGTGCCACTGACTGGGGATTCATGGGTGTGCGCACTAAAACTGAGCAAGATTACAAGGCCCTAAGTGGCCCTTCAGACACCTGAAGGGGATTTGGCAGCCCCCCCACCAGCAGGGCACAAAGCTGTGTGTACTTTGTGGAGGCTCCTCTCTGCAGGAATGTTCCAACACCACCTCTTGACCCATCACTATGTCTGTCTTGCAGGAAAGCAAGTTGAGTTGGCCAGGTTGAAGAACTTTATGCCCTGGTAGAAGACCACAGCAATGCACAACCACCAGGAAGGAAGAGAGATCCAGGAACCCTCGCAGTTGGAGGACCTGTTGTGAGACCAGAGAAATTCTCTGAGGAATCCGTGGCAAGGACCACAGTGAACTGCCAGTTCCCAAAGACCATGGCAGGGAGAAACTGGCCCAAGATGGCATCCCTTGGCTCAAAGTCACCTGCACTGCATCTCCAACCTCCAAAAGCACCACTCCAGAGCCCTGGGCACCCAATTTCTTCATCTACAGCCTGAGACACAGCCATGGACCAAAACAGAATGCCCAAACCAGTTGCAGGAGAAGAGTCTGCTCCAGCTGTGAACATCATAGTGGCTCTTGGGCATAAATTAATTAAAAAGGTCCATTAATTAAGAAGTTGTTTGCCTCCGATTGTCAGCCCTTTGTGTGGATCTCTGAAGGTCTCATAGGTGCTCACAGGAGCCAGAGTCCCTCACAAGTCTTGGCTGTAGACCTTGCCTCATATGACTGGAGCTCAACAAGACATTGCCCATAGGCACATCCAACACCGGGACCTGGTGCCAGCAGCACCCAAGCATGGGAGAGGATTAGGATAAACTTGGAAGATCTTCTCATCAGAAAGGTCCACAAAAGGTCCCATTGGATCCGCAAGATATTTGAGAAGCACTAAGGGGTGAAGGAAAAAGGGAAAAGTGGGTTTTGGGCTTGTGTCACACACTCCCTGTCTGCAGGGAGGAAGGCTAAGGGGACATGAGGTGTTGGAGAGGGGTGATGGAGACAGCTCTGCATGGCTTTGTCAATTCCCACCTCTCAGCTGCCTCTCACTCCTCAGCCAGTCACCAAAAAGCCTTTGATTTGCATTTCAGAGCTCCCTCACACCCTTCTTCCCCACAAAACCCAGCAAACCTCATCCTGCCCTCACCACCAAATCACAGCCCCAGTGAGGCCCCATCCACCTCTGCTGCCCCACCACATTCCTCCTTGTCTCCTGGTTTGGCTGCTGCTGACACTTCCAACTGCAAACTAAAAAAAATATGGAAAAAAAAAAAAAAAGTGCCACCCCAAAAGGTGTTCAACAGCAGGAAACATCAAGCCCAGACACCACAGTGACACAGCTCAAAGTGACCAACTCTCATCAGATAACGTGGCACATGAAGGCAACCAGAGCTGTTTTCTCCTTCACCACATAAGAAGGAAAGCAGACTAAAAGGGAAAGATCTGCCCCAGTGCTGCCAGTGCTTGGCTGGAGGTGCTCCAGGTACACCAGGTTTTATCAGCAAAATATGTCTCCTCTCTGAATGGAGGGATGGGCGGGCAGATAGATGGAGAGTGCAGAGGTGGGTTGGGTTAGGAGAAAGATGACCTACAGAGTGGCTCAACCTCTGTAGGACCATCAGGAATAGAACCGGAGTGATGGTCTGATAGATGTAGGGCCAGGTTCCGTGTTCTGAACCCAACCTCCAGGTAGAAAATGATGGAGCATCAGGGGGGTATTTCTCTTTGGGATCTTCTACAAAAACCTGGAAATAAGAAAAAAAATAAAATTTCTTAGAAATGCTTTATACCGAGCTTCTTCATTTCCTACTTGTGTGAATTCCTGGTTGGTTAGACCACAAAATGACACCGTTCTGGACGTCAGTGATTAAACAAGATGGATCATTTGTGGGTTAAAATATGAGATTTATTTATGCGATCACTTAAAATGAGGTTAAATTAAAACTGGTGGGATTTTGCTAGATGTGATGGAATGGAATATTGAAGCCTTGGGCTACAGAACTTGAGGGAACTTGAGGTTTTTCTTGAGCAAAAAGGGGGAAAACTGGGGGTTTTGCACAAAGAGGGGCCAGTCTGAACCTCCTGGCTCCAGGGAATGTGTCCCTGGCTCCAAAAATACAGATTTTTTTGGTTGAAAGTCAAATAAAACCACCAAGCAGCCCCGGGGCAAGAGCAATCCTTCAGCTGCCCTCCCCCTCTGCCCTCACGGGTGGTTTTTTGAGCCCAAAATAGGCGTTTTGGGGAAGAAAAAGGGAGGGCTGAGCTTCCGCACTCACCTCAGGGGAAGTCCCAGCAGACGGAGGTCCCGGGATCCCCGGAGGAGCTGCAGGTGCTGGGGGCTGCAGGTGGTGACCCTCTGGTGTTGGCTTTATTTTGGTCACATCACGGGGTCTCTTCTTGGGGCTGCAAACGGCCTGCAAATCAGGCAACAAAAAGGTCTCAAAAATGGCAAATTGTGCTGGATTTTATGCATGTGCTCAGCTCACATGAAGTCTGAGCACTAACAGGCCAAAAAAACACTGGGGAAATGGAAAAAACATACTATTTCTACTATTCCAAAGGAAAAGGGACTTTCCTCCATGAAATTCTACCAAAAGGGTTGAAAAGATGGAATTGCCATGCTCTGAAGCCCCACGACAACCCAGTTTCCACCACCGAACATTAAAAAGCAATCTATTTCTATGAACCAAATCCCTGTTTCCTGGCAAGGAACGTTTGAGCAGATGGATTCATCAAGGAAACAAAACTCCCAGCAGTCTTTTTTACCTCTCTTTCAGCTTTTTCCCCCTTGTCCCATCCTCTCTTGACCCCTCTCTGCATAAGGCGAGGTCGAGTGCAGCCAAAAGAGAGCTTCTTCTTCCAGGTGTAATAGTACTCGACACACTGGGACACGGTTTTAGTCTGGATCTATGGGGAGAAAACCAGGGATATGAAATACTCCCTTGTCATTACAAATCAGGGCAAATAATGTCTTGTAGGGGTGGGGTTTTAGGAGGAAGAAAGGTCCTAAGAAAATGATTCTAAAGTGGAACTGAAAATAGGACCTTCTGGGTTAAAAGCATCCCCGCTAATGAGATCCGCCCTGGTCCAAAGACTTTACCTCCTTCTGGATGAGGCGAAAATTCTTCTACATGGATGTAAAAAGCCTCTTTAAATAACTGCTCTTCCAGCAGTGTCTGAGTGTCCAAGTGTCCGAGCCTTGGAATAAGCAGCCACAGGTGAATTTTTAGAAGAGGCATTGCCCTGCCTCAAAAAGACTCCAAAAATGAATTAAAACTATTATTTTCCCCACCCAACCACGACATTTTTAAAAATAAACCCAAAACCAAAGGGATCTGTTCTCCTCCCATTTACCTGCGTAATGGAAATCGGCCAAAGGGTGGGATTTAGGTCTCCGGGGGGGCCCAGAGCACAGCATCTCCAGAGCTTCCTGACAGAATTAATGGGAAAAAAATGGGCTTAAATTCCTCCAGAAGAGGAGGAAAAAATGCAATTCTTGCTCCTTGTGGAGACAGTCAGGCACCCGGTAGTGTTCAATCAAAAAAGAGGGAGCAAATCAGAGCCACCGGGGGCTTTAGTCAGGGCAGATCTAGGGTTGTGTCTCATAGTCCCTCAGTCACAGGAGAAATGCCATACTCCAAATTGTCCCAGAAGCCAAACAAGCCTCAAGGGATGCACCGGGATGGGGTCTGTCACCCCACGAGACGGTCACGCGCCCACGGGCAGCACCCGATGCCTTTAGCAAAGAGATTCTGGCCCCTGGAAGAGCCAACTCCCAGCAACTCCCAGCTCAAACCAGTCCCAAAGCGGGTTCTTCAGGGGGAATCTCTGCTCCCTACCGCAACGTTGCCCCGAGCCTTGTGCAGGCAATGAAGTGCCAGCTCTGGGTTCAGCCGTCCTCTGGGTCTGGTGCTGGAGGAGGCCATCTTGAGCAGGTTGGTAACTACAAAGGCAAGAAAAACCACCACCAAGTCATGTTTCCCTCAAAAAAAGAGAAAAGATGCCATAGGAGTTGGATAGAAAATGGAGGAAGTGCAGAAAACAGACCAGAAACGGCCCAGAAAAATAGCCGATATTCCAACTCTTTCCACATGAAGAGCAGCTTTTCGAGCGGGATCTCCAGAGAGAAACTCCTCCCTGCCTGCAGATGAGGTGGGATGGCAAACCACCCCCCTTTCTCGTGGAAGATGCTCCTGAGAGCAACATCGTTTCTTTAGCCACTTTTCTCCCCAAATTGAGTCATCTTCTTCCCTCTAACGCAACAAGGACAAGAAAAGACAGGAGAGAACCCTAAATGCCCTGTAAAGTAACTGTGAAAAGATGGACTTTTCCCATTTCTCAGAAGAAAAGGCTGAAGAGAAACCTTTCTCCTGCATCTCGGGGTTTGTTTCAATATCACCCCAGGGCTTCCAAAAAAGGGTGGCTCCTTCCTCCTCCTCTTCCATGCAGAATAGGTTCTGCAGGGCAGGGAGCTGTGCCTGGAACTTGTCCCCAACGTTGATGTGGCTGAAAGGGGGAGGAAGAGAAGGGTGAGGAAGGCAAGTTGGGAACAGATACAGCACAACGAATGCTTCAAAAGAGGGAAAATGGGATGAGTTGGGGCAAAACCGGTCCCTCTTTCCCAGCAAAACAACACTCGTTCTTCCACCACCAACTTCCACCACCCTTCCCACCTCCAGCGTTAGCCATCGGCCACTGCAGGCTTTTCAGGATCCATTGGGCAGGAAAATCTGGGGTTTTCCAAAAAAAACCCAACAGTCCAACTGGTGAGGTTCACTCTCCAGAGCAGTAGGAAGCTGCCACAGCTACGAGCAGCAAGCAACCACCGCATCGGAATGTTGTGTGGAACACGGGAGGCTGGCAACAGGCTGTGATGTCAGCAAAACCATTGCTTTACTAGGACAGCACTGGGCGTTTTGGGGCATTTCTGGCAGATACGGGGTACCCCTCCACCCAAAAACATGGTGCTGAACGACACTCACCCTGGGTCCCTCCTCCCATTTTCCCAGCATTCGCCCTCATTCCGATGGCTGAACGTGGATTTTAGCCTCATCCTCCATCAAAATCCCCCCAAATCCTGGCTGTTCTATCCAAATAATATAACAAAACCACGCTGGAGATAAAAATCATTCTGCCAAGACCATCCTTGAGCCTTCCTTGCCGTCCTCATCCTCACACACCACTTGATCCCCCTTCAAAATTTCCCTCCTTTCAGAGAAAGCATCGCTCTGGAGATGGACCCTTCAGGTATGACTTCCCCCCTGCATCTACCCCAGGGCAGAAGGGAGGGATTGAACCATTTGTGACTTTTCTAGAAGTCTAGAAGCAAAGCAAAACCCCAGGGGCCGTTTCCATTCTTTCTCCCCAAAATCCTCAGGGAAAAATCCCCTTCATTTTACTCTTTCCAGCTTTTTTGCGAGGAAAAATCAGAGCCAGGGACTGTGGGCTCAACTCCTCGGCTCCCAGTAACTAAAGGCAGCAAAACCAGTGAGCAGAAGCTGACTCTAGGAGGGAAACTGGGATGACTGGGCGGCTGCGCCCCGGACATGCCAGTTTGGGTACAATCAACACCTCTTTTTAGTGCTTGGTTTCAGTTTTGAACCCAAAACTCCTACTATAAAAAACAGGTGGTGAGTTTAGGAGAAGCTTCAACTGCTCTGTGTCAACACCCAGGTTTCCACTGCGGTCACTGATCCCCCAGGAAGGTCGAGAATGTTTGAATTGAGAAATTCTCTGGGAGAAAAGGCTCAAATTGCATGGATATGCTCTATTTCATGACAGCTGGCTGGATCCCTTTCCAGTTCTCCTGAGAACAAGAGCTGGTGAGAAGAAACACTGCCGTGAGCTTTTGTGTGGCCAGAGAGAGAGCTCAAAAAAATAAAATTCATTCCCCAAATCGTCTTGAAATTCTTCAAATCTCAAATCTCAAATCCTAAAATCCCAAGGATTTTCCCCAGTTGTTGCATCCTTCCTTGACAGTTCCTACTTTACCTTTTCTTTTCCTGCAGCTCCAGGGGATTAAAGGGGGATGTATTTCCAAACAATTCCTCCCACAGCCCCTGCAACCTTTTCCAAAGTCTCCCCAAAACAAAGGGGATTTGGTTAAATACACTAAAATCACTAAATTTGCTACCCACCTGGTTCCCAGCTGTTGTCACGGAGACAAAGATCTGACCCACTGTCACATCCCCCCAAAAGCACCTCGGGGGTTTTGAAGGTAAATTTCCATCTCCTGCTGCCTCCAGCCACCATTTCTGAGCACAAACAAGAGCAGGGGGTGTTTCTCTGGCATCAACCAAGTCCAAGACATCCAAACCTTGCAAATTCTTGGAAATCCCTGCTGAATCGTTTCTCCATTTCTCCAGTCTCAGTGCCAGATGTGAGAAGCAGAATAGCAGACTCATCACACAGGACTGCAGGACAGCTGATCCCATCTTTCTGAGGAGCTGCTCGGACCATCCCAGAGGCAAAAGGGGCTGAGTCTCTCCTGCATCTTCAGGGATAATGTTCCTCAAAGCCCAGGAAGAAATAGGGCCTGACCAGCGTGGGTGAAATGAGACCTCATGCGGCAGGGGATTGGGGGACAACGACAGGAGAAACACAGTCATTCCTCAGAACAGAGAGCCTTCCTCAGCACTCTTACGAAGAAACGTGGTTTGTGGAGGAACTGGGTGTTCCACTGAAGGTTCTTACCCTCTTTTGCCATCAGCACCTCCCGGCGGGACTCTCTCGGTGACAGGAGGTCGAGGTGACATGGACAGTTCAGCACAGAGAGCGCTTTGGGGCCCTGTACTGGGTCTGGTGGAGAAAGGGTTAATTTCTTCCCAGGACCTAGCAGGGACACAGGTATTCCATCCCATGTG
>JAOQGH010000039.1:4624-21607 GCA_025769975.1 Gallinago jamesoni
ATGGAGAGGGTTGGGGGGATCCATGGGGGGTCCTGGGGGGGCTGTGGGGGGGCCATGGTGGGGGCTGTGGGGGTGGCCCTGCCCCGCGCGGGGCCGCACCATGTCCCAGGGAGGGGCCGGGGCCGCCCGGGTGCGGCCTGGCCCGGCCCCAGCCCTGCAGCCCTAATTAGCGGCTATAATTAGCCCCGGCCGCCCTGGGGCTCCCCACCCGCGGGCGGTGCCGCCCGGCCACGCCCCCCCCCTCGCGCGCCGTAGCCACGCCCCCAAGCCACGCCCCCGCGCTCGCGCCCGGCCTTGTATGGCGGCGGCGGCGCCCCTGGGGGGGGGCGGGGCGAGCCCGGCCCTGGAGCGACAGCCGGGCCGCCGTGACGTCACGGTGCGGCCGTGACTTGACAGTGACGTCACGGTACGCCCCGGGAACCGATCGTGACGTCACGGCGGGACCCCAGGCGGGCGTGACGTCGCCTCTCCCCCCCCAACCCGTGCCGACCCGCCGGGCCCCTCCCCGTTGCCACGGCGACCCTCGAGGCCCCGCCCCTCTCGGCGTGCCCCGCGGCCGGAAGTCGCGTGCGGCGGAGCGAGAGACGTGGCGGCGGCGGCGGCGCGTGAGAGCGGGGTGCGGGCCCGAGGGCACCCGGGGACGTTAGGGGTCCCCGTTTGGGGGGGGGGGAGGGGGAGTGGGGGCGTGCAGGGGGTGTCCCCGCCACACTGCGGGGCCAGCGGTCGGTCCGGCGGTGCCAGGCCAGAGCGGGGAGCGGGGGGAGCCCGTCCCGGGGGGTTTCCGGGAGTATCACCGTGTCCCCCCCCCCCCCCCAGGATGATCACGGACGTGCAGCTCGCCATCTTCGCCAACATGCTGGGCGTGTCGCTTTTCCTCCTGGTGGTCCTCTACCACTACGTGGCCGTCAACAACCCCAAGAAGCAGGAGTGAGGAACGGCGGCGACAGCGGCACCGGGACCGCACCGGGACCCCCCTCCCCGCCACCCCAACCCCCCCGCCATGGCCCCTGCCGCAGTGAGGCTGGAGGCCGCCCTTCTTTCAAACCACCTTTAACGGAAACACGATGATACAAGACCAAACCATGTGACGTAAAAATCCCTCCTGCCGGTACCGGGCCCCTCCGCCGGGCCTGCGGGGAGGAGCGGGGCTGCCCGGGCCTGCGGGAGGCTGGGCGGGTGGCCGGGGATCTGCACAGGGGCAGCTTTGGTCTGGGGGGCCCGGCCCTTGCCCCCAGTGCCGGTGGCCACGGTGAGGCCCTGCCGCCGGTGCCGGTGGCCGTGCCAGGCCTCAGCGCAGCAGGAGGGGAGGCGCCGGGGGGAGCAGGGCGAGGGGGGGGCGGTGTGTGGGTGCTGTGGTGGGGGAGAGCAGGGGCAGAGCCCCCTCCCCGGTGCCGCGGGCCCCCCCTGGGTGCGGCTGGCAGGGGGCAGAGCAGGGCTGGGGTCCCCACGCCGCAGCCCCCCAGCGCCGTGGGGCCGTTCCGGCGGGTGCAGGCCCTCGCCCCCGCGCAGGAGGAGTCCGTCGGTGCTCTGTGCTCTGCAGGGCCCTGTGGGGACAGAGACTGGTGTCACCACCAGCAGGGCACGGGGGGCCCCCACAGCCCCTGTGGGGGTGGTGGTGTGGGGGTCCCAGCCCCCCAACCCTCTCTGCCTGCTGCAGCAGGTTGTGGTCACCCCGGGGGGTGCGGGACGGGCGCTGTGGCCCCCCAGTGGGGTGGGGGCAGCCCCCCAGCCCCGTGCCAGTGCTGCGGTGTTGTCGGTGCGGATCCGGCAGCCTCTGCCCAGTCACCGGTCCCTTCGGCACTGGGACCCTGGGGGGGTTCAAGGGGGCCCCCCAGGCTGCAGAGAATGACGCACTGCTCCCAAGGCCAGAGCTCCCCCAGCCTGGCACAGACTATGGGGTGACCCCACACCGTGGCCAATGCCGGCACTTACCCGGGCTGCTCCGGGGCTCTCCTGGCTTCCAGCTTCTTGGGGAGCACCTGCAGGGAGGGGAGGGGAGGGGGGGGTCGGTGCCAGGGAGGGGTGTTTGTCCCTGGTCTTGTGGAAAGCCCCCCTGACTGCTGGGGGTCCTACAGAGCCAGACCCCTGGGGCATCTGCACGGCTTGGGGAAAATTATATGTGGGGCAGAAATCCCTGGGAGAGCCCCACGGACTGGAGGTCTCAGCCCCACAGATCGAAGGGGTCTCATCCCTACAGATGGGGGGTGTCTCTGAGTTCTTTGGGGAGCCCCTTGGCCAGCCTGGGTGGTCGGTGTGCTGTGCCCCACACACGGGCATGGTGTGAATGGCTCAGCAGGGCCACGGTTTGTCCCCCAGCCCCATGTCCCCACCATGGGGCAGCCCCGTCCCAGGGCCCTGCCGTCCCCCCAGGGTCCCCTCCCTGCTGCCCAGCGGTACCTGCAGTGATGCCATGCTGTGGGCAGACGCCGGCTCTCCCGTGCCACGCTGGGCCTCCCGCGGTCCCTGGCTGGTGCCGGTGCTCGGTGCTCCCCGGGTGCCCCCCGGCAACGTCCCTGTGTGACAAAGGAGACAGAGCTGAGCCCGTGCCTGGGTTGGCGTGGGGGGCTGTGGCGGGGGAACCGTCTGCCTGCCCTGGGCACAGAGAGCCGCTGCGGTGCGGATCGGCGAGGCCTGGCACAGCCCCAAGCGCTGCTTGGCAAGAGCTCTCACTGCTGGTGGCCCACGCAGACTGGGAGCTGAGCTGGCCACGGCTAGTGGTTGTGCCCGGGTGGCACAGCGGCACTGCTCTGCCTGTGCCCCCCCCACGCAGGAGGGGACAGAGCCTGGCATGCTGAAGATGGGACAGACACACGGACACCCACAGGCTGCCGGTGCCGGCAGCACCACTGAGATGCCACAGCTCTGGCAAGGGGAGCCAGAAGCCCAGCAGCCACTGGCCCATGGTGGCCATCAGTGCCCAATGCCAGCCCGCACACAGGCACACCAGCCAGCACTGGGAGCCAGTGGCACAGCCACCGTGCTGGCACCGTTCTGGTGCTGGAGAGCCAGAGGAGCCGCGGTGGCAGCTGCCAGAGTGCCGTTGGGGAGGACGGTGACAGGCCCTCGGCACCTCAGTGTGGGGCGGGATGGGACTGTGGCCGAGGATGGGCTTTGGGCCCACACCGGGGATGGGCAGGGGTGACAACGGGGACAGGCACAGCCGTGCTGGGCAGAACGGCAGCACGGTGGCGTTCCAGGACAGCCAGGGCTCAGTCCTGGTCCTGCTGGTGAGACCGGGATGAACCGTGCTGGGGAACCACCGCCACGAGGCTGCCGGAACGGGGCAAGAGAAACGGGGACAGCTCAAGGGCAGACGTGGAGCCTGCGCTGGGATGGAAGAGCCTGGGGGTCAGGACCTCGGTGTCCCCTGGGACAGGAGGGGTCCCTGAGGGCACCCTGGCACCAGCCGGCAGGAGGGCAGTGGCATGGAGCTCGTATGGCTAAGCTGTGGGGTCAGAACATTCCTGGTGGCATTTTCCTAGGCAGCCATGGCAGTGCTGGTGCTGCTGGGGCCATCGTGCTGGGATGGGGAACCACGGGGGTGCCAGAGCTGGCACACAGGCCCTCGAGCTGCCGGGTGATGCCAGGGCAGGGAAGGAAGAGCCACGAGAGCCAGTGCCAGGAGCCAGGCAGGCGGCTGGCACTCGGCTCTGCTGGTCACGGCTGCCCTCGCCGGAGGAGGCCGTGCCAATGGCAGCGGGACAGGGGCCAGCAAGAAGGGGAGTGTGAGCTCGGGGGGCAGAATGGCACCAGTCCCTCCTCCCGAGACGGGCTCTGCCCCTCCAGCCCCACGAGGTCTGTTCCTGCTCGCGCGCCCGACTGTCACCGACTCCCCGGCAGCGGGGATGGGGCCGGGGGTTGCCCCCGCTGGCTCCGGGGTGGCCGAGCATGCACGGCAGAAGGAACAGACATCACAAGGTGCCCATGAGAACACAAGCCTTTTATTTCCTCTCCACCACCTTCTCATGGGGGACGAGAAACGGTCACCACAGGGTGCTGGAAAGCAAACAGGGAGGACAAAGCAGGACAAGGAACACGAGGGGAGCAGGACAAAGCCCCTGAGGGGGTGGGACACACCGTGCTCTGCCCCCAGAGTGGTGCACACCCCCCCCCCCCCACAAGGACAGTCACACACGAGTCACACAGCCGGCCCCCTCGCCCCCACAGCAGACCCTCGCTCGCACTCCCCCCACCTTGGGGTGCAGGGACGATGCTCACAGGGGTCCGGAGGCCCACAGCAAACTGGGGCTCCCAGTCCAGCCCCCTTCCCTTCACTGGGGGTTTGTGGGACCAGCCCATAGAGTAGCACCAGGGCTTCCCCGCCATCGCCCAGCCGGCTGCGGCACCGAGCCCCTGCCTGGTGGGGAGGAAGCCACCCCCAGGGCACAGCTAGTCCCTTGCCTTGTTTCGGCTGCCAGAGCGTGGTGTTAGCCGCAGGGCTTGCAGGGTGGCAAGCTGCAGCGTTCCACCCTGCCACGCAGGCAGCTTGGTGCTGCCAGTCGGTCCCAGCCAGCCCTCACTGCACGCTCAAAGCCCCCAGTGCCTAATTTGAGCTCTGCCAGCCTGCCGTGACCAGAGCCATGTGCCACCATCGCCTGCTGCTCGGCCGGTGCCTGGGAAGGGAAAAGGCACTTTGGTGTGTCCCCGCAGGCCTCGGGAATGCTTTGGGAGTGGCTGAGGCCCAGGGAAGGTGAGCAGAGGTTTTCCATGCCAGGCTTTCAGAGCCCCTTGTCCCCCACCCTGGGCAGCAGAGCCACCAGGGCCACTGTCCCGGCAGACGGAGCCCTTTGGGTCTCGGTGCAAAAGAAGTCACAGGCAGGCTCTGCCCAGCCAGGGTCTCCTGGGCCGGTGGGCAAGAGCTCAGCTGGGCCCCCTTGGGTCCCTGGAGAGGCCCCAGGTCTCGCTGTGGGGTGTCTGTCCCAGCCCAGCTAGGGCCGCTCCGCTGGGGATAGAGCACAGCATCCAGGACCCTCCCGAGGGGCCATGGGGGCCGTTCACATGCACTTCTTCCACGCAAAAAAACCACTTTTATTACATCAAAGCAGAGGGTTGGGCCGGCACAGGACTCTCCTCAGGGCTGTGGCCTGGCGCAGCAGCTCGACAGGTAGGGGACCAAGCGCAGGAGAGGTCCCCAGCCCAGCTTACCTCTGCCGGGGGCTCTGGTGCTGCCCCTCTGGGGGCTCTGGGTGGCAGCGGGGGGCGCGGGGGCCCTGCTGCAGCTGAAGGTGAAGCTGGGGGAGGCTTTGATGTGGGGCGAGTCCTGCTGGCTGCCCCCGCTGCCGCTGGTGCCGTTGCTGAAGCTCCTGGTGCGGGACAGGGCGTTATCGGAGGCTGAGGTGGGGAGCCCGCTGGAAGGGGAGGAGAAACAGGGGGCTCAAATTGGCTCTGCGGGGAGGGGGTCCCCTCCGTGCACCCCCACAGACCAGGCTCTGCTGCTGCAGGACACCAGGTCTGTCAGAGCCCGGTGGCTGGTGAACAGCTGGGGACAGGAATGTCACCAAGGTTGTCCCTCAGCCCCCAGCAGCTCCCAGTCCCCCGCCCAGTACATCCCAGCAGCCTGGGGGCAGCAGAAGTGTTTCAGAGCTCCCACTCCCTCGCCCCCAGCCCCAGTCCCAGCCCAGTGCCAGATTGGGCTGGGGAGACACTGGGGTGAGTGAATCCCGAGCAGCATCACCCCACAGGGCCGGGTGTCCCCTGTGCCCTCTGAGGACATGGAGCTGGGGGACACCCGCAGATGACAAAGCAACTCCATGGGGACAAGCAGGGACCCCGACAGAGTGAGCAAATAGGCCTCAGCTTCGTTAGCTGCGGGGTGACTCACTTGGAGCACATTTATCATCTCTAATTGGCGTTATCCTGCAGCTCCTCAACACTCAACCCGCCGGGCCCTTACATGGAGGTCCTGGGGGGGGTCCTGGCACCTCCTCTCCTGCGCGGGCCCCCGCTGGCGCCCCTCATGCCCCGCACGTGCCGCAGCATCCAGGCCCGCAGGTTGCTGAGGCAGCTGTGCTCCGAGAGGACGATGCGGGGCCAGGGGTTGCACTCTGCCATGTCCAGCGCCGCCACTGCCACGGCCCGGCCCACCTGTGGGAGAGAGGAGCTGGTGACCAACAGCCCCCGCGCTCGGGAACTGGGGCAGGAAAACAAAAAAAGGCAAGAAAATCTGACCCTGAACCCCAGAGCATCCCCCAGAGCTCGTTTTAGCTCCGTTGCAGGCTCCAGTCGAGATCCCCAGAGGGAGGAATGTTCCCACAGGGTCTCTGGATGAGGGCCAGTCAGGGGCCCATGGCCACAGGGACCAGCCATCCCCTCGTTGTGGGGCCAGATGAGCACCCCCAGACTCACTGGGTCTGTGTGACCCCCAGACCAGGGTCCCAGCATGTCAGCAGTGGTGTGAGATGTGCAGGGATGACCCCAGGCTGCCCCAGGGGCCGAGGGCAGAAGCCCCCAGTCCCAGACACTGAGCAAAGTGTTTTGGGGCTGGGGTTAGTTGCAGGAGCACCCCTAGATGGCTGGGACCCCCTTACCTGCTCAAATGCCCCCCTCCCCACTGCCGGGGACCCCCTTACCTGCTCAAACAGCTCCACAGTGTAACGGGAGGGGAAGGCTGGGGGTGGCGGGGGGCTGGCCCGCCCGTTGTCATGGCAGGCCACTGGGATGGGGTTCACTGAGCGCCCCGTGTTGTAGTTGCACTCCAGCGTGTAGCTGTGGAGCACAAGGAAAGCCCATGTTACCCGACGGACCCACAGCCACCAGGGCTCTGCTGCTGCCATGACATTGCACCAGCAGAGCTGGGGTCACCTCTCCTGGGAGCCACCAGCATCCCCCCCCCAACCCCCGGGAAGGGTCTGGAGAGAAGAGGTGGCTCCTGCCATCGTGCCACAGCTCTTGCTGCGACCTGCACCTTTCCTCATCTACTGAGGAAGGAATAAAGAGGAGAAAAATCAGCAGTTGGCCATCAGGTGAAGGCCAGGGGAGGCAGCCGTGACACAGGACCCAAGGGACCAGACTCTGAAATCAATGCCAAAGAGAGGGCTGGCCATGGGGAAGCAGGAGCAGGCAGTGATCACTGAGCTCCCAAAGTGCCAAGTACCCACTTCTTACCTCAAATCAATAGCCAAGGCACCCCCAACTGTCAGGGACACCCCAACTGTTGCCTTTTGAGGGAGACGCAACTATCAGAAGATGTTCCCTGGTCAATCTAAAAGGCTCTGCCACCATCCCTGGTGGGCTCACACTAAGAACGGGGCAAGAGACTCACACAAGGAATGGCAGAGGGGATGGCACATCGCCCCCCTGGAGCAAAGCCTCATGCTGTGACAATTTTATGGCAATGAGACACTGAATCATATGGCCCAGACTGTGGGACTTTGAGGCAAGAGAGACACCGAGCCACTTTCTGGCTCTTTTTTCCCTGCCACAAGCCCACTGACCACAGGAACTTGCCCACTGACCAAAGGAACTTGCCTTCCTCTGCCACAGTGTGCCAACGCTGGCCTGGCACCCAGAGGGGAAACCACCATGGCAGTGACCGACCGCCATGGCACCACCATCACCACTGACCGTGGCACCACAACCATCCCCAACAGCAGGAGGTCAACTGAAAGTGGAATGGGGGGGCTAGAAGGGACCTTTGGAGATCCTTTAGTCTGACCCCCTGCCAAAGCAGGGTCACCAAACACAGCTCAGTGGGCTCCAAAGGCAGAGTGGATCACCCCCTCTCCAGCCACCAGTTTTCTAGGCTGTCACAGCAGAGCTGGAGGCCGTGTGCCCTCCGAGCTGCAGGGTGGGGGGAGCCTGGCACCACTTCCATGTCTCCTCAAACCCCAGATGCCCAGGGAACACAGCGTCTCCTCAAGAATCATTACATGCTGCTCTTCTCGTACTCTTCCCTTGGCATCTGCAACTGGCCGCCACTAGGGACAAACTGGGTAAAACAGGCTGTTGGTCTCATTAATTCAGCCATTTTTATGTTCCCAGCAACCACAACAGAAACAGGGACAAAAATATCCCAGCCCATGCTGGGGAGAGGCACGCGGCTGCCCCGGGTCACACAAACACTCTCAGCTCCCAAATCACAGACTGCTCGAGGCTGGAAACTCACAGGCGAGGTCTGGGGAAGCTGAGCCCATTACAACAGGTTTTAATTACAGCTCAATATGAACGTAAACATCTGGGAAAGAGGAGAATTCCTTCTGGAAGGCTGTGCACAAGGAGCTCTGCAACAGCGAGGACAAGAAGCCAGAGCAGCTCCGGAAGGATGGGAAGGAGTAGGAGCCAGGCCAGAGGGTCAGGAATGTAGCCGGGTCCCTGTACCCAGCGTGTGACACCCTCCTTGGCCAGTCTTAGCCCCAGCAGGGAGCCCCAGAGACAGCAGGCCACGAGAGGGAGCTGGAGGAAGGGAGCGAGGGAGGTTTCCCTACCTGTGGATGATCCCCAAGGCTTTGTAGATGGCCACCCGCCCGCTGCCCTCCTTTGACTGACCATCCCGCTTGTCTTTGGCGTACATGTTCTTCTCCGAGAAGTTACAGCCCGTGAAGTCGAAGTGAGGTGAGTTCAGGGAGATGAGTTTGGGGAACAGCATGTTCTCTACCTGTGGCACAGAGGGGAACGCGGGTGAATTCTTGGGGTGAGGGAGTCTTTGATTGCTTGTCCTATTCCAGCACTACCTGTGCTGAGCTCTGGGATGCTCTGGGGTGTTGGCTGGTCCCACTCTGCCCAGTTCCAGTGTCCCACACACCCCAGCCCTGCCCGGGGGATGCTGCCCACCCCCTGCAGGGAAAGGCAGCAGCTGGGCTCCCCCGAGGAGAGGAGGGACCCCCGTGGCAGGGCTCTGCCCCACCCTCTTGTCCTTTGGGAGAAGAAGCAGTGAGCCAGCAGTGTGCCCAGGTGGCCAAGAAAGCCATTAGCATCCTGGCCTGTATCAGGACCAGTGTGGCCAGCGGGACTGGGGCAGTGACTGTCCCCCCGGACTGGGCACTGGTAAGGGGTCTGGAGCACAAGTCTTGTGAGGAGCGGCTGAGGGAGCTGGGGGTGTTCAACCTGGAGAAGAGGAGGCTGAGGGGAGACCTTCTGGCTCTCTCCAACTCCCTGAAAGGAGGGGGTAGCCAGGGGAAGTCGGTCTCTTCTCCCCAGGAACAGGTGATGGGACAAGAGGAAATGGTCTCGAGTTGCACCAGGGGAGGTTTAGGATGAATGTTAGGAAAAACTTCTTCCCCAAAGGATTGTCAAGCCTTGGAAGAGGCTGCCCAGGGCAGTGGTGGAGCCTCCATCCCTGGAGGTATTTAAAAGCTGGGCAGATGTGGTGCTGAGGGACATGGGTTAGTGGTGGGTTTGTCAGTGGTGGGTTGATGGTTGGACTCAATGATCTGAAAGGTCCCTCCCAACCTGGACAATTCCATGATCCTATGAAGAAGTGGCAGCTCCTCTGTCCTGCCCACGCCAAATCCCAGGGAAAGCCCAGACCTGCTACCACTACCCTGGTCACAGGGGAGAGGGGAGCAAACTCAAATGAGCACCAGGGGGAAGCCAGCCCAGACAGCCCCTTGGGCACCAGCCCTGTTCCCACAGAGACCTCTGTTTGTGGTGTGACAGGGACCTCCTGGCAGTAGGGGGAGTGTTGGGGACCCTGGGGAGGGGGTAGAGTGGCAGGAGGGTCCCAGCACCCCTATAACTCCTATCCCCTGCCCTCACCTGATCGTTTTCGTCAGGGAAACTGTTGCCATACATGAAACAGCCGCGCTTGGAGGCATGGCCGTGGAGATCCACGTAGTAGGCCAGCCCGCTGTCCTGGGGTGAGATGGATTCGGGGGGAGGTGCTGACGAAGGCCTCCTGCCTTCCTCCTCCTCCTCACAGTGCTCGGTGCCGTGGCTCGACGGGAGGATCCAGACAGCTGGGTCCCTGTTGCCTGGCTCAGCAGCAGGTGCTCCTGGGAGCCGGGGTTCCTGAGAAGGGCTGAGGAAGGTGCTGGTTTGCCAGCCGCCGGGCGAGTTGCGCAGGTTATTGGCTTTCTCCAGCTCGGACAGGGCCGGCTCCGGGGACGAGGCGCTGCCATGGACGGAATGGTTGGAAGATTTTGTGCTTAGGGAGCTGGTGCCCAGTGGGGAGACATAGGTCCTCCAGTCGGGAGAGCCCGGCAGGACGCGGCTGTGCACGTGGTGGTAGAGGAGGACGGCTTTGGCCCCGTACACCGCAGGGTGCAGCTCGGCATCGGGGTTCAGGTACTGGCGATTCAGGTTCACCCCACGGGAGTCCGTTCTGCAGGGAGAGAGAGAGAGACATGAAGTCCTTTGCGTAGCACCATCCTTCCCTTCTAACGGCTAAGGCTTTGTGCTCCGTCCTGGAGCACAAGTGGTCAAACCAGCCCCTCTTTTGGAGTCCTCAGCTCAGGAGAGACATGGAGCTGTTGGAGCAGGGCCAGAGGAGGCCCCGGAGATGCTGGGAGGGCTGGAGCCCCTCTGCTGGGAGGGGAGGCTGAGAGAGTTGGGGTCTGCACCTGGAGAAGAGAAGGCTCCGCAGAGACCTCGGAGCCCCTTCCAGTCCCTAAAGGTGGGAGGTGTCTCTGCCCAGGGCAGGGGGTGGCACTGGCGGGGCTTTAAGGTCCCTTCCCACCCAAACCATTCTGTGGTTCTGTGATCAGCAGCGTCCTGCGCTCACTCACCGATAATGGCCTCGCACCACCCCGTCAGGGTTCAGCATGGGGATGAGCTTAAAGACAAACATCCGCCGCAGCATCTGGGCCCGGGGGTCCTCCTCCCGCAGGATGAAGTCCAGGAAGCCATTGAAGACAAAGCTGGAGGGTGTTTCTCCCGGGTGGACTCTGCTGCTGAGGAAGAACACCTGGGGACAAACAGATGTGGATGATGGGAAGGTTCCTGCCTGCCCATGATGCTGCAATGGCTTGGGCAGGAGAAAAGCCCCCGACGTGACCCCACAGATTGAGGAAGGAGCCTAACAGCCATGGTAACGTGGAGCCCTTCTCTCAGTGGGAGGTGCTTAGCAGGAGATGCACACACAGCCCCTGGCCCCCCACTCCAGCTCTGTGCAGCGGGAGCTCTCTGCCTGTCCCCCATCCCAGACACCCCAAGAACAGGCCTTCCTTCAGACTCTTCACAGCTCAAGGGGCAACAGCAATAAAAGGAGGGCAGAACAGAACTCTTAGGAAACAGGATGCTAATTTTTCCCCTGAGGAACACACATGTGGTGCTACCAGAGTATGTTTCATGGTGATGAGGATGCACTGGGGGGCTTCCAGCAGGCTCCCAGTTCCCACACTTCGATGCGGGATCTCACAGACTCCCCACGCTCCAGCCCCACAGGACATGGCACCCTTCAAGGCAGAGGATGGTATCAAGGGCCTGACACAAGGACTGTGGCACACAGTTTGCTAGCCATGCTGGCCATCCCCGGTGCAGGAGCTCACCCTCTTCCCTGCGAAGCGGCGTGGCCGTGGAGTGCTGGTGTCTGGGAAGAGCTTGTCCAGGCGGGGCTCCCGCTTCTCCAGCATGCCATGGCAGGAGGTGACAGTCAGCAGGTCCACACGCAGCTTGTCCAGGGAGTGGCACAGCAGCTCCCGGTGGTAATAGACCGAGTCCAGGGGGCTGTAGGGTGAGGAGAGACACTCAATCTACCTGCCCTGGCCCAGGGGGGCATGGCTTCCCCTCCAGGGAAGAAAGTGGCTGGGCTGGGGGGGTGGAGCCAGGAACCAAGGAACCCTGGCAGCTGCTGGGGACACCCTAAAGGAGCAAAAGGGGGGGTCCCAGCTGGGCAGGGGACACTTGCCACCCCTGAGTCCTGAGGTCTGTTTCCAGCTGCCTGTCTTTCAGCAGGACCATGTCCCTGCTCACTATGCTCCCCAGGAGTTCAACAGCCCTGGCCTGGCCTGAGCTGCCAGCGCCTTTCCTGCTGCCCCCGGGCACTCACAGCTGGGTTGGACACTGCCACTCCCCTCGAGAGACCCCCAGGAACACAGTGCTCCTGAGCAGCAGCTCCTTCTGAGGAGAAAGCAGTGGCCCAGGCCACCCCGACTGACTGCCAGGCTTTGAACTCTCACAGTTCTCCATCGCGTGACAATTTAAGGACAAATACCTTCCAATAAACCAACTCTCACCTCTTATCTAAGAAAAGGTATTTACAACCCCTGCCCTGCGGCATGGAAAGGAAAGCCCTGGAGCCAGGACAGAGCCATCAGCAGGGACACCCAAACACCGACTGTTCTCCCCCCTCAGCTGGGCACTAAGCTCTCCTTGGACTGCTGAGAAGAAATTCTTGAGATCAGAGGGGCTTCCTCGCATGATCCACGCAGAGCCCGGTGCTAAGGCTGGCTCTCAGTGAGATCTCCCTCTGTGACAGCAGTGGTAGAGGAAGGGAGCAGCGCGAGAGAGAGAGACCCCGACCTTCCCGCAGCCAGGGGGGGGGGAAAGCAAATGAGGTCTTGGCCTCTGAGAAGCCCCTCTCCTTAAACCCAGGGCTGCAGATCTGTCACAGCTCCTCCTCAGCCTGATGGGAACCTGTCAGGGGGATCCGGCTGAAGCAGTAACAGACCCTCTGGAAGCCCCTTGGAAACACATGCGCAGGGGAAGCTGCTGCAGCTGCTCATGCAGAGCTGGGGCCCAGAGGAGCAAGCACCAGGGGGTTGCAGGGGGCACAGAGACCCCCCTCTGCAGCCAGAGCTGGACGACACCACTTCGTGGACAGGGGGCAAAGCCAGGCAGGCAAGGGCTGGGAGCGGGGGGCGCACCTGCTAGGAGACATGTGCTTGCACTCCTGGAAGCGGCCGTCCAGCTGCGCCAGCATCTCCTGGCACTCGGTGTAGGAGAAGGGGTAGCAGAAGGCAAAGTAGGTGGTGGCCCCACGGTGCTCCAAGAAGCGGTGCACGAAGGACAGCACAAACTGCGTCTCCACCATCTGGGACAGACACAAAGCAGAAGCTGAGCAGGGGCAGCCGGCCCAGGCCATGCAGAGCCACCTCCCGAGCACGGACCAGGAGGCCACGGCCACAGCGGGCCCCACGGGTCTCCTCTGGTGGTTCCCCCCTGCACCAGGTGGTGCCAGCAGCTGCTGGCCCTTCTCTGACCACATGAGAATGGAAGCTGCGCTCCCAGCACACCCCAGCCCACTCTGCTGGGACCCCAAAACACCAGGCTGTTTCCTGCAAACCTCTGGTCCTCCAGTCCCTGGAGGGATGCTGTAGCCTGGTGGTATTCCTGGCTCTGGGGCAGAGCTCTCTGGGAAACCCAGGGGGTCCCTTCTGGTCCTTGTGCCCACCTGCCAGCACCCAGAGACTGCACAATAACTGCTCTGTCTCGGCATGATTCGCAGAGTTAATGAGCACTGCAGAGTCCAGCTGCATGTCACATCTCTCCCTGGGATGGCACGGGCCACACCGACTGCCAAGGTATGGGAGACTCCGGCCCCTGTTCCGTGAGGCAGAAGTGGGGACACGTCGTGGGGGGCTGCTGCCTCCCCACGGCAGCACCTACAGAGCAAGGACAGCCCAGAGCACCCACAAGGGAACTCTCCCAGACAGCTTCCACCAGACTGAAGACAGAAATCCCCAGGAGCAGCAAACCCCTGTTCCAGGCCCAAACAGCTCAACGGGGCTGTGAGAGTCAACTCACTGCCGTGGCTGTTCCTGCTGGTATCGGTTCCCCAGGCTCTCCCACACCACTCCCCACGGGCGCCTCGCCACAAACAGCCGTTTACTGGCCACTTTGACAGCTGCCAAAGGAGAAAGGAAGCCCCAGGCTTGCTCTGAGAGCCATTCTGTGGTTCCTCTAGTCACACAACAGGGAAATCACCCAGCGAGAGCCTGCGCCCTGGCCCGAGCTGGCCAGTGGAGAAGAAAGCAGCTGTGTCTTCCTCTCCCAAGCACTCAGCCCTAGGAAGGGGCTTTGTTCTTATTCCTCCACCCTCTCCTTTTGAGCCACAGGATGGCTTGGGTGGGAAGGGACCTTTAAAGGCCATCTAGTCCACCCCTCTGCCATAGGCAGGGACATCTTGCACTAGATCAGGCTGCTCAGAGCCCCGTCCAGCCTGGCCTGCTCCCTTACCCTGCTGGCCACACTGCAGGGGATGCAGCCCAGAGTGTGGAGGGCTTGCTGGGCTGCCAATGCATGTTGCCAGCGCATGTTGCCAGCCCATGGCCAGCTTTTCACCCCCCAGCGCTCCCAAGTCCTTCTCCTCAAGGCTGCTCTCCATCTGTTCTCTGCCCAGCCTGGATCTGTGCTTAGGATTGCCCTGACCCCCATGAAGGACCCCACACTTGGCCTTGCCGGATCTCACAACGGTCACACAGACCCACTTCTCCAGCCTGTCCAGGTGCGTCTGGATGGCATCCTGTCCCTCCAGCTTGTCACCACACCACTTGGCTTGGTGTCTCCACACTGAGGGCTATCAAGAGTACAAACCAACCACTCGCCCCGCACAGGAGGCTGATGATCACCCTAGCACAGTGAGTGAGGGGTGTTTGTGTCCCCAGAGCTGTCCCCCACCCTGAACACGGGGTCCTCTCCCTGCCTCCCCTCCCTGACCTTGTTCCCCTACCTCGAAGCTGGGTCGCTCGCGGATGCGCTCCCAGCGGGGCCGCACGGGCAGGGTGCGCACAAAGGGGGACATGCCCTGGGAGTACAGACGGCTCTGCTTGTTCATGTTCAGGATGTGCAGCTTGATCAGCTTCCCCGGGGCGCCCCCCCGCACACTGAAGTAGAACCAGGACCTGGGGAGGGGCAGCAGGGTCAGTTCAGCCCATGTCCTGGGGTCCCTAAGACTCCTAGCCCACCCTCCGGGGACCCCCAGCCTCATCACCCGCTCCTGACAGCCTCCTCCTCCTCCAACAGGAGCCTGTCAGAGGCCCAGGGGGAGCACAGACCCCACGAGTCACCCCTTCCAGGGCACCCCTGTGACCCTGCTAGTTACCCCTAGCTGCCCCTGGGGACCTCCCGGCCCCTTCCTACAGCCCCCGTGCTCCTCAGCCGGCCCCATACCCACCCCCAGCCCCTCTCCAAAGCCTCCCGGGACCCCTCAGATCCTCCCCTACAGTTTCCCGACCTCGTAAACTGTCTCCGTGCCCCACCATCCGTTGTCCTACCCCCCAAGACTCTCCCAGCCCCTCTCCAAAGCCACCTGGGACCCCTCAGCCGCCGGTAACCCCCCAGCCCCTCAGGCCCCTCTCCCCAGCCCCCCCGCCCCTCGGGACCGCGCCCCCGCCGTTACCTGTTGCCGTTCTCATACTCGGTCTGGGCGCAGTCGGGCCGCGTCCAGACGTTGAACTCGTAGTCGGCGGGGGGCAGCGAGGCGCCGCAGCCCGCGGGCCCCGCCCCAGCCCCGGGCGGCCCCACCTGCTCGACGTGCGCCAGGTTCCCCGAGTCGAAGCGGGAGCTGAAGAGCAGCCCGCCGCAGCGGATCTCCATGGCTGCCGGGCCGCCGCGGCCCGCTCATCGCCCCGGCCCGGCCCGCCGCGCCGCCTGGCAACAGTAACGGGCGCGCCCATTGGTCCGCCGCCCCTTAGCAACCAGCGCGCCCATTGGACGGCGCCTCAGCAACCGGCCGCAACACCACGCCTGACCGGCCCGTGGGACACGCCCCCCTGATGGCCCCGCCCACCACCGCCCCCTCATAGCCCCGCCCCCTGACAGTGGCGCGCGGGGACACACGTGTGTGCGGGCATGTGTATACACTCAGACACAAGTATACGCACACGTGTGTGTAAGAACACATGCATGTGCACGTGTGTGCACACATCTATACATACATGTACATGTAAACACATGCATTTATATAACGTGTACGTGCAGCCATGTGTGCACACACAGAATGTGCACACACCTGCACACGTGTGTGTATCTACACGTGCATACCTATACACACATGTGCATGTCTATATACACATGCATGTGCATGCACATATACATGTGAGCATGTGTGCGCACACATCTACAGACGTAGACACATGTACATGCACACATGCGCACAGGAACACGTGTATGACAAGTACACGTGCACATGAATGTATATACATGCACACATGTGCCCACCCCATATAAATATACACCCAAACACATCCACTCAGGAGCACACACACACGAGTCCACACACATGTTCACACACATGTTCACACCCCCCGGCACAAAACACAGGTATCGAACCCACGCCCTCCCGCATCCGAACCCGGCACCCTACCGGCTGAGCCACTGCCCCCGGGGGGCTCCCCGTCCCTCCAGAGACCCCCCACACCCCCAGGGGGGCCTGGTGCTTCCCAGAATTAGTGACTTTTTCCCCCATCAGAGCCTGCCCCCCCAAAGGCGGGGGGTTAGGGGTGCTGGGCAGCTCCCGCCCCCTCGGCATCTCCACAAAGCAGGCGCACTCATTAAAAGGAGAGGAAAAAAAGAAAAGAAAAAAAAAAATGATGAGTCCGGTTCATTCACCCGTGGAAGGGGCGGGGGGCGCGGGGGGGAGGTGTCTGGGTACCCCCGTTCCGACCCGGAGGAGGGATGGCGGGACAGGGAAAGCCACAGCGAATTCACAGGGTGTGGAAAACGGGGTGTTTCCCAGGAGAGGAAAAAAAAAAACCCACAAACCAAAAAATCCCCGATTTGAGCCCAAAGTCCCCGTGTGCATCGCCCTCGGCATCTCCATCCTGCCACCCACGGCGGCGGCGCTGGGGACACTCCTCAGTGGCCGGAGCATGGGGAGATCCTGCGTCCCCACCCCTGGGGAGAGCGGGTCAGTGTCCAGAAATCATCGCCAGGGCCCAGTTTGTGACGGCGAGGGTTGTGTTTTGCAGGTAAATCCAGGAGGAATAGGTAAAGCTGGTCAGGTGGTCCCTCACGCAGTCCCACGACACTTCTCCACTGGAAGAGCCAGGAGAGGGGGGGTTACGTGCAGGGGAGGGGGTGACATCCCCTGCCTGGAGCAGGCAGCAGTGCCTGGTGTCTCCCCAAATCCGGCCGTGAACCCCAAATCTGCTGCCAGAAGAGGTCCCC
>JAOQGH010000039.1:36618-53931 GCA_025769975.1 Gallinago jamesoni
CTGCGATTTCCCCAAATGCGGGAAACTCGACTGCATAATTTGTGGTAGTGGGGGACTGCGTTCGCGCTCTCCCCTGGTCATGCGGTTTAACGACAGATCGATGCTGCATCCGCGCTTCTTGCGCCGCCCCGGAACCCCCGTTCTCGTCCTCCTCCCCGTGCGGTACCGCTCCTTCCCCCCATCCCGCCCCGCGGGGTCCCGACTCGGCTCCGCCTTTCCCCTGGGACCGCGCACCCTCTCCCCGCTGCCCCGCGGCGCCCCCCTCCTCCTCCTCCTCCTCCTCCCACCCACGCCCTGCGGTCGCTTTAACCAGGTGCTGCGGCCGCTCCGCCGCCCCGCTCCACCCCCGCTCTGGGGGCCGTCCCGACCCCGGTCCCGCCCCGGATCCTCCCGCCGCTGTCGCGCTGCACGCGCCTGGTCCGGTCGCCGCCGCGGAGCCGCCGAAGCGCACGTGTGGCCGCCGCCATGGGCCGCCTGGTGCTGCAGGACGGGTCGGTGCTGACCGGCCGCGCCTTCGGGGCCGCCGGGGCCGCCGCCGCCGGGGAAGTCGGTGAGAGCGGCGGGACCGGGAGGGGAGTGCGGCGGATGTCGGGGGTTGGCCCAATCCCGGGGAGCGGCACCAGGAGCGGGGCTGGGGCGGGGGGGTGCTCCTGGCCCGGTGGCGGGCATCCCCTCTGCTCGGTGCCCGGCCGCGGGGCAACAGCGGAGCCGACCCGGGGGCCGCTGGGGGAACGGGTCGGCCGTGCCCGGGGCTCCGGTGTCTCCCCCGGGACGGGGGGCGGCCGGGATGCTCCGTCCCCGCCGACCCGCCCGCTCTCCGTCGCTCGCAGTGTTCCAGACCGGGATGGTGGGCTACCCCGAGGCCCTCACCGACCCCTCCTACAAGGCGCAGATCCTGGTGCTCACCTACCCCCTGGTGGGCAACTACGGGGTGCCCCGGGACGAGACCGACCCCTTCGGCCTCAGCCGGGTGAGAGAGCGGGGAGCGGGAGCGGCGTATCCCCGGGGAGTGGGGTGCGGTACGTCCCGCAGTCGGTGCGGGGCGGTACGTGGCAGCAGGCGGGGGTTTGGCCCCGATGCCGCCCTGCCCCGGGGCGCTCCCCCCCCGACACGGACCGGGACTGGGGGCTTTGGGGGAGGGGGGGGGGTGGGAAGGAGAAGACCCCCCCCTCCAAGCAGTGGGGTTGGGGTCGCAGCCTCTGTCTGTCCCCGCTGGGGCCCCGTTGCAGGACGGGGGTCCCAGCCCCCCAGGAGGCGGCGGGGCCGGGCCGGGCAGAGCAGCCCCGGACCCCTCCCAGCCCCGGGGCAGAGTCCAGCCCCGCTGCGGCCGCCCCACGCCGACCCCGGGGGGGTCCGTCCTGCCCGCCCCATCCCGCCTGGGGGGCGGCCCAGAGCCCCCTGCCCCACACTCGCTGCCATCAGCCCTCTCCGGGCCGGGGGTGTGCGTGTCCCCGCTGCCGCCCCACAGGCCTCGCTCCCCCAAACCAGAGCCCCCCCAGACCGGACTCACTGGTGTGTTTGGGGCTCCCTGGCGGGGCCGTGACCGGAGGGAGCAGGGCTTTCCCGTGGGCTGGTCCGTGCTGAGCTGAGGGGTCCCGCAGTGCCCGCCATGCTGGCCCCTGGGCAGGGGGCTGTGGTCCAGCAGCACTGGGGGCTGGACCCCCCCCGTCCTGGGCCTCCTGGGGCTTGGCTGGAGCGAGCCTCAGCCTCGCAGGGCCGGGTGTGGGGCGAGGTGGTGGCGGTGACAGCCCCGTACACCGTGTGGGGCACCAGCAGGGTCGGGTCCCTGCCCCATGGGGCTCCTCCATCCCTGGACGGTAGCCATCCCACCGTGCCCCATGGGGATGGCCACTCCGGGCACACGGGGCTCGTCCCAGGCCGGTGTCCCCCGTGCCCAGCCGCCCTCACTCCTTTTTCCCCAGTGGTTCGAGTCCAGCAAGATCCACGTGGCCGCGCTGGTGGTGGGCGAGTGCTCGGAGACCCCCAGCCACTGGAGCGCGTCCCGCTCCCTCGACCAGTGGCTCAAAGAGCAGAACATCCCTGGGCTGGAAGGTGGGACTGGGGAGACCACGGGGCCGGGTGTAGGGCTGTGGGGTGGCGGCTGTGGGGCAGCCGTGGGGCTGGGGCCCAGGGGGGCAATGGATTCTGGACCAGATCTGTCTCTGTGTTGGGATTTGCCTCCACAGGGGGTCGATGGTTGGGGGTGATGGTGTTGGTGGGGCAGGAGGTGCAGCTCAGGGTGGGCTTGGGGCACAGGGGGCTGTGTCTCACGGCCCGTCCGCAGGGGTGGACACCCGGGCCCTGACGAAGAAGATCCGTGAGAAGGGGACGCTGCTGGGGAAGCTGGTGCCAGATGGGACCCCCGAGAACAGCCTCGCCTTTGAGGACCCCAACAAACGGCACCTGGTGCAGGAGGTGTCGCTGAAGGTGGGGCTGGGGGGGGGATGGCACGAGATGGGGGGGCATGGGTGGGTGGGGGTGGCAAAGGGGGCTGGATCTGTGCTTTGGGGGGCCGGGGTCTGGTGCCAGCCTGGGGGGCCGGTGCGACCCACGCTGACCCTTCCCGCAGACCCCCCGCCTGTTCAACCCCGGCGGGTCCCTGCGCGTCACGGCCATCGACTGCGGCCTCAAGTACAACCAGGTGCGGTGCCTCTGCGAGCGGGGGGCGGCCGTCACCGTGGTGCCTTGGGACCACCCGCTGGATACTGCAGGTGGGGTGGCAGCAGCCGGGGGTGCCCTGGGACCCTCCCGAGGGGTGGGGGACAGGGGCCGGAGCAGGAGCTTTCTCCTGGGGTGGGGGCAGGAGGGAACCATGCCCTGCTCCTCTCCATGATGGGGAGCCTTGATGGCATCCTTCCTGGGGGCTTGGGGGGCTCGGTGGGACCCTGCAGGGATGGGGGGGGCATGGGGTGCCTTTCTGTGACTGGGATGAGGGTCTCTGGGCTATAGCATGGGGGGCTGTGGATCCGGGGGTGGGGGGGTTGTGGGGCCAGGGCAGCTCGGTGTGACCCTGCTGGGGTGTCGGGGGGCTGTGGGGGCCCCGCTGTGACCCTGGGGGTCCCCGTTGTGACCCCCACTGCTGTCTCGGCACAGACTTTGACGGGCTGTTCATCAGCAACGGCCCCGGGGACCCCCAGCTCTGCCGGGAGACGGTGTCCAGCCTGCGCCGGGTGCTGGACGCCCCGCAGCCCAAGCCCGTCTTCGGCATCTGCCTGGGGCACCAGCTCCTCTCCCTGGCCCTCGGCGCCCGCACCTACAAGATGAAGTGAGTTGGGTGGGGGGGGCGCCAAGGGGAAGGGTCACCACGGGGGCGGGGGGGGGCGTCCTGGGGGCTGCCTGACGCCCGTCCCCACCGCCCAGGTACGGGAACCGTGGTCACAACCAGCCGTGCCTGCACGAGGACACGCGGCGCTGCTTCATCACGGCGCAGAACCACGGCTTCGCGGTGGAGGTGGGCAGCCTCCCCCCCGGCTGGACCCCCCTCTTCACCAACGCCAACGACGGCTCCAACGAGGGACTCGTCCACGAGCACAAGCCCTTCTTCAGGTGGGTGCGGGGCCGTGGCTGGGGGGCTCGGGGAGGGGTTGTGGGGCTGTGCCCTGCCTGACACCCCCCTCACCCCTTACTCTTCTCCACAGTGTCCAGTTCCACCCCGAGCACCGTGCTGGCCCCACGGACCTGGAGGGGCTTTTCGACATCTTCGTGGGGGCGGCACGGGACCTGCGGAACGGGGACGGCAGCGCCCGGACCGGTGGGTCGAGGCGGGAGGGGGGGCAGACAGACCCTGGGGTCCGGGGTTGCAGCACTGGGGGGCGTGGGCAGGACCGTGGGGCTGGGTCTGCGCAGGGGGGGTCCCAGCGTGTCCCCTTCCGTCCCCCCCAGTGCGGGAGCGCCTGCGGGACTGGCTGACCTACGAGGAGGCGCCGGCGGGGGGGCAGGATGCAGCCCGTCCCCGCAAGGTGCTGATCCTGGGCTCGGGCGGCCTCTCCATCGGGCAAGCGGGCGAGTTTGACTACTCAGGGTCGCAGGTGAGTTGCCCACCCCAGGGGCTGGATGCAGGGGGTCCAGGGCCACCAGCGGTGACCGCTCTGCCCCCCCCCCCATAAGGCCATCAAAGCGCTGAAGGAGGAGAACATCCAGACGGTGCTGATCAACCCCAACATCGCCACGGTGCAGACCTCCAAGGGGCTGGCAGACAAGGTCTATTTCCTCCCCATCACCCCTGAGTACGTCACCCAGGTGAGCACCACGGGGGGGGGGCACGGCTTGGGGGGCACAGGGACGGGGAGGGGGGGGGTCCGAGGGCTGGGGGATGGCAGGGGGGCAGCCGGAGGGCACGTTCTGCAGGGCTGGTGTGGGTCCCTGCCCCACCGCTCTGTGTCCCCCCCTCCCTGTGCCCCCAGGTGATCCGGAACGAGCGCCCCGACGGGGTGCTGCTGACTTTCGGGGGGCAGACGGCCCTGAACTGCGGCGTGGAGCTCACCAAGGCGGGCGTGCTGGAGCGGTACCACGTGCGGGTGCTGGGCACCCCCGTGGCCTCCATCGAGATGACAGAGGATCGCAAAGTCTTCGTGGAGAAGATGGAGGAGATCGGGGAGCACGTGGCCCCCAGCGAGGCCGCTGCCTCCCTGGAGCAGGTCTGGGGGTGGGATTGGGGGGGCTGTGGGGCAGACAGGAGGGTGGTGGGGTGTGTGTGTGTGTGTGTGTGTCCCACCTTCTCATGGTGACCCCCTTGCTCCCCGCAGGCGCTGGCGGCGGCCGAGCGGTTGGGGTACCCGGTGCTGGTGCGCTCTGCCTACGCCCTGGGGGGGCTGGGCTCCGGCTTTGCCAACAACCGGGAGGAACTGGTGGCACTGGTGAGCCAGGCCTTCACCCACACCTCCCAGGTGCTGGTGGACAAGTCCCTGAAGGGCTGGAAGGAGATCGAGTACGAGGTGGTGCGAGATGCCTACAACAACTGCGTCACGGTATGGGACGGGAGAGACACCCCCCAACACCACCCCAACCAGGGTGGGGGGGGTGATGGAGGGAGGGGGTGCTGGAGGGGGGCTCTTGCTGGACCCCCTCCCCAGGGAGGGCTCCCCAGCCCATTCTGGCTGCTCAAGCCAGACCCTTCAGTGGATGGGCTGTGCCGGGGTGGGGGTGTCATTGTCAAGCCCCCCTCGGTTCCCCGGGGCAGGGGAGGGGATGGTGGGAACCGTGAAGGATCTGCTGGGGTCAGTTGGGACCCCAACACCCTGCAGTGACACCCCCCTCCCCTCATTTCCCCGCTGCCAGGTGTGCAACATGGAGAACCTGGACCCGTTGGGGATCCACACGGGGGAGTCCGTGGTGGTGGCCCCCAGCCAGACCCTCAACGACACCGAGTACTTCCTGCTGCGCCGCACGGCCGTCAAGGTGGTGCAGCACCTGGGCATCGTCGGGGAGTGCAACATCCAGTTCGCCCTCAACCCCGAGTCGGAGCAGGTGGGTGACCCCCCAGAACCCCCTCCCCAACACTGGAGGGGACCTGGGTCCAGATCTTGCCCCACGGGGCGGTCCCTATGGGGCTGTCCATCCCTGGTGTCGTTTTTTTCTGGGGTCTGATGGCCATCAACGATGTGGAGCCGGGCAGAGACCACTGGGAGGGAGCGAGACCATGGGGGTCTCGCTCCCTCCCGGTGGTCTCTGCCCGGCTCCACATCGTTGATGGCCACCCTTTCACTTGCCCGCTTGCCCCCAGTACTACATCATCGAGGTGAACGCCCGGCTCTCCCGAAGCTCCGCTCTGGCCAGCAAGGCCACCGGCTACCCACTGGCCTACGTGGCTGCCAAGCTGGCCCTGGGCATCCCCCTGCCCCTCCTCAGGTAAGGGCCACCAGCTGTGGCATGGGATGGGAGGCACTCTTGTGTCCCCCCCCACCTTCCCTGGCCACCAACCCCTTGTCCCCTTCCCCAGGAACTCGGTCACCAACTCCACCACGGCCAACTTCGAGCCCAGCCTGGACTATTGCGTGGTGAAGATCCCCCGTTGGGACCTCAGCAAGTTCCTGCGGGTCAGCACCAAGATCGGCAGCTCCATGAAGAGCGTGGGTGAGCCTTGGGGGGGTGGGCCAGGTGGGCATGGTGAGGGGGGGACACTCAGGGTACGGCCACTGACAGCCCCTGTCCCCAGGGGAGGTGATGGCCATCGGGAGGAACTTCGAGGAGGCTTTCCAGAAGGCGCTGAGGATGGTGGATGAGAACTGCGTGGGCTTTGACCACACCGTGAAGCTGGCCTCGGACGTGGTGAGCACTGGGGGCTTGGGACGGCGTGGGGGGGTTTTGGGGCCATCTTGCCCCCCACCTCCCAGCCCTGCTCACCCCCCCGCCTGGCACGGCAGGAGCTGGAGACACCGACGGACAAGAGGATCTTCGTGCTGGCGGCCGCCCTGCGGGCCGGCTACTCCATCGAGCGGCTCTACGAGCTCACCAAGATCGACCGCTGGTTCCTGCACAAGATGAAGAACATCACGGACCACGCGGTGCTGCTGGAGTCCTACCGTGAGGGGCAGAGCACCATGCCCCCCGCCGTGCTCCAGCGGGCCAAGCAGCTCGGCTTCTCTGACAAGCAGGTGGCCCTGGCCGTCCTCAGGTACCGTGGGGAGGAGAAGGGGTGGTGGTGGTGGTGGTGGTCCCGCTCTGCGCCCCGTGGCCCCCCGTCCCGGCGCTCACCCTGCCCCTCGCAGCACCGAGCTGGCCGTGCGGAAGATGCGGCACGACCTGAAGATCCTGCCGGTGGTGAAGCAGATCGACACGGTGGCGGCGGAGTGGCCGGCCCAGACCAACTACCTCTACCTGACCTACAACGGCACCGAGCACGACCTGGCCTTCCGCGAGCCCCACGTCATGGTCATCGGCTCCGGCGTCTACCGCATCGGCAGCAGCGTGGAGTTCGACTGGTGCGCCGTCGGCTGCATCCAGGAGCTCCGCAAGGTTGGCCGGGACCATGGGGGTCTGTGGGTCGGGGGTCCCCGGTCAGGAGAAGGGGCTGGGAAGGAGCGGGACGTCCCTTGGCCTCACCTCATGCTGCTGCCCCTGTAGATGGGCTTCAAGACCATCATGGTGAACTACAACCCCGAGACGGTGAGCACCGACTACGACATGTGTGACCGCCTCTACTTTGATGAGATCTCCTTCGAGGTGAGCGGGGATGGGGGGGGGTCCTGTCTGCCATGGGGCTGGGTGGGGGTCACCCTGGGACCTGCTGGAGATGGGGGTGAGGTGAGGGCTGCGGTGGCCCCCGTCCCAGCCACCCCTTGCTCCCCGCGGTGCTGCAGGTGGTGATGGACATCTACGAGCTGGAGAACCCGGAGGGCGTGATCCTGTCCATGGGGGGGCAGCTGCCCAACAACATCGCCATGGCCCTGCACCGGCAGCAGTGCCGCATCCTGGGCACCTCCCCAGAGGCCATCGACTCGGCCGAGAACCGCTTCAAGTTCTCCCGCCTGCTGGACTCCATCGGCATCAGCCAGCCCCTCTGGAAGGAGCTCTCTGACATGGAGGTGGGGGGGCGTGGGAGGCCAAGGGGGCTGCTCCAGGAGGGGACCGTCCCTTGGCACGTCCCCTGAGGGCACCGTCTCTCCCGCAGTCGGCCAAGCACTTCTGCTGCAAGGTGGGGTACCCCTGCGTGGTGCGACCCTCCTACGTGCTGAGTGGTGCTGCCATGAACGTGGCCTACTCGGACAGTGACCTGGAGAAGTTCCTCAGCAACGCCGTGGCTGTGTCCAAGGAGCAGCCCGTCGTCATCTCCAAGTTCATCCAGGAGGCCAAGGTCCATCCAGGAGGCTGCTCCAGGGTGCCCCTACTCCCTGCAGTCCCCCCACTCCCTGCAGTCCCCCCACCCCAGCGTGGGGTTGTGACCGTGTTCCTGCTCACAGGAGATTGACGTGGACGCGGTGGCCTGTGATGGGGTGGTGGTGGCCATCGCCATCTCAGAGCACGTGGAGAATGCCGGGGTGCACTCAGGCGACGCCACGCTGGTGACACCTCCCCAGGACATCACCCCTAAGACGCTGGAGCGCATCAAAGCCATTGTCCACGCCGTGGGGCAGGAGCTGCAGGTCACTGGGCCCTTCAATCTGCAGCTCATCGCCAAGGTACCTTTAGCTGGGGGGCTGCACTGCGGGGGGGGGATGCCCTGTGGCCCCTCACACCGTCCCCTCTCCCGCAGGATGACCAGCTGAAGGTGATCGAGTGCAACGTCCGCGTCTCCCGCTCCTTCCCCTTCGTCTCCAAGACCCTCGGCGTAGACCTGGTGGCTCTGGCCAGCCAGGTGATCATGGGCGAGGACGTGGAGCCCGTGGGGCTGATGAGGGGCACGGGCATTGTCGGTGTCAAGGTGAGCAAGGGCCATGGGGACCAGGCTGGGGCCTGGGTCTGGGCAGCCCCTGAGCCCCCCCTGCTCCCCAGGTGCCCCAGTTCTCCTTCTCCCGCCTGGCGGGTGCCGATGTGGTGCTGGGTGTGGAGATGACCAGCACGGGTGAGGTGGCCTGCTTCGGGGAGAACCGCTGCGAGGCTTACCTGAAGGCCATGCTCAGCACCGGCTTCAAGATCCCCAAGAAGAACATCCTGCTGACCATCGGCAGCTACAAGGTGCGTGGGGCAGGGGCGGGGGGCATGGTGGGGACCGGGGTGTCCCAACCCCTCTGACTGTCCCTGGGGTCCTTGCAGAATAAGAGCGAGCTGCTGCCCACAGTGAAGACCCTGGAGAGCCTGGGCTACAAGCTGTACGCCAGCCTGGGCACCGCCGACTTCTACACCGAGCACGGCATCAAGGTCAGGGCTGGGGGAGCCCGGGGGGGTGCCCCTGGGGAGGAGGGGGGGACACGGGGCCCTGATGGACATCGCTGTGGGCAGGTGATGGCCGTGGACTGGCACTTCGAGGAGGGGGAGGGCAGCGAGGCCGGTGCCCGGGAGACCCAGCAGCGCAGCATCATGGACTACCTGGCCGAGAACCACTTCGAGATGGTCATCAACCTCTCCATGCGCAACTCGGGGGGCCGCCGCCTCTCCTCCTTCGTCACCAAGGGGTACCGCACCCGCCGCCTGGCCGTCGACTACTCCGTGCCCCTCATCATCGACATCAAGTGCACCAAGCTCTTCGTGGAGGTGGGATTTTGGGGGGTGGGCAGAGGGGGCTGGAGGAGGAAAGTCCCGAAAGAGGAGGGGGTGGGCGCTGTGCACGGGCATTGCCATGGGAGGGTTGGTTTTGGGGTGCGTCTTGGGCAGATGCCCCCCTCATGGCTGCTCCCCCCCCCCCGCAGGCGTTGGGGCAGATCGGGGCAGCCCCCCCGTTGAAGATCCACGTGGACTGCATGACGTCCCAGAAACTCATCCGCCTGCCGGGTAGGTGGGATGGGGGCCATGGTGGTGGCCATGGTGGTGGCCGGGAACCCCGAGGGTGCAGGATGGAGCAGGGGCAGCACCGGGAGCTGCAGGGAGAGGGGACATTTCCCTGGGCTGCCCCGTGCCCCCCATGGCTGGGGAGCTGCCCCCACTGACTCTGCCCCCTCCCCAGGGCTGATCGACGTCCACGTCCACCTCCGCGAGCCAGGTGGCACCCACAAGGAGGACTTTGCGTCAGGCACGGCAGCCGCCCTGGCCGGCGGTGTCACCATGGTGTGCGCCATGCCCAACACCAGCCCCGCCATCACCGACGCCACCTCCTTCGCCCTGGCGCAGAAGGTGAGGGGCTGACCAGCCTGGTGCCCCCATCCCCTCCTCGGGGACCCACGGTGGGGCTGGCCACCGGCACTCACTGCTGCTTGCCCCCACAGCTGGCCGAGGCTGGAGCCCGCTGCGACTTCGCCCTCTTCCTGGGGGCTTCCTCGGAGAACGCCGGGGTGCTGGGACCCCTGGCGGGGGCGGCCGCCGGGCTCAAGATGTACCTGAACGACACCTTCTCCAGCCTGCGGATGGACGACACCTCGCTGTGGATGGAGGTGGGCCACCACGGGCTGGGGCTGGCCCGGGGGAGGACCCGGTTCCCACCACCGGCGCCCACCAGCCCTTGTCCCCCCCCTCCAGCACTTCGAGCAGTGGCCACGGCACCTCCCCGTGGTGGCACACGCCGAGCGGCAGACGGTGGCCGCCGTCCTGATGGTGGCCCAGCTCTACCAGCGCCCTGTGCACATCTGCCACGTGGCCCGCAGGGAGGAGGTGAGCAGAGCCGGGGGGGGGGGGGGGATGGCGGGACCCTGCGACAGGGTGTTGGGGGGTCTTTGGGCTCCCCCCTCACGGTGGCTCCCCCCTCAACCGCTCCCCCAGATCCTCCTCATCAAGGCGGCCAAGCAGAAGGGGGTGCCGGTGACCTGCGAGGTGGCCCCGCACCACCTCTTCCTGAGCCAGGACGACCTGGGGCGCCTCGGGGAGGGCCGTGCGGCCGTGCGGCCGGCGCTGGGCACCCGCCAGGACGTGGAGGCACTCTGGGACAACATGGACACCATCGACTGCTTCGCCACAGACCACGGTGAGCCCTGGGGGGGGGACGGTGGCTGCGGGGCGGGAGCGTGGGGTGGGGATGGCAGCGTGGGATGGTGATGGTCTCCATCCTGCAGCCCCCCACACGCTGGAGGAGAAGCAGGGGCCGGAGCCCCCCCCCGGCTACCCTGGCCTGGAGACCATGCTGCCCCTGCTGCTGACGGCCGTCTCCGAGGGACGGCTGACGGTGGAGGACATCATCCAGCGCCTCTACGAGAACCCCCGCAAGATCTTTGGGCTGCCGGCCCAGGAGGACACCTACGTGGAGGTGGGTCCCTGCCCACCCTGGTCTGTCCCTGCCCCTGCTGCCTCTGACCCTGCCGCTGTGCCCACAGGTGGACCTGGAGCATGAATGGATCATCCCCAGCCACACAGCCTTCTCCAAGGCCCGCTGGACCCCCTTTGAGGGCATGAAGGTGAAGGGGACGGTGCGGAGGGTGGTCCTGCGTGGGGAGGTCGCCTACATCGATGGGCAGGTAAGGCCCCGGGTACCCTTCCTCCTGCATCTTGTGGGTCCCACTATCACCCCCCCAACTCCCCCCTCTACCTCCCCCATGGCTGCAGGTGCTGGTGCCCCCTGGCTACGGGCAGGACGTGAAGAAGTGGCCCTCAGGAGCTGTGCTGCCACCGCACACGGCCCCCGCCAAGGAGACCGTGAAGGTACCGGGGTGCCCAGGGCTGGGATGGGGGGTCCTCACCCCACCCCGGCTCCAGCTCCAGCTCGCCCTCTCCCCACAGACCCCCGAGCGGCCGCGGCACGTGGCACCCAGCGAGATGCTGCGTGGCCGAGCCTCCAGCCCCCGCCGGGCCGGCCCCATGGGCGAGGGGCGCTTCCACCTCCCGCCCCGCATCCACCGGGCATCCGACCCCGGGCTGCCAGGTAGGGGGGGGGGCGTGTGGGGCGGTGGGGCGGGGGGGGGCAGCGAGCCCCCGGGGCCATGTCTGTGGCCGCAGGCTGACGGCCCTGCTGACGCCGGCCCTTGTGTCCCGTTCAGCGTTCCGGAGGCTGGGAGCCGTGTACCGCCCGGGCGCCCGAGGCACCGGTAATGTCGGGGGGGACACTCACTCAGACAATGAGTCGCGGCCGTACTAATGGCACTAACCGCAGCCGATGAGTGCATCCCCTCCCCCAGGTGCCGCGCTGGTCCCGGGCTGATGGTGCTACCCCCGGGCTGATGGTGCTACCCCGGCTCCCTGTCTTGGGGCCGGCCACCATGGAGCAGGGCACGGCCGTGCCAGCCCACTCCCCTCCCGCGCGGCACCTCGGGGACCCCTCGCCTGCCAGTGTGATTTGGGGTTGCGTCCGATTGGGTTTTTGCGGGGCGCGTGGGGAGACAGACGTGCTGCCGCACCGGAGCTTGGCTCGCCCCGGCTCTGGGCGGCCATCACCCCGGCGTCAGGCCCCACGCTGCTTTCGCTCGGTGCTGCTGAGTGCTGGGAGGGCTGTGCCGCGCCGCAGCCACCCGCACCCCCTGACACCACTGCTCCCCTCTCCCACCGCAGCTGAGGACACCAGGGACAAGGCTGGCAGGAAGATGGCAGAGGCAGGTGAGTGCCTGAGGGTCTGGGGGTCCTGTGGCGTCCAGGCTGGGACCACCCCCGTGGGCTGACCGTCTGCTCTCGGTGCCACAGATCCCACTGCCATCCAGGACAGCTACTTCTACCCGCCGTGCCTCTTCCCTCCGTGCCCCTTCCCGCGCCAGGTGTCCTCCCAGGGCACATTCCAGTTCCCGCTCTCCTCCCTCGTCGGGCAGCACGTCCTCTCTGTCCAGAACTTCTCCAAGGACCAGGTGCCTGGAGGCTGGGGGGGTGGGGGGGGAACCCAGCTTTCTGCACCCCAAGGGGGTGTCACACACACCCCGTCTGAGCCACCCCTCTGTCCCTGCAGTTGTCACATCTGTTCAACGTGTCACATACCCTGCGCATGCTGGTGCAGAAGGAGCGGAGCCTGGACATCCTCAAGGTGAGCTGGGCATGGGGTGGGGGGGCTGCCCAAGCACCCCAAGATGAGCTGTGAGAGCCCTGCGCCGGGCACAAGCACCCCTGGGCTCTCCGAGGTGACAGTGTGTGTCCCCCCCTAGGGCAAGGTGATGGCGTCCATGTTCTACGAGGCCAGCACGCGGACCAGCAGCTCCTTCGCGGCGGCCATGAGCCGGATGGGTGGCTCCGTCCTGTCCTTCTCAGAGGCCACCTCCTCGGTGCAGAAGGGCGAGTCGCTGGCCGACTCCGTGCAGACCATGTGCTGCTACGCTGACGTGCTGGTGCTGCGGCACCCCCAGCCGGGCGCCGTCGAGGTGAGAGGGACTGGGGGGGCCACCTCCAGCCCTGGAGGTGTTGGGGTTCCTAGTCCAACCCTGAAGGTGTTGGGGGTCCTGCCCTGGGGGCAGGGGTGGTGATCTGCACTATGGGGCAGTGTTGTGTTCCCTGGTGGGGTGGGCTGGGCAGGTCCTACCCTGGCCAGGTGGGGCTGGGGGAGCTACCTCCAGCCTGGAAGGTGCTGGGGGTCCTGCCCTGGTGACAGGGATGGTGACCTGCTGTGGGGCAGGGCTATGTTCCCATGTGGGGCTGGGGGGGATGTGGCTAGCCATGAAGATGTTTGGGGGGACACACCCCAGTGGCGGGGATGGCAACCGGTGCTGTGGGGCAGGTCCTACCTTGGCCCCCATGGGGCTGGGTGTCCCATGTCCAACCCTGAAGGTGTTGGTGGTCCTGCCCCCACAGTGGGGATAGTGCTATGGGGCAAGGCTGTGTGTCCCCCTGTGGGCTTGGGGGGGACGTGTCCTGCTGGCACTGAGCCCCCTGCCCGTGCTGCCCCCCAGCTGGCCGCCAAGCACTGCCGCAAACCGGTGATCAACGCGGGGGACGGGGTGGGGGAGCACCCCACGCAGGCGCTGCTGGACATCTTCACCATCCGCGAGGAGCTGGGCACCGTCAACGGCATGACAGTACGGCCACGGGGCTGGGGAGGGGGGGATGCAGGGTTGAAGGGCCCTTCCTGGGGTCTGACTGAGGGAGGGCTGTCCCCAGATCACCATGGTGGGCGACCTGAAGCACGGGCGCACGGTGCACTCGCTGGCCCGGCTGCTCACCCTCTACCGCGTCAACCTGCGCTACGTCACCCCCCCCGGCCTGCGCATGCCCCCCGACATCACCAGCTTCGTGGCCTCCAAGGGCATCAAGCAGGTGGGTATGGGGGGTTTGGGGATGGGAGGGGGGTGTCGGGGGGCCTACACCCCAGCCCCGCTGACGGTGCTGCCCCAGGAGGAGTTTGGGAGCATCGAGGAGGCGCTGCCGGACACCGACGTGCTCTACATGACCCGCATCCAGAAGGAGCGGTTCCGCCTGCCCGAGGAGTACGAGGCCGTGAGTGCTGAGAGGGGGGGCGAGATGGGGGGGGGGAAGATCTGGCCCCAGTGCGGGGGGCAGCAGTGGCTCAGGGCTGTGTCCCCCCTGTGTCCCCCCCCCGCAGTGCTTCGGGCAGTTCATCCTCACCCCCCACATCATGACCCGCGCCAAGGAGAAGATGGTGGTGATGCACCCCCTGCCCCGCGTCAACGAGATCAGGTGGGGGGGCTGGGGGGCTCGGGGGGTGGTGGCTGGGGGGTGCTGGAGGGGGGGATCCCAGGGCAATGGGGGGGGGGGAGGGTGGTTCAAGGGGGCAGGGAGCGAGCCTGGGGGGTCTCTGAGGGGCTGGGAGGGGGGATCAGGGCCATGTGGGGCTGGGGGCCTCGGGGGGGGGGTGGGGTGTCTGTGGGGTCCGGGGAAGGGGGGCTTTGGGGTTGCTTCGTGGCTTGCAGTTCGTCTGCTGACGTCACTTCCGCAGCGTGGAGGTGGACTCGGACCCGCGCGCCGCCTACTTCCGGCAGGCGGAGAACGGGATGTACATGCGGATGGCGCTGCTGGCCACCGTCCTGGGCCGCTTCTGACCAATAAACGTCACTCTGCCGCGCCGCGCCGTGACGTCACTCTGCCGCGCCGCGCCGCGCCGGGTGGGACATGGCGGCGCTCTGGAGGGGCTGCGGGCGGCTGCTGGCGCGGCGGCCCGGGGCTGCGCAGGCGCTCACCGCCGGTAAGGGCCGGGTCCTGGCCCCCCCGACCCCGCACCGCTCACGCTCTGTGTCCTCCCGCTCCCGCACCGCCATCACTGGGTGTGGGTGTCCTCTCACCAGTCCCACTCCTGCCGTGGCAACGCTGTGTCTCCCTCCTCTCCATATACCCCCTCCCTACCCCAGCTTCCACATCCTTGCAGTGCCCTCACTGTGTGTCCGTCCGTGTAACAGCCGTCCTCTGTGTGTGTGTGTGTGTGTCCTGCTGTCACCACCCACGAGGCATAGACACCCCCCCGGTGCATCACTCCCTCCTCCTCTCCCCTCCCCCTCTCCCCTCCATCCCGCTCCCCTTTGCCTCCCTGTCCCCTCCATCCCATCCCTTTCCCCTCCATCCCATCCCTTTCCCCTCCCCTTCCTCTCTCCTCCATCTCCCCTCCCCAGCACACAGGAGCCCTGCTGGGGGACAGGGTGGGTTTCCTGGTGCCTCAGGGGCTCATGCTCTAACGGGGGAGGTGCTGCTGGTGCCCCGGGCTCAGGGGGGAGCAGGGACATGCCCCGCGTCCCGGTGGGTGAGGGGCTCAGATCTGCATCAGGGCACTGGGATGGGTAACAGGGGGCTAAGAGGAGGCACAGCCGCAGGAGTCACCCCAAAGCCGTGGGTGGAGGCTGTTTGGGGAGCCCTACTCTCCCTGCTCTCGGGGACTGAGTCAAGGGCTCAGCCAGCACAGCGTGGGGCTCTGCCCCCCCCAGGTGGGCTGCCCGTACTCGGCAGTGAAGGCCTGGGCTTGTCAGGTGGGGAGGGGATGCCTGTGGGGGGAACTGGGGAGCCCCTGCCCTTAGAAGGCTCTTGGAGCCCCCCACCCACAATTTATTCTCGGGAACAGGCAGCTCTGCCTCCCCCTGCCCACCCCTCTGGCGTGGAGCTGGGGCTGGTTGGCAGGACAAGCTTGTCCTGCCTGTGCCATGTCTGCATGGAGCTGCGTGCGGGGCTGTGTGTGGTGTGGGCTGGCTGGGAGCAGGGTCCCTGTGTGCTCCCCCCTGCTTACAGCCACGGTGCTCACACGTAACCAGCCCAGGACGCTGGAAAAGCACAGCCCCGAGGCCGGGGGGTGCCCTGCTGTGCCAGGGCTCAGCTCAGCCGCTGGCCCTCCTCCCCTGCTGCCCGCGGGGGGGGGGGGGGGAGCAGCACGTTTCCCTGCCTGCTGGGGTCCTGCCAGGCCACCTCACTGTTCCTGCTGTTATTTTTATCTGATTTGATGGATTCTAATGCCTGGCACCTGCTGGGCTGTGCATCCACCCCTCGGTTCCTGGAGGGAGGCCAAAGTGGAGCCGGGAGGGGTGCCCAGAACCGGCCCTTGCCCGCTGCCGGAGCAGCTTTGGTGCAGCCCGTGGCTCCGGGCTCCAGCTCTGCCTGTTGCTGCTTCGCCCTGGCCCTGGCCCTGCCCCTGCCCTGCTGAGGCACAGCCCCCCCAGTTTCTCTGGGGCACCCCCTGGCAGTGGGGCCGTGCCCCTGGGCTGTGTGCCCGCTCTGTGTGGGTGATGGATGTGGTTCCTGCAGCCGAGAAGAAGCTCTGTCCTCGTGTCTGGGTGTCACCCTTCCCAGCCATGATGCAAGGCAGTGACGGTGGGAGCCCCCGGCTGCAGCCGGGACAGGGAGCTTTGGCTGTTGGCCGTGCCCAGTGTGTCTCACCACACTCGCCCACTGAATTGCCATCCTGCCTGGCGGCGAGAGCTGCACCCCAGGCACCGGGCCAGGATGCCAGCGGGGCCCGGGCACAGTGGGCAGCAGCACGTGCCCGTGGTGGTGACCCGGCCGTCCCCACCTGCCGAGAGCAGCCCCGCGGTGGCGGTGGGAGGCCTGCGGGGGACGCAGACGGTGTGGCCTAATTAGTCTTGGGCCCGTTTCAAAGTCCTCTGGCCCCAGGAGCAGCAGCCTGCGGGGTCGGCCATGTCCCCCTGGCCCCTGGGGGCTGCCCCTGGCACCGCTCAGCACCAGCCTCCCCACGGCTCAGGCGGCCACAAGCACTTGCCCTTCTCTCCAGCTGCTCCGACGCTCCCCTGGCTGCTTCCCAACCCGGGGCAGGACACGGTGGTGGCCACGGGGCCCGGCAGAGCCATAGGGTCAGCTGGGGGCTGGTCCCTGTGTTCATGGTGTGGGGCACAGCTGGAGGCTCCAGCCCCATGCCGGAGCTGCCGCAACACCATGCTGGTGTCAGCCTGGGTGAGTGAAATCTCCAGGGGGCTTGGTCCATCTGCTCTCCCCAGCCCGGGAAAGGGTGCACAGACACACTTGTGTCCTCCCCCTCCTCCCCAGCAGCCCTGGTGATGCTTGGTCACCAGCGGGCACCGTGCCCGGAGCGTTGGGCATGGAGTGAGTAACACCAGCACCTTCTCAATGAGCATGGCGCGGGGAGAGCCTGCCTGTGCCCGGCGGGAAGGTGGCCAGCAGGCAACCAGCCCTTCTGCTGTGCTGGCCCGGTGTCCCTCCTGCCAGCACCTCCTGCGCCTGTGCAGTGGCCACTCTGCTGTTGTGGAGGGGAGCGGTGGCTCTCGGGGGGCTGCCTTGGTCCAGGGTGGGAGATGGAGCTGGCGAGGTGGTGACAGGAGACATGGAGCTGTGGGAGCGGGGCCAGAGGAGGCCCCGGAGATACTGGGAGGGCTGGAGCCCCTCTGCTGGGAGGGGGGGGTGAGAGAGTTGGGGGGTTCAGCCTGGAGAAGAGAAGGCTCCTTGGAGGAGACCTTGGAGCCCCTTCCAGTCCCTAAA
>JAOQGH010000039.1:63901-75143 GCA_025769975.1 Gallinago jamesoni
CGTGTATTAGAGTAATACCCCATTTCTGAGCGAATGCTTGGACTGATTTAGATACAAAATTCGGACCATTGTCTGTTCTGATCTGATTAGGGACACCGAGCCACGCCATGGCCGTCAGCCAGTGTTGGATGGTTGCTTTGGAGTCGGTCCTAAGGTGTTGTGTAGCTACGATCACCCCGCTGTATGTGTCTACGGTCACCGCTAGCCACGCTCGAGGTTTCAGCAACTGACAGAGCATAAAATCCGTCTGCCACACCTCGGAGGCTTTGAGACCTCTGGGGTTGACTCCACTGGACCACAGTGGTGCTTTTTGACAGTGAGGACACGTAGCTACTACGTGTTTCGCGTCAGTGGCTGAAACCCCACATCCCTTTGCTAGAGCTTTAGCTCCAATGTGGAGGGATTCATGTAGTTGACGGGCATCTCTTAGTGTCCACAATCCTTTAGCAGCGGCGCCTGCTTTGTCGTTACCGGTTTGGAAAAACCCTTTAATTGGGTTGTGGCTGTTGACGTGGATGACTGATATGGTGCCTTTTTGGGAAAAAAGCGCTTCTTCTAGCATTAGAGCTGCTGTGGATGTTGACACGCCGGGCCCTGACATGGCTAAGCAAAGCTTGGCCACGAACATGGAATCAGTTACTACATTGAGATGTTCCGTTGGGAACAGTCCACACGCTGGCACTGCGGCCACCGCTTCCAGCTGCTGGGCTGAAAGCGCAAAATTGATCATTTTAATGCAGTGCCATTCCCCTCCCGATTGCCATACTGCTGCAGCCGTTGAGGTTGCTGAGGATGTGTCTGTGAAGACCGTTGGTCCCGACTGGGGCCGGTCCATGATCTCCTGTGGAAGGTCGATGTTGACAATTGCCAGCATTTGAGTCCAGGGGGGCTTTGTGGCACACTGGACTTCTCCACCAAATCCGACGAGGGCTATAGCCAGATACTCTGACATTGCCACTGACTGCGTTGGGAGCTGTTGGCGGAAGGGTAGGTATATTTTGGCAGGTTCAATGCCTAGGTGTCTCTGCCTTTCATGATGAGGTTACCGAGGCACTCGACTCCTGGGGAGAATGCGCGTGACGGTTTTCCCAGGACTATCCACTGTATTGGGTGAGCTTTTTCAGGGGGGCCCTGGGCCAGCGCCCCTACTCCCCCCCCTTTCGTGAAATGCACGTACAGATCGAGTGGTGTGTTTGGGTTCCATCTGGCGAGTGAACTTGATGATACCTGTTGCTCGATAAAGTCAAGAGAGTTCATTGCTTCCGTCGTTAGAGTTTTTTGTTCCCATGGGTTCTTTCCTTTTAAAAGATCGTATAGGGGGGCCATGGTTTCTGGAGGGATCAGGACGATATTTTGGAGCTGTTGCAAGGACCCTACTAGCTGTTGCATATCGTGGAGTGTCTTGATGTTCCGACGGATTTTCGTTTGGGGAGGGGTTATGTGGGAGCTTGTGATCTCCACTCCCAAAAAACTTACACAGGGTCCTTTTTTAATTTTTGCACTCGCGATTTCAAACCCGTTTTTTTTTAGAGTTTCTGAAATCGTTAACACCAGCTGGTCCACTTGACTCCCTGGTGGCGCGGCGATCAAAATATCATCCATATATTGAATGATGGTCGCAGTCGGGTCGCTGCGTCAAACCGGTGCCAACGCCCGATCCACCGTTATTTGGCAAATAGTAGGCAAGTTGATCATTCCTTGGGGCAGCACTTTCCACTGGAAGCGTAAATTGGGGCGTTGTTGGCTATTTGGGAACACGACGGAAAAGGCAAACCGCTCCTTATCCTCCTCATGCAGGGGTATGGAAAAGAAACAGTCTTTAATATCGAGGACAGTTGTCCCTCCGGTATCATAGAGTTCATTGGCAACAGCGTTTGGACAGGACCCATTGATTGGATTCTCTCGTTTACTTCACGTAGGTCATGGAGGAGGTGAAACCCCTCACCCGTTCGCTTGGGTATTACAAAACCCGGGGTGTTCCATGGGCATGTTCCATAGTAGAGGGCTCTATGTGACCTCGTTGTAGTTCGCGGTCGATTACCTCAAGAAGAGCATCCATTCGAGGCTTCAATAGGGGCCACTGCTCGACCCACACTGGGTTGGACGATTTCCACATCAGTCTAATTGGTGGAATTGGGTGTGCGGCAGCGGCCCTTAAAGTAAATTTGTCACCCTGGCTTTTAATAGGACTAGAGTGTCCCTTTCCCAACAGGGGTGGGACTCCTGACATGACATATGGGAGAAGGCTGATGGTTTTCTCCGGTCCCTTTTCAGTGTAAAGCGTAATTACTATCAATTGGGTGCTCTTCCGAGATCGGGTTAATCCCCCAACTCCACCCACCATGGGGGCACCTTCCAATCTCCAACATGGGGGGCCAGTCCGACTCAGGAAGAACTGTAACATCTGCTCCGGTGTCAACACAAAAGGGGACCTTAATGGTGGTGCCATTGGGGGTATTATAGAGAGAACAGATCCCCCACACCACTGGCGGATTGTCACACTTTACTGCCAGGGCCACCCAGGGGTCTCGTCCCCAAAAAGCAAGGGGTTTTGAGGAGAAAAAAAAAAAAAATTAGAAAAAAGTTAATTGGAATCTCCTGTGTTTCGGTTTGTGCCTGTTGCCTCTGGTCGTGGCACTGGGCACCGCTGGGAAGAGCCCGGCTCCGTCCTTCCCTCCCATCAGGCACGGGTTCAACCACACTCGGATTCAGCCCCTCTGAGCTGTCTCTGCTCCAGGCTGAGCTCAGCTCCTCTCACTCAGGAGACGCTCCAGCCCCTTCAGCATCGCTGTGGCCCTTCCCTGGACCCCAGAGCCACCACCAAGTTCAGGTCCGGATGGGACCCCCAGAGCTGGGCAGTAACTCCCGATGCAGAGCCACCTGCCGGGACCGGGAGAGACAAGGATGTGCTGGGGGTTGGCCTGGAAACATGGGGAACCCACAGTGGAGATCCAGCATGGGGGCATGAACACATGGAGGGGACAGGTGACACAGCAGTAACTGGAAAACATCGCCCGGGTGTGCAGGGAGGGGGTCAGGCACCCAGAGACCGGTCAGGGATGGAACATGCGAGGTCAAGGAGAGAGTCCACCCCCACCCCGGGCAGTCGGGGGCTGCCCAAGGGCTGAGGGGGGGCTGGGGAGGTGAAAAGCGCCTGGAGAATCAGGCTTAAGGAGGAAAAGTACCCAAAATGGAGGAGAACGAGGCTGGGGCTCTTCTGAGACACCTCAGCCCCTAGGGGTGGTACCCAAGGGTGCTGAGGGGCCACTGAGATCCTTGTGAGCGCTTCTTGGTCACCTCTGGAAGGTGACAGCGACAGGAGTCCCGGAGGGGTGGCACAAGGTCAATGTCACATGTCTGAATGGCCAGTGCAGCGATGGAGTGGCCACTCGGCCTCCCCTCGGTCTCTGGGGACCACCCAGGGCACGTTGGGGGCACGTGAAGGAGCAGACGGTGACCAGGAGCAGCCAGGCTGGGCCATGGGATCAGTTCCTCACCCCCAGCCACATCGTCTCTGCTGGCAGTGAGAGGGTGCCGCGCCGGGGGGGTCTCCCGTTGTCGGGGTCTCCCGCTGCCGGGCAGTGCTTGCTGGCGTTCACAAACCCGGGGGGACCGGTCCCTCCGCTCGGGGGCAGAGCTGCCACCAGTGGGATGGAGCCAGGCGGGAGGAAGGGGACAGCGGGGACCTTACAGGGACAAAGTCCTGCCCGGGACAGGCAGCGCCTGAGCCCTGGAGCCCACATCCACAGTGGGAGCCACCTCGGCAGGACGTGTGGTGCCATGTGTCCCCACCATGGTGGGCTTGGCTGCAGCGTTGGTCCCTCTCACCCACCTCCCTGCCCGAGCAGGGTCCATGCTGGGGGTGACTGGAGCTGCTCTGACCCCCCCCCAGTCCCGCTTTAAGGGCTGTTGTGCTCTTGGGAGCTTTTCCTGGTAGCTGATGGGAATTTCTTCTGCCCCAGCTTGTGTCACCAGCTCCTGCGCTGTCCCTGTGCCCTGGGGGGGGGTCTGGCTCCAGATGTCCACCCCCAGGAGGCAGCTGAGGGGGCTCCTCTCCCCCGGCTGCTCCAGCCCGGCTCTGTCCCCACTGTGTCCCCTGCCTGTCCAGGGACACAGGACCATCTGGGAGCAGGGGAAGGGTCCTGCTGGCACAGCCTAGGCACAGGGGTCTCCTTGGCTGCCAGGACACCCCTTCCCTCATGGGGACCTCCCCAGGACCCAGCTCCTGGGTTCATCCAGATGTGGTGGCATTACACTTCCCCAGCTCCTGTGACCCTGTCCTTGCCCATCCTCACCCCTTGTTGGGGGTCCTGCACCCCAGCCCTGGAGAGCCTGGTTGCCCTCGGGCTTGCTGTGGGGTGCTCAGCTCTGCCAAGTACTGGGGGGGGGGAAGCAGCAGCCAGCCCTTGCTGCTCCCCGGCAGGGGAGGAGGTACAGCTGGGGACACCCCCGTGGTGTCCAGGGGACCTGCCCAGCCCCAACCGTGTCCCCACGAGGAGCCCCTCGCCATGTGCATCATCCTCTGCATCAGCCGTGACGCCGGGGTGGTGCGGGACCAGGCGGGTGACGCAGCCCACGCTGCCGTGGCCCCCCCAGTGTGGGGGGGCGCGGGCCCCGACCCCGGCGCGGACGGCGGCGCCGCCGGTGTGTACTCAGCCAGCTCATCCCCGCGCTGTTTGCTCGCTGCGCACGGGGGACGGTGTGGCCGAGACGGTGTCTGGCCCAGCCTGGGGGCGGCGGGGGGGGAAGGAGGCTAGAGATGATTCCTCACCCCCAGGAGGGGGCTGCAGGTGGGGGACAGATCCCCCCCTCACACTGCGACGCTCACGACCACAATCCCACCCTGGGCTGGCAGTGTCAAGCTGCAGCGAGGGTCCCCAGGCAGCCGTGGAGGGGGATGGCAGCCCCCGCGCCCACCCCAGCCCACACACCACACCGGGGACGACGTCCTCACACAGGGTTTAATGTCGGGAAGGGGCAGCTCCGGCGTCTGGGGGATTGCAGGGGCAGGGCTGGGGCTCGCTGAGGGGCGTCAGGGACGGGGACGTGCTGGTGGGTGCCGGTGCTGCCCACGGCGCCGGATCAGTGCTGACCTGTGCGGGAAACGGGCCTCAGCACCACGGGGGGAGCCGTGGGACCAGGCAGACAGGGAGGGGCTGGGGGTCCCCGAGGTGTGACACCCCCCCCCCATCCACATCTCCACCACCATCTGTCCCCAGGAGGTGCCTCCTCCACCCCGTGGTCACCCCATGGCCCCATCCCCTCGGTCCCAGGGAGGGACTCACCATGGGGAGAGCTCACCGGCTTCTGCCTCGGCCCCACGTCTGCAGGGGAAAGGGAGTGACAAGATGGAGACAGGGATGCCCTGTCACGCTGCAGGGCCTGCAGGTCACAGGGCAGCCACACGGACACAGTGCTGGCCATGGCATGTCCCGTGTGTGTCCCCCCCCCTCCATGGGCACAGCAGCCCCAGGCACGTCAGGGACTCACCCTCGGCAGCCTCGGGCCCCTCCAGGCTCTCCAGCCGATCCTCATCTCCTGTGGCCTCGCTGCCATCACCAGGTCCATCCACCTCCTCCTCGCCCAGCGGCTCTGCAGGGCAGGGGACAGGTCAGCCAGGGACCCCCCTCCCACGTCACGAGCCGCCTGGGGACACCCTGTGTTGGGGACGCGACCAGCCCAAGGTGGTGTGTCCCCGGTGTGGGACACAGCAGCCCTGGAGCCGGAGGGGCCACGGGGCAGGTCTGACCCTGCAGGGTCCCCGGGCAGCGCTGAGGGGCTGCACATCCCCATCCCTGTGCACGAGGGGATGCAGGGCGTGAGGTGGTGAGGGGTTTCCACTGTCCGAGGGCTGGTTGCCCCCAGCGGTGCCATCCCCTGGACCCTCCCGTGCCAGCACCTGTCTGGAAATCGATGGTCCTCAGCATCTCCGCCACATAGTCCACGTTGATGGAGAAGTGGTCCATGTTCTCGTAGCCGGGCTCTGGGCGGCTGCTCATCGACACCTTGGACATGTCCGTGATCCTGCAGGGCAGGCAGAGCGCGGGGAGCTGCTGGTGTCCCACACCCAGGGCCCCCTGTGCCCCCCGCCATGGACCAGCACAGCCGTGACCCCCACCAGCACCCTGCCCCCAGCCCCACTCACTTTTTCAGGAGCTCCTTGGAGTGCTGTGGAGGAAAGTGGTGGGAGAGGGGTGGGGGTCAGTGAATCCCTGGAGCAATGGGACCCCAGGAGCTAGATGTCACCCCCCGCCACAGCCAGAGCCCATCACATCCCTGGGGGAAGCTTCAGATCCTCTGGAGCTACTACAGTGTCCCCCCCCCAGCTCCAGCCCTGTGGGGCAGCCCAGGCCCCCTCAGAGCCCCCTGCACCCCCCCCACCCAGACGGACCTGCAGGTACACGGCCATCTGGGGCTCCTCCATGGCCTGGATGGCCGACTCCACCAGCTTGGAGGAGGTCTCCAGGTGGTCTCCGTACTGGCGGATGAGGCCCCGCACGCGCTGCACCTTGGCCTCCTGCTCCCGCGCGATGCTCTGCAGCAGCTCCTTCTTCCGCTCCTCCAGGATGCTGTACAGCGAGTCGAAGCGCAGACCCAGGTGCTGCTTCTGCCGACGGCCGTTCTCCTGGGGGAGCACCAAGATCAGGGGCTGCCCCGGTCCCACCGTGTCCCCACCGCGGCCATGGCCCCAGGGACACCCCCCCTTCTCCCCGGCCCCCACCTCGATGGTGTGGCAGATCTCCTCCATCTGGGTGATGATGGCCTGGATGCGGTCGTTCCCCGCCACCAGCATGGCGATGCCGTCGCTCAGCTCGCTCTGGGAGGGGACAGGGCGGGCGTGAGAGGGATAGTAGCTGCGTGGGCAGCCCCCCCCCCCCCCCGCCCCGGGTCCCATCCTCCCCGCATCGTCCCCCAGGGCCACCCACCTTCTGCCGCTGGTAGACGGCGGGCAGCGGGGCGACCTCGCAGTCCTTGTGCGCCCCGAAGACCTTGCAGAGGGAGCAGGTGGGGGCCTCGCAGCGCAGGCAGTAGATGTTGATCCTCTCGTCCTCGTGCTCCTCGCACATCAGGTGCTGCTCGGCCTTGGCGTGCAGGGGCCTGCGGGCACCACGGCCCACCGCTGGGTCCCAAACCCCAGGGACACCCCCAGGGCCCCAAGGACACCCCTGGTCCTGCATGGCACCCATTACCAGCACTCCCACCCCTCCGCCTGCGTCCATCCCCCCCCCCCCCGAGGGCCCCCTTTCACCCGCGGGACTCGCCCCCTCCCCGGGGTGCCCCCTGTGTCCCTGTGGGGTCCCCGCACCTGGCCGACTCCTGCTTGTAGATGTCGATGATGTTCTCCACCAGCAGGTTCCGCTGCAGCCCGTACACCCCGTGCCGGTCCAGCACCACCTCGTGGCGGCACGACGGGCACCGGAACCGGCCGCCCGACGGCACCGCGCTGGAGCCCCGCGACTGCCACAGCGGGTTGGAGGCCTGAGGGGCGGGGGGGGTGGGGTGGGGGGGTGTCACGGCCGCGGCGCCCCTGCAGCACTCCCCCCCACCCCCCCCCGGCAGCACCCCCGACGGCTCCCGCCGCGGCAACCCCCTCCCAGGCTCCGCCGCCGGCAGCGAGACCCCACGGAGCCCGGTCCCTCCCGCCCGAGTGCCCGCATCCCCCGCCGGGCACGGACACGGACACGGACACGCACACGGACACGGCCCCCGCTCCCCGAGGCGACCGGGCAGTCCCCGCCGAGCCGGGAGCGGCCCCGAGCGGCGTGGGGGGGTCCCGGCGGCTCGTCCCGGGGCCGGATCCGGTCGGGGCTCACCTGGAAGACGTCGTTGGCGCACTTTCGGCAGAGGTTGTGCTGGCAGGGCAGGATGACCACGGGCTTGGTGAACATCTCCAGGCAGATGGGGCAGATGAGCTGCTTCTCCAGGCTCTCCATGCTCCGCGCCTCCGCCAGCAGCGGCTTCAGCCCCACCGCGAAGTTCATGGCCGCGGTCCCGGCCCGGCTCTGCCCACCACGGCCCCGCTGCGGCTCCCGCTCCGGCCCCGGCCGCCCGGTGCCCGCTCTGCCCCGGCCCCGGCCCCGCTGAGCGCGGGGCTAATTTTAGCCGCCCCCGCCCCGCCGGGGCCGCCGCAGCTGTCGGCGGCGTCGGGTGACACTGAGTCACGGCGCCGCGGCGGGGGCCCCCCGGGACCGAGTGACCCACCGGGACCGAGTGACTCACCGGGACCGAGTGAACCCCGGAACCAAGTGACCCCCGGGGACAGAGCGACCCACTGGGACCCAGTGACTCCTGGGACTGAGCGACCCACCGGGACCAAGTGACCCCCGGGGACCGAGTGACCCCCGGGACTGAGCAACCCACCAGGACCAAGTGACCCCCGGGACCGAGCAACCCCAGGGGATGGAGTGACCCCTGGGGACCGAGTGACCCACCAGGACCAAGTGACCCCCGGGACCGAGTGAACCCCAGAACCGAGCAACCCCCGGGACCCAGTGACCCCCAGGACCGAGTGACCCACTGGGACCCAGTGACCCCCAAGACCCAGTGAGCCCCGGGACCACCTCGGGGAGGCTGATCCAACCCCCCCCCACCCCAGCCCTGAGCTCTCAGCTGGGGCAGAGCCCCCCCCCTCTCCCAGCACAACCAGCGCTGCCCCCCAGGGGCTCCCCCACCACCCGGGGAGGATGCGGGGCTGGGGTCCCGTCCCGCCAGACCCCGGTCAGGCTGGTGTGGGGTGCTCAGGGCCCTGGGAGGGCAGAGCTGCCGGGGTCTCCCCGGGTGGTGCGGGCTCTGCCCTGCAGGCAGCGGGGTCTGGGAACAGGCCGGGGACCCCCAGGCCCCACGGACCCCGTCCAGCGCCAGCCCCCCCGGGGAGCAGCGTGGAAGGGCGCCCGGGAGGGACGGTGCCAGGAACAATCCCCGTCCCACCGCCCGCCCTGGCACTCCGGCTATATTTAGGGGGTGAGACAGAGCCCGTGCAGCGTGGGCAGGGGCTGCTGCCCGGGGGAGTGGGAGGGACGGGCCAAGGCCTCCGTGTCCCCCTTGTCCCCCCTGAGGTGGCAGGGCCACGGCTCCCGAGAGAGCAGGGCACGGTGCCCAGCAGGACCAGGGTGCCCGGCGGGGCTGCTGCTGCCCGACCCACGGCAGCAGTGAGGAGGGGGACAAGCACGGCCCAAGGGAGGCAGCAGGGGCGGGGGGACACAGAGCTGTCCCAGGAAGGTGACAGGAGACAGCGTGACATTCACCCCTGCGAGAAAACACACCCCCCTCCAGCAGGCCCTGGGACAGGACCCACCTAAGGGTCCCCTCCCGCAGGACCCCCAGCCCCACGCACAGAGCAGAGCCGCGTGCCCCCCCCCGTTGGGGGCAGCCCCCCAGGGGACAGAGACCACAGGCAGACGCGCTCCCCTCCTGTCTTCTTTTAATGGTGCCCATAAAACCTAAACAAACCCACGGAAAGTGCCTGTGCCGGGCCCAGCCCTGCAGGGAGCCTGCCAGCGGCAGCGTGGGGTGCAGCCCCCGCCCCGGGGCAGAGAGGGAGGGGGCACAGAGGCGGCGCCCCAACCCCGGGAGCAGCGTTTGGCACCCAGCCCCCCAGGAGGGTCCCCGTGAGGGCAGGGAGCGGGCTCAGCCCGGCCCCAGGGGGTTACAGTGCTAACGGTCTGGGACGTGCTCCTACGCTACAGGAGCCGGGAGGAAGGGGCCCGGTGGTCCCGGCTGCTGGTGCCCGGGGCCGGGGGGGCACGGCAGCAGGCGAGGCACTGGGACGGGGCGCAGCAGGGTGGGCTCTGGGCCACCTCCCCCACCAGCGCTGGGAGACGGGCCCTGAAGCTCGAGCAGGGGCGATGAGCCCCCACGCCGCTGCTGGCCACATGAACCTGAGATTCTAGCCACCCTGGGGGTGGAGAGCCACCCCCGGCGGTGAGACCGGGGTCCCGGAAAGTGACAGTCCCAACGGAGGATCCCTGCCCGCAGTCCTGGGGGAGCCAGGGGGACCGAGCCCGGCCTCAGGCATCGGTCCTGGCGCCGGGGGCCGGCAGGGGCTGCGCCACGACGGGTCCCTGCGGGTCTGGAAGAGAAGGGCTGGGGGTCAGGGGCTCAGCCCCGTCCCGCGGTGCTGGTGAGCAGGTACTGGGACACCCCAACCCCCTCCCAAAGGCTCCCCAGGCCATGGCTCCCAAACCCCCACCCCAGCCACACAGCAGTGTCCCCCGCCCCATGGAAACCTGCTAAAGCAACCCAGTGGCTGTCCCCACAGACACCAGTATGGCCAGTGCCCAGGGAAGGGAGCCAGCCCGGAGCACGCTGCCCTCCCCACACCCCCAGGGGACACGGGCACAAGTGTCTCTGGGATGGAGACCCTCGTAGGGGCTTCGGTGAGCCCTTGCCCAGGGGAAAAAGAGGAAGAAGGCGGCACCCCCATGGCCGTGCAATTGTCCCCTCCACTGCCACCACCACCCCCGGTCTGGAGAGGGGACACCGAGGGCCACCAGCCAGGTCTGCTGGGAGCCCCCAGCCAGAGCCCCAACCCCCGCGAGATGAGACGGGGGGGGGGGGGGGAGCTGCCCCGGAGCCCCACACAAGATGAGGCCCTTGGGACGGACGGACAGACAGACAGACAGCCCACCCAACTCACCGCTCTCCTCCTCACGCATCTGCGCCTCCAGGTCCTTGGGGTCGACGTACTTGTAGGACTCGTCCTCCTTGGGCGGGCAGCAGGTCCCGCAGCAGAAGAAGCAGCAGCAGCAGCAGCAGCAGCAGGTGAGAGCTCCGCAGCACAGCACCAGGGCCTGGGGGGCAGAGTGGGGGGGGGGGGGGAGATGGCAACCCCGGTGAGACACCCCCCTCCCCGATCCTCCCAGCCTCCTTTCCCCCCCATCCCGCGGCCCCGGGGGGGGGGTCAGGTCTCACCTGGACCCACCACTTGGACATGAGGAAGTAGTGCTTGACGGCATCGTCCCCGAACTGCTCGGCCACGTAGAGCCCCAGGGAGCCGTACTGGTCGTAGAGGCGGCGCTTGTCCTGGTCGCTGAGGGTGGCGTGGGCGCTGTTGATCTCCTTGAACCGCTCGGCCGCCGCCGGGTCGTCGGGGTTCTTGTCCGGGTGGTACCTGAGCGCCAGCTTCCTGCGGGACGGGGCGGGACGGGGTCAGGGACGGGCCCCGCCAGCCGGGGGGGGGGGGGGGGGGGGGGGGGGGGGGGGGGGGGGGGGGGGGGGGGGGGGGGGGGGGGGGGGGGGGGGG
>JAOQGH010000039.1:116684-133444 GCA_025769975.1 Gallinago jamesoni
GGACATCCTGGCCACGCAGCTCTCCACGCTGGATGCCGGGGTCCTGCTCTGCTGGCCACCACGTCGCTGTGCTCGCCCCTCCGAGTGTGCTGTGGGGCCTGAGGGATGGAGAGGAGCTGCTGCAGGGAGGGGGGTCCTTTCCCGCTGACTTGGGGACACCCGTGCCCACCACGTGGCTCCGTACTGTCCCCGTGGCTGGGCAGCTGTGGGGTTACCCCTTCCTGGTGTCCGTCGGACACGTCCCTTGGATGCGGTTGTACTTCCTGAGCGGTTCTGACCAGGTATCCACAGGCTGCAGGTCTGCGCCGGCGCTGAGGCCTCTTCAGAGGAGCAGCACACAGAAACCCGCCGGTGCTGTCACCGTGCTTGCCCCTGGGTGTTTGGTCCGTCCCCTCATGCTGAGGTGTGGCCGGTGACTGTTGGCGATGACCCCTCCGGGCCCTGGCCGTGCCGGGGTCGTGGCTGTGCCACCCTGGGGCTGCTTGTTGGCTTCCACGGGCAGCCTCCTCTCCGGGCTGATGGGGATGCTGGCCCTGGGGGCTGCAGAGGGTCCCAGCCCCCCAAGTGAAGCTCTGAGGAGCTGTGTGCTCGGGGGCAGTGCCGGTGGGGGGGGGGGGCACGCTGCCAGGATCAGTGTCTCTGGGCTGGGGCCGGTGCCTGTGGGGCAAACCAGCTCCCGCAGCGGTGCCCGGTGGGTCCCGGTGCTTCCCGGGGCAGGACTGAGCTCTGCTGTCGGGGGGGAGGGCTGGGGGGGCCCATCTGCCCCTCGGTGGGGTCTGACCGTCCTCTCTCCCCGCAGGCCTACAACATCCACGTGAACGGGGTGCTGCACTGCCGCGTGCGCTACAGCCAGCTCCTGGGGCTGCACGAGCAGGTAGGGACCTCTCTGTCCCCTGCGGGGGCTGCCACCAACGTCCCCCCAACCCCGCAGGGACACGCTGTGAGCAGGGACCTGGGCTGGGTGGCTGCTGTGGGAAGGCAGCTCTGTAGAGAGGGACCTGGGAATCCTGGTGGACACCAAATTACCCGTGGGCCAGCGCAGTGCACTTGTGGCCAAGAAGGCCAGTGGTCTCATGAGGGGCATCAAGAAGAGCATGGCCAGCAAGTGGAGGGAGGTCATCCTCCCCTTTGCTCTGCCCTGGGGGGGGCCCATCTGGAGCACTGGGACCAGTTCTGGGCTCCCCAGTTCCGGAAGGACAGGGAACTGCTGGAGAGGGGACAGCAGAGGCTGTGAGGATGATGAGGGACTGGAGCATCTCTCTGCTGAGGAAAGGCTGAGGGACCTGGGGCTGTTCAGCTGTAGAAGAGCAGACTGAGGGGACCTCATCGATGCTGAGCAGGAGCAAGGAGCAGGGCAGGGAGCAAGAGGATGGGGCCAGACTCTTCTCAGTGGTGTCTGGTGGCAGGACAAGGGGCAATGGGCACAAACTGGGACACGGGAAGTTCCATTTCAACATGAGGAGGAACTTCTTCCCTGTGAGGGTGGCAGAGCCCTGGCAGAGGCTGCCCAGGGAGGTGATGGGGTCTCCTTCTCTGGAGACATTCAAACCCACCTGGGCACGTTCCTGTGGGACCTGCTCTGGGTGACCCTGCTCTGGCAGGGGGTTGGGGGGGATGATCTCCAAAGGTCCCTGCCAACCCCAACCACTCTGGGATTCTGTGCCTCTTCAGAGCCAGAGTGTTGGGTGCTGCGCTGGCCATGGGCAAGTGTGTGCTGCTGTGGGGCCAGCCAGGGTCTCATTCTCTGTTCCTTGGTGTGGGGCGCAGGCCTCCTCTCCTTCTCTGTGATGTCCCCATGGGTTCTTGCAAACTGCTCTCTACCCCTTTGGATGAGGAACACTGGGAAGCTCTCTGCTCCCCTCGCCAGGCCCTGGAAATCAGCTGGGGTGGGGGGGTCAGGCCTCTCCCTAGGGGCTCCCACAGCACTCTGCTCTCTCCCCAGTTAAGGAAAGAGTATGGCACTAACGTCGTCCCAGCCTTTCCCCCAAAGAAGATCTTCACACTCACCCCGGCAGAGGTAGAGCAGCGACGGGAGCAGCTGGAGAAATACATGCAGGCTGGTAAGTGGGTCTGCCCCCTGCCGTGGCTTGGCCGCTCCGGGCACCGGGGCACTGCCTGCACCCTCCTCCCCACTTGCTCTGTCCCCTCTTGATACTCCCAGCAATGCTCTGGTATTCGTTGGCCTTTTGGACGTTGGCCATTGCCGAGGGACACTGCTCCTCCATCCCAGCCCTTTCCCTTTCCCGGTGCTGGCAGCGAGTCCCACCCATGGGGAGCCCCCCATGTGGACGCTTATTCTGGGTGCAAACTGAGGGCGCACAGAGCGGGTGGGCATCGGGGAGGGTCCCTGTCCCTTCCCACGTAATGCCTGCCTCCTTCCTCGTCTTTACCCCCCCGCAGTGCGGCAGGACCCGACGCTGGGAGGCAGCGAGACCTTCAACAGCTTCCTGCGCAAGGCCCAGCAGGTGGGGGGCAGGAGCCACAGGACCTGGGGGGCTGCGGGGGCGAGTGCCAGCCACCGGATGGTTTGAGGGGTCTGAGGGTGGCTGGTGGAGGGGCAGCCGGGGTGCCAGCCCTGTTTCTCTCCCCAGGAAACGCAGCAGATACCCACGGAGGAGGTAGTGCTGGAAGTGCTGCTCTCCAACGGTCAGAAGGTCAAGGTCACCATCCTCACCTCCGACCAGACAGAGGATGTCCTTGAGGTGCCAAAGCTCTTGTGCTGGGTGGGATTGGTTCCTTCTGCTGAGTTCTGGGGTTCCCCACGTGTGCAGGGGTTCTCTCACCCTGGGCCCCCCTGCCTTGTCCCTACCCCAGAGTAGGGTTGTCTTGGCGGGGGGAGCTAGAAAGGGTGTCCTGATGTGCTCGTGGCCCTCTGTGGGCCCAGCCTGATGGCGGGAGGCCCCCAGCTGTTTCATGGTGGCAGTGAAACGGCCACCCTGGGCCCCACTTGTCCCCTTGCCCCTCCCTGCCCTGTCCCCAGCGCAGCAGAGACACTATCTTCCTGTGTTGGGAGTCCCCAGAACATGATGTAGAAGGGCAAGCACGTAGAAATGCTGCCTCTGTGAGGAAAGTGGTGACCTCCTGCTCTCGCTACCAGGCTGTGGCCTCCAAGCTGGATCTGCCGGATGACCTTGTCGGCTACTTCAGCCTCTTCCTCGTGAGGGAGACCAAGGACGGAGCTTTCTCCTGTGAGTGGAACATGCTGGGGACGGTCCCGTGGGGGCTGTGACGGGATGCCTGCCCTGGGAGAGGGAAAGTGGTGCCCTGCATGGTAGGACCCCTGGGGTGGGGAGATCCAAGGGGCTCCCCCGGTGTGCCCGGGCTGGCAGGGGTCCAGCGGGCTCCCATGGCCCCGAGCCGCTGCTGAGCTGCTGTGTCCCCACAGTCGTGCGGAAGCTGCAGGAGTTCGAGCTGCCGTACGTGTCCGTCACCAGCCTGCACAACCCCGAGTTCAGGATCATCCTGCGCAAGAGGTGAGCGACAGGGCCAGGGGGCAGCAACCGCTGGAGCAGTGGGGCAGTGTCTGGGGGTCTGCAGAGGGACCACTCCCCTCCTGCTGTCGTCTCCTGAGGGGTGCTTTGACCCCCAGGAATGCATCTGGGCCACCCCTGCCATGACACCAGGGACGGGCTGCCCTGGTTCTGCTTTCCCAGCCCCTTGGGCAGCTGCTTGAGAGGGGGAGTGGGACATGGCAACTGGTGGCTACCAGGTAAGCTGGTCAGCCAGCCAGCCCAGCGCCTTGTCCCAGTGTGGGGGGGATGGTGGGGGGGGTATTTTTCTCCTCATCATGGTTAAGAGCTGGGGAATAGGTTGACCCATGTGGTTCCCTTCTAGCTACTGGGACTCCTCCTACGATGACGATGTCATGGAGCATCGTGTGGGGCTGAACTTGCTGTACGCGCAGGTGAGGGTGGGAGCATCCCAGCTGGGTGAGGGGGGGCACCTGCACCCCTCGGCTATGGCTGTGCCGGGTCTTGGGGGGGCTCCAGGACGAGCTGCTCACCAGCCTCTGCTTCTTGATAGACGGTGTCAGACATCGAGCATGGATGGATTCTTGTCAACAAGGAACAGCACCGGCAGCTGAAGTCCCTGCAGGAAAAAGTCTCCAAGAAGGAGGTAGGGGAGGGCAGGATGCAGTGACTGAGGCAGCCCCGGCACCGCACCGGCACTGCTGCTGTGCCAAGGAGCTCGGTGCCCCTTCCTGGCCCGGGAAGGTGCTGAGCATCCCTGGCTCTGCCCACAGTTCATCCGCCTGGCGCAGACCCTCAAGTTCTATGGCTATCTCAAGTTCGACCCCTGTGTCACCGACTTCCCGGAGAAGGGGTGTCACGTCGTCGTCAGCGCCGGCAACAACGAGCTCAACTTCCAGGTGCGGCTGCCAAACGAGCAGATCAAGGAAGGCAGCTTCAAGGTCACGCGAATGCGGTGCTGGCGGGTCACATCCTCGGTGAGTGCCACTTGCTGGCGGGGCCCTGGGGAGCACGGAGGGCTCTGTGGGACCTGGTGGGACCCCCTGTGCCAGGCTGCACCCCAGGAAAGGTGCCGGCTGTTGTGCTTGCAGCCCAGCTGGCCTGGGGGGTGCTTTGGAACTGAGGGGGTCCTTGGTGTGAGGGATGTTTAAGGGGGCCACTGCAGTGAGGGGACCTGACAGTGGTGGATGGCTAGTGGGAACCAGGCAGGGTGGCCAGCACTTGGCTGGGGGCTGCTTTTGTCAGTGCGGGGCCCCAGGGAGCCAGCTGCTTTCCCTGGGGGGCTCCCAGCCTCAGCACGAGCCCTTGCAGGTGCCGATGAGCAACGGTCCCTCGGGGAGCAGCCCGGGCAAGTCGGAGGTGAAGCTGGAGTTGGCTTTCGAGTATCTAATGAGCAAGGACCGGCTGCAGTGGGTCACCATCACCAGTCCGCAGGTAGGGCCGGCGGTGGGCAAGGACATGGCGGTGGGCAAGGACATGGAGTGAGGGGGTGGCTGTGAGGGACAGGGCTGGTCTGGGCTCAGCATGGTGTGTCGGGATGGCCATGGGCTGCGTGGAGCCTCGTGACGCCTCTCCCTTGCAGGCCATCATGCTGAGCATCTGCCTGCAGTCCATGGTGGATGAGCTGATGGTGAAAAAGTCTGGAGGCAGCATCCGCAAGGTGAGGGCTGGAGACGGATGTTGTCCCTGGGGTGTGATGTTGTGTCTGGGCTCCCTCCCCAGGGTCTGGACTGGGCCCTGCTCACTCTCCTCGGGATGGGGCCAGCTGGAGGATCCCCAGGGGCCACCCTGACCTCTGGAGATGCCCGTGGGGACCCTGCTGCTGAGCTCAGCTCCTCCCCTGCAGATGTTTCGCCGGCGGGTGAACGGAGCCCTGCGGCGCTCGGACAGCCAGCAAGCTGTGAAATCACCCCCGCTGCTGGTGAGTGGGACCCTCGGCCATGGTGGGGGAGACAAGCGTGACCAAGGACTTTGCTGTGTGTCGGGGACCACAGCCCACTGCCCCGGGGCTTGGCTTGCCCCACTCCCACGGCCCTGGGAAGAGACAGGGGCCCTGGCCCCATCCCTGGGAGCCGGACTCCCTTGGGCAGGGAAGGGATGGTGGCCTGGCGTCCCCCTGGCAGGGCAAGTGGTGGCCGAGAGCAGGGAGGTGGTGGGTGGTGGGAAGGGTGGGTGGCATGTCCCACTGTGCCTGACCGTGCTGTCCCCGCAGGACTCACCCGACGCCTCCCGGGAGCCAATGGCCAAACTCTCGGTGAGTTGTGTGTGGACACAATGTCACCGTCCCCCACAGGGGGAACAGGGGTCCCCCCCTAATGTTTCCCCTCTCCACAGAGCAAGCTCACCTCCGTCAGCCTGCGAGGGATCAGCCACTCCAGCTCTGCTAACGACGTGGGCGCTAACGACTTCCACGGCAATTACGCCTTCGAGGGCATTGGTGATGAAGATCTGTAGTGGCTCCCCCCTTCCTAGGACAGCCCCCGCCCCAGGGCCTTCGCTGAGGAATGTATGACCTGCAGACAGGTTGCAATCAACGTGCCTCTCACCCGCTACATCCACCATCCCCCGCTCCCCCGGGCTGGGGGGGCTCACCCCCAGCCCCTCCGTTGCCTTTTCGGGGCGGGGGCAGCTGAACCCCTCCCGCTGCTGGCTCCAGCTGGGAGAGGACTCGGCCCGACCCGAGCAGCGTGCCCGGGAGCAGCCCCGGAGCAGCGTGGCGGAGCCTGGCCCAGCGCAGGGGGCAGAGCTGCCCCCTCCCCGGCCGGGAGGGACAGGGTCCGGCACCCAGGAGGGCAGCTGTGGCAGTGGCTCGGCGGCGGCAGCCTGGTGGCACCGAGCGGCCCTCGTGAGGCTCCATAATGCCAAATTAGCATTTAGGTTCCTGCTCCGAGACAGACTGCAGTAAACTGTCTGCTGGGGGGCTCTGTGCAGAGCCCCCCCCCTCCTCTAACCCGCTCATAGACTCCAGCATAATCTAGGCTTGTAACCACCTCTCTCCTGCTGCTCCGACCGACCAGAGCATTAATGGACAGTAACCGATGTTTACACACTGCAATGATGATTAAAATGGATCCTGATTGGTACCGGGCTGTCTGTTGGGGGGGGGGTACCTGCTGTCCCTCCCCTCCCCGCACCCCTCACCAGCCCCACGCTGCCCTGGCCTGAAGCAGAACAAGGCCCCCAGGGAGAATAGCGGATAACAAAACTGACCGTTTAATGCTTTTATACACAATATAAATTACACTGACTGGCATGGCAACAGCCAGGGAACCAGTCCCGTTCCCCCCTCCCCCCCTTTTCCCTAAACTCCGGCAGAGGAAGGCTCTGGCAGGCAGGGACTGCCCCGGGGTGGCACCGCTGGGGACACGGCACCGCTGCTGCTGGGGCAGAGACCCGAGCCTGGCACCCGAGCTGCCGTTCGTGGCTTCACCCTGCCCAGGCAGGACAGAGCTGCTGGAGATCCCGGTGGACCCTGTGTAAGGCAGCACTGAGCCCCCCCATGGAGTCCGATGCCTGTCCCTCCCCCAGGGAGGGCAGGGGCTGTGGCTGGGGCGCCCCAGGGCTGAGGTACCCTGTGCCCTGCGGGGCTGGGCAGCCCTGCAGCCGAGCTAAGTGCTGTCTCAGGGCAGGGCCGTGCCCACGGCCGGAGGGGCCAGCAGGCCTTTGGCAGTGTGAGGGTTTACCCAGCTCTCAGACGTGTGGCCGTGGATCTTCTGGTGGCGCTTGTAGTTGTCCCAGTGGCCAGTGGTGTAGGTGCAGTCCCGGCACTTGAAGGGCTTCTCACCCGTGTGCCGCAGCATGTGCCGCTTCAGGTTCATGCTCTGGTTGCAGCTGTAGCTGCAGAGGCTGCACTGGAAGGGCTTGTCGCCGGAGTGGATGCGCCCGTGACGCTTGAGGTTGGCCAGGTTGCCGCAGGCGTAGTCGCAGAGCTGGCACTTGTAGGGCTTCTCGCCCGTGTGCACTCGCTGGTGCCGCTTCAGGTTGTCGAGGTGGGCGGAGGCGTAGGGGCAGAGCGGGCAGACGAAGGGCTTCTCCCCGCTGTGCGTCTTCATGTGCCGCGCCAAGTGGTTGGGGTAGTGGGTGACGAAGGGGCAGAGGCTGCAGGCGAAGCCTTTGTCCCCGCTGCCCTTGCGGGGGCTGGCGCCCGGCTCAGTGCCCAGCACCGCCAGGCTGCAGCGCCCACAGACCTGCTCGGCCAGGCCCTCGTCCTGCGCGAAGCCGTCGTCCAGCACCAGCCCGCACATGCGGCACGTGAAGGGGAAGAGCAGCTCGGGCAGCGCGGCCGCCTCCTCGCCCCGCAGCCGAGCACAGCCGGGCAGGAAGGGGCCGCTGCCGCTGCCCACGTGCAGGCTCAGCTCCGGCAGCAGCGGCTCTGCGGGACAGAGACAAGCAGGAACGTCAGGAGCCACGGGGACAGGAGTGCCCTGGCTGAGGCCAGTGACGCGTGGCACCAGGCAGGGACGCGTGCCCTGCCCCTTCCCCTCCAGCCCCAGGGCTCCCCCCGCAGCACCTCTCCCCTGCGCCCCCCCCCTCCCCGTTTTACCTGGGTCCTTGTCCCGCCGGTGCGGCCCCTCGCCCTCGGGCAGGCGGTGGCTGAGCATGTGCCGCTTCAGGTTGCGGCTCTGGTTGCAGCGATAGTCGCAGGCGGCGCACTGGAAGGGCTTGTCCTGGCTGTGGACTCGTTCGTGGCGTTTGAGGTTGCCCAGGCTGCTGCAGGCAAAGCTGCAGCACGTGCAGCGGTAGGGCTTCTCCCCGGTGTGCGTGCGCAGGTGCCGGGTCAGGTTGACCAGCTGGGCAGAGGCGTAGGCACACTGCGGGCAGGCAAAGGGCTTCTCCCCGTTGTGTGTCTTCATGTGGCGCTTGAGGTGGCTGGAGTAGTGGGAGGCGAAGGGGCAGAGCTGGCAGGAGTAGACGATGCGCTGGCTGCGTCCCCCCTCGGTGCCGGCGCACTGCAGGCAGCTCTGGCCCAGGCTGGCAGCCAGCTGCAGCCCGCACTGGCGGCAGGGCAGCGCCGCGGGGCCCGGCTCGCCCCCTTCCTCCGGCTCGCTCTCCACGCTCAGCTGCTGGTACCCCGAGGAGCAGTCGTCGTCGCTCAGCGCGTACGCTGGGATGGAGATCTTCCCCACCAGGGTGTCTGCTGAGGAGACCACGGGGATGGGGTGGTGTCAGGCACCCGGCTGGCTCTGCCACAGCCCCCTCCGCTTGTGCCACCGGTCCCAGAAGGGCCCGTCCCAAGGAGGGGACTGGGGCCAGGAGGGGCCAGGCAGCAGCCTGCAGGAGCCCACTTCGCTGTGCACAGCGGGGCAAGGAGCCTCCTGGCCACAACCTGCCCTGACACCCTGTTCTGGGCTCCTTGGGAAGCCCTGTCACCTCTGTCCTGTGGCCAGCTCGCAGCCAGCCCCCCAGCAAAGGGAGGGCAGGCAGGGGCACACAGGGGAGCGGTGGGCAGCTGGCACACACTGATGCTGCCAGACATGGCTTGGTAAGAAGCAGCAGTGTCGGGAAGGTGCCCGACCCAGGCAGGGGGGCCAGGCGCCCATGACACTTGCCCCTGCCCCAGGGACAGCAGCTGGTTCTGCTCCCATGGCTGAGACCATGGGGCTCCAACACCAGCCTCCCTCCACCACACAGGAAAACAGACCTTCCCCAGATCCACACAACACTGCTGCCCCACAGCAGTGGGGGGAAGCCTGTGCCAGGCTCTCAGAGGGCACTTATGCTTCCTGGCTGGATGCAGACCCATCCTCCTGCAGTCCCCTGTGCCCCAGGAAAGGATGACAGAGCAGAGCCCGCTGTCCTGCAGCCACCTCGGGCTGGCCCCGTTCCTGACATGTGCTCCCAGGCTGGAAGGGCAGTGACAAGCAGCCGTGCCTGACCTGGAGCCTGCGAGACCCAACAGCTGTCCCCCACCACCCTGGGGCCATCTCCTTCACTGCGCGCCCCCCCTGGCTGCTTCCATCCCAAAAAGCCCTAGGTTGCTCCCACACTGTGGGACGGGGCAGCCCTCCGAGTCTCTGGTCCCTTTTCACAAGCACCCCCTAAAGCACAGATGCCAGAGCTGGGCCTCCTGCGAGGGTCTGGCCGTTGCTGGGGAACCCTCAACCCAGTCCCAAGGGGAGACCCGGGGACTCCCTGCCCCCTCGGGTCAGCCCCACAGTCCAGCAGTGCCACAGCACCCCTGGGGCACCACCCCCTGCGCCTGGCTCCATCACAGTTGCCCAGATGAGACAGCGTGGCCCATGGGGTGAGGACCAGTACAGGGCCAGTGATGGCTCTCCTGACATCCTTAGTGGTCCCTGCAGTGCCTGGTCCTGCTCCCCAGCCGAGGGGGCTGAGAGGGGGAGGGTAGCTATTTCTGATGGCAGATTTGCTGCAGAACATGGCTTTCAGCCCTCACAGCGTCTGGCCCCCAGAGCCACTGGGCGGGCTCTGTCCCAGCACGGGGCTCCATACACAGGCTGTGGGGACGCGCGGCTCCAGGAGCAGAGGCCCATCTGCCGGGCAGCTGGGACCGTGTCTCGGTACGGGAGCTGCCAGCATGGCCAGGAGCACAGGAACCAGAGCACAGCCCTCGTGAACAGTGAGGGGACAGAGCCACAGGGGTCAGGTGGTCCGTGTCCCCCTCCTCTCGCCATTGTGTACGACCCCATGTTATTCACCGCTCACCACCCATGGCAGTGACTGATGCTCCCACTGGTCCTTTTGAGGCACCTTAATGGAGCTGGAGCAGCGTTTGCTCCTCCGGCTGACCCAGAGCCCAGCGTGCCACCAGCTGGGCGGGCGCTGGGGGCCACACAAAGGGCTGGGGCGGCTGTGGGGCTGGCGAGTAGCAGGGAGCAAAGACTGGCAGAGAGACAGCCCCAGCCCAGTTCCCACCACCCTCACGAAGCCATGGAGCAGCAGTGGGGCAGGGCCCCGCAGGGACGAGGCCCCGGCCCCCAGGAGGGCGGAAAGCCGTGCCCTGGCGGCTCGGGGACCAAGGGGCTCCTGAGCAGAGCGGTGAGGGCAGGGATGAGCCCGGTGGTGGCTGCTGTGGGGCGGGCTGCCAGCCCCGGTGTCCCCCAGCTCCACACCAACCGTGACGACACGAAGTGCCTGGGAGGCCCTAACGGGGGGACGGCACCGGGGATCGGTGCGGGGTGGGCAGAGATCACCGGCGCGGGGCCTTGCCCGGGGCCGCGGCCTCGCCCAACGGGGGGGTGATGCGGGGGGGAAACGCGCCCGAGGACGGAGCAGCCACGGGGCGGGCCCGCTGCCGGGGCGGGCGGCTGCCGGATGGGGCCCAGCGCGGGGCCGGTACCGGCAGGGCCGGGCCGGGCGGCGCCGCGCCGCCGCTGCGGGTGCGCCCAGGGCGGCCATCCCCGCGGGGTGCCGGTGCCGGGCCCGCACGGCGGCACGCACCTGGCGGTCCCTTCTCGAAGGCCAGGCCGCGGCCCGGCAGCAAGTCGCCGGGCAGCACCAGCGCCGGTCCCGCCGTCTCCTCGGGGCCGTCCTCGGCGTCCGCTGCAACACACCGAGCGCCGCTGGTCACGGCCGGGCCGCCGCCGCCGCCGCCCCCCGGCCCCGCCGCGCACTCACCCTTCACCGGCTGCGGGTGGCTCTGCTTCCGCCGGGGCATCGTGGCCGGCCCCGGCCCCGGCCCGGCCCCACCGCCCTCCCGCCCGCGGCCCGCCAGCCGCCCCCGCCAGCCCGGGGCGGCCGCCGCCGCCCCGCCTCGACCGGGCACTTCCGCTTCCGGCCGCCGCGGGGCGGGGCCAGCGCCGGAAGCGGGCGCGCCGCCGCCGGAAGTGGACCGGGCGCCCGGAGGCGTGCGCTGGGTCCGCCGCCGCCGCCCCCTGCCCGCCCGGCACCGCGCCGGCGGCCCCGGCATGCGGCGGGGGGCCGGACTGCCGCGGGAGAGGCAGGCGGGGCGGGGGCGGGTCCCGGGCGGGGGCGGGCCCTGCGGGACCGGGGTCCCGGGGCGGGAGCATCGGAGGCTCCGCCCCTTCCCGGGGCGGGGGGAGCGGGGCGGGCGGCGGCCCCGGTGGCGGGTGTAGGGGACGGGGAGCGGGAGACGCACACCACCGGGGGAATTAACGGTGTCTGTGTCCCCCAGGGAGGCTACGGCGATCCCCCCGCTGCCCCGGCGGGCGCGGCTTAGCCCCGGCGGGCCGCGGGAATCCTCGTCGGGCCCCCGGGCCGAGGGGAGAGCTCGGTGAGTGCTGTGCCGGTACCGGCGGTGGTGCCCGCAGCCCCGCTGGCCGCTCTGCCCGGCCCTGGGGGGAAGGAGGGGGCCGGAGGAGCCCGGTGTCCAGGAGCGGCAGGGGCCGGAGCGGAGGGCTGGAACGGTTTCTGTGCGCGGCACAAACCGGGCCGTGGGGGTCCGGGGGTCCCGCGGAGCGGGGCTGGGTGGTCCAGAGCCCGCAGTGTCCTGGGGCAAGGGCGGGGGGGGACGAGGCCGGAGAAGGGGACACTCGGTGGCCGGGGGGAGCAGTGCTCCGGGCTTTCACCGTCCCGGTGCTCCCAGCACGGGGGTCCCGGCCGAGGAAGCTGGGGCCAGTGGCTGTGCAGAGGGGGGTGCGGTCCTGCCGCTGGCCTCGGCTCCAGAGGCAACCGAAGCCATCCTTCGGAGACGTCCCCTGGGGCCCTGCTCCCCAGCGCTGGGGGTGGGAGGACTCCAGCTCGGGTTGCCCAGAGAGGTTGTGTGGTCTCTCTCCTGGAGGTTTTCAAGGCCCAGTTGGGCACTGACCCTGATTTGGGCAGGATGATGGAGACCTCCTGAGGTCCTTTTCCACCTGAACCGTTGTGTGATCACGGTGACCCCCTGGGAAGTGGCTGCAGAGGAGAGGGAGCCAAGCGTGGGGAGGAGAGGCAGCTGCAGAACAAGCCCAGGGGCCGCCCCAGTGTTGAGGCACCGTGGCCATGCTCTGGCTCCTCTGCGGCCACTACCTCTGCCAGTCCTGTCCCCAAGGTCACGGCTCTCACAAGGGCCACAGAGCTGTTGTCTGGTTCTCCCAGGGTTGTGTGTGGGCAATGTGTCCCCATGCGATGGAGCTCCCGATTTCACCTGGCACATCTCTGTGGTTCATAACCCCTCTTCCCAGAAAATCGGCCCCAGGATGTTCAGACACACTGTGACCTCGTCAGGCCCTGGGGACACTGTGGTGGCTTCTTATGTAGCCTGGTCACACCTCTGCTCCCAGGGGAGTTCAGCTCTTGCGTTTCCCACCGCTTTGGTTCGTTACCTGCAGCTTCGGTCTCTGGCGTCCCAGTGTGGTGCAGACTGGGGACACCCAGGGCTTTGTGTCCTGGGGAGAAGGGCTCCTGCTGGACCCATCTCTGGGGATGGCTATGTGCAGACGGGGGGGGGCAGCACCCCTGCTCTGGCCCAGCCATGCCTTGTGCTCGTCCCCTCCAATGCCCTGATCCCCACCGTGGTCCCCATCTACAGGACTTGTCCTGCCTTCTCCGTAGCTCCGTTAATGAGCTGTGTGGTGTGTCCCGCTGGCCCCGGGTGCGTGAGCTGCTGCTGCTCTTGAGCCTCCTCGCAGGCAGTTTTCATTCATTTGCAGGTCCCCGCGGGAGCTGGATGTGCTGGGCTTTGTGGCGGTCCCAGGGGAGCCATGGCCGTGCCGAGTCCGCAGCGATGATTCCCCGCTGACAGGTACCTCGGGGACGCTGGGATCCTGGCTGGTGCCTCTCGCCGTGTGCTGAGCGGTTCGGTGGAGGTGCCGCCGTCCCGGTGCCAGGGCTGCAGGGTGCGGGGTGTCTCCTCGCTGGCTGGCCCTGCCGGTGGGACGGCTGGTGGCCGCGGTGTCAGCGCAGCCAGTGCTGCTGCTCTGGAGCTGGCTCCTGCCATTCTGCTGGGCAGAGTCCCCGGTGACGGCAGCGGTGTCACCCCAGACAGCGGTCCCGCTGCCCTCCCCTGCCTTTGGGCACCTTCCTTCCCACTCTCCTCCCGCAGTACCTCCCGCTCTCTAGCAGCTCTTTAAATCCCGTCTCAGCCCCGTTTCTGTGAGCGCTGCTGTTACCGACTCCCTGGGAAGTGCTTTGTCACCTGGGGTGCCTGCGGTGCCGCACCGTGCTCCTTCCCAGCTGAGCAGATGGGATCAGACTCCTTGATCTTAGCCAAGCCCTGGCTCACTCCTGCTTCTCCCCGTGGCAGCGTTGCTGCTGCCCTGGATGTGCTCGATGGGAACACCCAGAGGTGTTGGAGGTGGAGGGGTGCCGCGGTGCCATGTGTAGGGTGCACCTTTCTTGGGTGTAGATGTGGAAGGAGGAAGGAGAGCAGCGGAGGGGCTGGCTCTGCTGATGGCAGGGGTTATCCTGGACCGAAGGAGGGAGGACAGGGCAGGACAGAGCTGGCCCCTGGCACGTGGTGGCTGGAGACGGGCTGTGGGTGCGTTGCCCAAGCTCAGTGTTGTGCGGGTGGCGGATGCAGGAGCAGAGAGAGGCAAAGGCCCTGGCCTGGGCTGTGACCCACCAGAGGAGGCAGGATCTGAAACAGGGCAGGGGACCAGGGTCTTGGTGCTGCGGGGCTTGTGCCAGGGCCAGGGCATTGCTGATGAGGCTGGCCCCACGTCCAGGACCCACATTGCTGGCTGGGGCCAGGCTGGCCTGGAGGCAGTGAGGACGCTGTCCTGGAGCTGCCAGGGTGTTTTCAGTGGTGCGTGGGTGGCCCCGGGGCCTGGCTGGGCAGTGGTGCCCTTCAGCAGGGCAGGAGTGGGGTCTCCTGGGGGCTGGGGCGCCGTTCCCATGTTGGGGACCCTGAGCTCGCCCTCACGTGTGGTTCCTTCACAGGCTGAGTGGCACCGACGGCGGCTGGAGATGGTTCAGCTGTCACCTGTGGGGAGGGTGCTGTCCCTGAGGCCCAGGTAGGAGCCTGGCCATGGGGGCTGCGCTGGGACTGACACCTCCCTGCTGCCCTCCGTAACCCGACAGCTGCTGACGGGCCACCATGGAGCGACCCACACGGGTGCCCGGGCCCCTCCGCCTCCTGGGCTTCTTTGGGCGGAAGCCACAGGCCGTCGGGGGGGAGAAGTCGCCAGAACCAGGGCCGGAGGAAGCCGAGGAGACCCAGGTGGTGCTGCCCCTGGGCGAAGGTGGGGAGCTGGAGGAGTGTCCCCTCTGCCTCCTGCCCCAGCCCCCCGAGGCCTTCCCCAGCCTGGCCTCCTGCGCCCACCGCTCCTGCCAGGCCTGCCTGCAGCAGTACCTGCGCATCGCCGTGGCCGAGAGCCGCGTGCCGGTGGCCTGCCCGCACTGCCCCGCCGCCCTGCAGCCCGACGACGTCCACCGCCTCCTGCCCGAGCCTGCCCTCCGTGACAAGTACGAGGAGTTCCTCCTGCGGCGGCTGCTGGTGGCCGACCCCGGCACCCGATGGTGCCCCGCGCCCGACTGCAGGTGACGCACCGGCCCCTCCAGTGGAGCCGGGAGCGGGGGGACGGCCTGGGGGACGGGGTGGGCCCACCCTCCCTGCGCCGGCAGAGGCTTCCCCAGCCTGTGTCCCGTGAGCCTTTCCCAGGCTCAGTGTCCCTGTGCCTTGGTCCCCTGTGGTGTTGTGCCTGCCCAGAGAGATGTCCCGCTCCCTGTCCCCGCTGCAGAGCCCAGGCAGCTGCGTGTCTGTGCCAGGGTTGGGGCTCCCGGCTGTGCCGGGACAGTGCACGGGGCCCCGGGGGTCTGTGTGGGTGCCGCAGGGTCTCTCCTGAGCAGGGGCTGCAGCTCTGGCTCGGTGCAGAGCTGGGGCCTGGCAGTGCCAGGAGAGGGGGGGAATGGCTGTGCGGGGGTGCAGGGAGGGCCGTGGGCACTGTTGGCCCCCCAACACTGACCACATTCTCCCCACAGTTACGCTGTCATCGCCTACGGCTGCGCCGAGTGTCCCCGCCTCACCTGCGGGCGCGAGGGCTGCGGCACCGAGTTCTGCTACCACTGCCGGCAGCCCTGGCACCCCGATGGCCCCTGCGCGCCAGCCCCCAGCCTGGCTCACTCCCCTGCACAGCGAGTCCACCCCGAGGACTCGGCCCACGGTGAGACCCTGGGGTGGGGTGGGAGCAAGCGGGGCAGGGATTTGGCAGTTGGATGCCTGCAGGGATGCTGGAGCCGGGACCCAGTGGTCCCCACTGGTCCCCAGTGGCTGCCTCTGCGTGGATGCCAGTCGAGGTGCGGGTGTGGAGCAGGGCCTCGCTGTGCTCAGCTTGCCCCCATGCCCATGGGACGGGCTGCAATCCCAGCATAGGCTGTGGGGGTGGACCAGCACTGCCCTGTCCTGCCGCCCCCCATCCTGTCTCATCTCCTTTCCCCCGCCAGCTGAGGCCGAGGACATCAAAGTCTGTCCCCGCTGCAGTGCCTTCATCATGAAGATCAATGACGGGAGCTGCAACCGCATGAACTGCACGGTCTGCGGCTGCCTCTTCTGCTGGCTCTGCCTGCAGGAGATCTCTGATGTGCACTTCCTGAGGTCAGTGCAGGGCTAGGGGAACGCTGGGGGCTGTGGGGTGTGCTCTGGGGAACGCTGGGGGCTGTGGGGTGTGCTCTGGGGACCTGGGGCTGCAGGAGCCGTGGGGTGCATGGAAGAGCTGCCCCTGGGCTGAGGTGTGCGTGCTGTGATGCTGGGCCGGGTAGGGCTGGGGACCCAGCAAGGAGCTGTGGGGCTGGGATGTGGGGCAGAGAGGCCCTGCTGAGAGCCATGGCCACGGGCAGTGATGTTTGGGGCTGGCTGGGCTGCAGGACTGGTCACGGGGGGAGCGGAGTGGTCTGAGCTGCTAGGGATCGCTCAGCTGGGGGCTGAGGCTGGCCCTCAGCACCCCATGGGGGGGGTCCCTGGTGTCAGCCAGAGCTCAGGGCTGGGATGGGGGTGGGTTGTGCTGGTCCCCTGGGCCCAGCCCCGCTCTGTTCCCACAGCCCCTCCGGCTGCACCTTCTGGGGGAAGAGGCCTTGGTCACGGACCCGGAAGATCCTGTGGCAGCTGGGCATGGTGCTGGGGGCACCCATGGTGATCTCCCTCGTCGCAGGCATCGCTGTCCCCGTCATTACCATTGGGATCCCCATCTACATGGGTAGGAAGGTACTGGCAGGGGGCCCTGGAGCCCTCCATGCTCCTATTCCCCGCTGAAACTGGCAGACACGCAGAGCTCACCACTGTCCCCAGCACCAGGGGGGGTTTAGATTGGATATTGGGAAACATTTCTTCACAGAGAGGGTTATCGGGCACTGGAATGGGCTGCCCAGGGAAGTGGTGGAGGCACCATCCCTGGAGGTGTTCAAAAGACGGGTTGACGTAGTCTTTAGGAATATGGTTTAGTGATTTTTGTCAGG
>JAOQGH010000039.1:133544-145277 GCA_025769975.1 Gallinago jamesoni
TTGTCAGGGTGAGGTTGATGGTTGGACTAGATGATCTTTAAGGTCCCTTCCAACCTAGACAATTCTATGATTCTATGTTCTTGTGCCCCCCCCAATTCTCCACGACCCCTTCTTGTGGGAACCCTCTCTGCTGCCCACCCCAGCACCCTCTGGTGAGCATCCTTTCAGCCCAGAGAGGTGTGGGTCGGGGTGGGTGAAAGGAAGAAGGGGTCTGGGGGTGCAGGGGTGTTTACCAGGGACACCTGGGCTGTGGTGGCAGCGCTGTTGTGGCTGCCTGTCCCTGAGGAGATGGAGGGGGTGTCCAGGCAGTTGTAGCTGCAGCCAGAGCTCTGCCAGGGCTGGGAAGGGGCCCCATCCCTGGGAGCTACGCACAGAGATCTCTGCAGAGCACTTCACCTGCCCTGCTTCTCCTCAAGGTGCTGGGCCAGAGCCGGAGGAGCAGCCTGTCAGGGTGCCAGCAGTGCCTCTCTGTCACCAGCAGTGTCCTCCTCTCTCTCTTTGTGTCCCCCATCATCACAGCTGTCACTGTGGGTGAGTGTCTGAGCCAGGGCTGCCAGAGTGCTGGAGAAAGTGGGGTTGGGGCCTGGGGGCCGCCGCAGGGGAGTGGCTCTGGGGGGGTATGTGTGAGTCTGGGGCCACCAGGGCTTCACCTGAGAGGGACAGGCTGATGGGGGCTGCTGGTGGGGATGGGGAAGTAGCATTCTGTCTGCCCCCAGGAGTCGGTGTGCCCCTGATGCTCACCTACGTCTATGGCGTGGTGGTGCTGTCGCTGTGTCGGAGCCGCTGGGGGTGCGGGGGTGGCCGCAGCCCGCCCGGGGATCTTGGCGTGGTGGAGCTGGAGAACCTGACCAAGTGTGAGTCCTGCGCTGCCGTCTCTCCACTGCCCCGTACCCTCCATGGGGCCGCAGGGGCTCTGGTCCTGCCTGGCGCCTCAGTGGCTGTGACACCTCCGTAGCCAGGGGCTCCTGTCCCCGTGAGGGGCTGCAGGATGGTGTCCTGGGGGAGGCTGTGACGCAGAGAGGTCCCTGCAGACAGGGTGCTCAGCACCATCTCTTTCCTCCACTAGTGAACGAGCTCTGGTCGGTGCTGCCCAGCCCCAGGGGGGGCGAGGACGGGGTCCCAGACACAACCACCTCCTTCCCCAGCAGCAGCCGCAGCCCGCGGCACGGGGCAGCGTGGAGGGAGCAGGACAGCCAGTCGGCCAGCACGGTGGCCCTCGCAGGGAGCATGCTGAGCGAGGGCCAGGACACGTCCTACAGGTCAGCGGGGGCTGCTGGGCTGGGGCTCCATGGAGGTGGGGGGGCTAGCCCGTCCCCTTTCTCACAGCCTTCCTGCGCCCACTGTACCTGGCAGGGATGTGGTGATGTCCCCTTTTGGCTCCTGCCCTCAGGACCGGTGTTTGTCCGCAGGGAAGGCATCAACATCGAGGTGGAGGTGTCGATCGAGGCCGTGCCGCACCCTGGCCGGGAGCAGAGCCTGTGCAGCGTGCTGTCAGGGCAGAGTCTCTCTGGGGACTCCCTGACAGGCAGCAGTGACCCGTGCAGTGCCGTGGGCGTCCCTGCGGAGTGAGGGGACATTGCAGCACTGAGACAGGGACCCTCGATACACAGAGCCCCCAACCTGGGCTCCCGCCTGCCACGGACATGAAGATCCCACGCCCTTCTGTGGCCGAGCTGCTCGCCCTCTGTGGCCACCGCCAGCCCCAGGAACCGGGTCCTGGCCATCCCCAGGCTGGGTGGGCACTAACTGCGCTGAGCTCCATCCGCCCCTTCCCTGAAGGCAGCCTTGAGCATTGGCACCGCCGGGAAATAAAACTATTCTCCAAGGGTCTGTGTGTCTCCTGTGGCGCAGGCCCATCACAGCAGGCTCCAACCCCTGAGCATTCCCCAGCGGGAGGGAGGGAGGGGAGTGTTGGGGGGAGAGAAGTAGGGCCAGGGACCAGGAGCAGAGTGGGGGCCGGGGGGGCAGCACGGGCAGAGCACGGGGGGGGGGGGGGGTTGCTGCTGCAGACCCTCAGCCAGCACAAGTAAGCCCAGCCCTGCCCCAGCACCATGCGTGACACCCCTGGGACCTGCTGGGGTCCCACAAGATGCTGGCACGAGCTGCAGGGTGTCCATTTCTACGTGTGGATGTGGACAAGGTGATGGTGGGCAACCTGGTCCCTCCATGCCCAGGGGGTCATTGTGGCCTCCTGCCCTGCCTGTGGGTAACCGGGCTGTCCCTGAGGAATGCCCTGCACAGGCTGTGGCATTGGGACGGGGGCAGCTGCCTCTGCTCCTAATCTTTTGGGGCCAGGCAGGTTGAGGTTGTGGGTCCTGAGCCCCACCAGGGATCCATCCTGCAGCGAGGTCAGATGTTCCCCTGCCCCGCATTTTACTACTCCCAGGCCCCAGCACTGACTGCCCCGAGCTGGTGTGGCTGCTCTTTGCTGGTGCTCACACGCGTGTGTCCTCGCTGCCGCCACAGATGCTGCCCGCCCCACGCTCACGGAGGAAAGTGGTTGAAGGTGACATTCAATGGGGTGTCTGGAGAGACTGTGGGGATCGGGCACAGGTCCCTGCTTACAAAAAGACCTTATTCTCTTATCCCTCTATTTCCCACGCTTTTCCCTCTTCAAATCTAAGTTCTTCCCTTTTCCCACCTTTGGTCTTCCCCTAAACATCCCATAATAAATCCTGTGCTATCCCCTGCATCCCACCCCTGGGCAGCCACCCTTCTGTACTCGCAAGGTGATCCAGAGAGCTCCCAATGAGGCAGGTGATGGGTTTCACGTCTGGATTGTGGGGCTCATGGTTCTTCTGGGATAGACCTGGAGGGCCCAGAGGGAGGTCTGTGATTTGAGCCCATTTCCAGCTCCTCTACCTCTCTGTCCTTCTGGATTTTTGGACACTGGCCTTTGAGGGGCTGGCGCTTTTCTTCTGACAGGCCTGGGAGTAGCTGGGTCAGGTAATTAATCAAATTCCTCCTCCTGCTGTTGTGTCTTTGTGCCTCCAGCTGAGCTTCTCACCCCACCAACAGCCTGGGGCATCCTGGAGCCGTCAGTAGCCAGCTCTCAGACATCCGATGTCTCTGCCATCTGTCCCAGGCCACACCAAACCCTGGCTCCCAAGCTCTTCTCCTGCTCACCAGCAAGTCCAGCGTGGTGTTTGCTGGGGAGATCACCCCAAGGTGTGTGTCCCTCCCTGCCCCCCGCACAACGGAAAGAGCTCACGCACCTGGGAAAATGCTGGGAAAAGATCATCACTTTGTGGTGATCTGTTATTGTGGCTTTTTACACTCTGCTGGCTCAGAAGAGGTGACCAGGACCATCCTCGGCCCTGGGGTCCTTGGCTCCTCTGGCTCCATCACGGCGATGAGCTGCTGCCGCAGACCCTGCTGGGCGGCCTCAGCAAAGCTCCTGATTCCATCCTTTCAACAGCTTCGCTGGGTTAATGAAAATAATTAGATACAAGTGCCTCTTGTACAGCACGTGACACACCACAAAGTGTTCTGATTAAAAATTAGCATGACAAAACACAGTGGATTTTCTAAAACCAGTTACCTCTCCGTACAAATTACCAAGGTGAGGTCACCACTAACCAGAGCCGTTCCAGGGGCTCCACAGAGACTGGTGCCAAGTCCCGTGTCAGAAAATTTCTTTAATGACCAGGAAGAAAATTTAAAACTAAATCTTCTCGAGACTGATGCCCGGCAGCAGGCACAAGACAGCAGGTAGAGGGCAACTCAAACAGTTTTTAACTGCGCCAAGCTCAGCCTCGCAGGGCGCTGCGGCTCCGGGTGCTCCGTCCAGGACTGGATTTGCTCTTCTGCACAAGGGTCTACAGCACCACTACCATCCCCGCTCCACAAAGGACACACAGAAACCGGAGAGGCTTCAGAAATAACAAATGCTTTTAGGGCTGCAGAAAATAATTCTTCTTATTCCGGTGACAATTCAGTCTGTTTATTCAAAGCTGGGAGGCAGCTGGGCCAGCACGTTCGTGGCAGGGAGGGAGCATCAGGTACCGAGTTGTCCCTTTGTCAGCGTGATCCTGAGACAAACCCATCTGGCAGCAAATGAAAGATGTCCTGAGAAGATATCCACACATTTGCAAAGGAAAAACTCCTCTCCTCTAGTGCTTTACTCAGGCAGCTCCGACGCAGGGAAGGCACCAGCTCATCCAGAGTCTCTGAGCACAGGAACGGCCCAGGCGGCAATTCCAGCTGCAGCAGCCACATGTTCATGGTCCTGAACTTCCAGCCCCGAGCAGGGAGGTGGGAACCCAGCCCGGACAGTCCAGGGGCCAAAACAGCTCCAGTCTGGACACGTCGTCACTGGAGAGATGCTGGACAGGGCGGGTCAAGCTCAGGGCCACCAGATGAGCCCATCCAGGCTGGCAGGGCCGACTGACACAGAGGGGCTCAGACACCAGCCCAGGACCAGGGGGGTGGCGTTCATCTTCGAAGAGGGGAGACCTGCAGTGCAAAGGGCTCTCCCCTGGGACACGGGGACCCCAGGGCAGCCAGAGGGGGTTCTGCCAGGTGACCAGCTGGCAAACCCCATCTCCAGTTCCCCGCACTCCCCACTGTGCCTGGTGGGAGGCCGAGGGAGGAACAGACGACCCTTTCAGGGAGTTCACTGCCGAGGGAGAGCTGCAGCACCGACACGTTGTACGAGCTTCACGCTGTCCAGGACACCAGGCAGGATCTGCCTCTGGTCACACCGTGGAGAGAGCAGGCGGCTAGATGGGGTGCAGAAGGAAAGTTAGCCCAGTGGGGTGACTGGCACCCCTGGCCCTTCACAAACTCTCCCAGAGACGTGTCTCCTGCTCTGTGTGACACAGACTGTCCTCGGCTGGGCCACCCCAGGGTAACGGAGAGGCCGCAGAGGTCAGGGCTCTGCAACCACACGGCAGAACTGAGCTGCAGACCCATGCCCACAGCGTCCCGAGACACCTGGGACAGACATTCTCCTCCCCAACCCACCTTCAGCCCCCACCTCCAGCCAAGAACCAAAAGCACAGCTATGTTTTCTGGCCTTTTAGTTTGAAAAAAGTATTGATTGAAAGTGTACAACAGAATGAGGTGTGGCAGCAGCACCACAGCCAGATTGTTTCACAAATAAAAACAAAGGGCCTTAAATAACCGGGTGCAGATTAAAAAAACCTCAACAGTGAAAAAGTTCTTCCCTCCGAACAGAAATTCACAGGCACGGAAATGGCAACAACCACATGGAGACGATGGGGGGACATCCTCCTCCTAACCAGGGAGCTCTGTGCTGGCAGGGTCCCGTGCGGAGGCTCTGCCCTGGGCTCCCTCTTTGGAATGGTAACAGATGAACAGCGCGACATGCCCTCGCTACCCCCCACCCCCCGACCAGGACACGGACAAACAAGGCCTCTGCTAAGGCTAAAAAAAGGACAAGACTTTGGAGTCTTGAGTTCAGCATGTTTAAGAAATGAGAGTCTGGTGAGCGCACAGCAAAGTCCCTGCGCGGGGCTCGTTATTCCAGCTTGGCCTTCTTGTTGTTGTTGTCGCCGCCATTCTCTTCCGCTGGTGCCGGCGCTGCCGCCTCCTCCAGTTTCCGCTTCCCACTGTCCGCCGGCGGGTGTGTGTTACGGGGCTTGAAGCTGATAATGATGCAGGTCATGTTATCGCAGCCGGTGCCGTCCCCTGAGGTGTCTGGAGCCAAGCACTGATCCAGCAGCTGAGGAGGGACAGGAGAGGACGGGACGGGTCAGCAGAGGACACGGACACCGCACTTTGTACAACCCAAGGCGCTGGGCCCGTTCGAGCAGCTGAGAGCAGCTCTGGGGGGCTCCAACGCTGTCCACAACCAGACACGGGACAGAAACAGCCTCAGCAGCCCTGGTTTTCTGAAAGCAGAAACTCCTTTGGCTTGAGAGCACCCTAGAGGTTCAGAACTGCTGGTGAGGGTGCCAGAGGAACTGGGTCCCAGTTTAGAGGTGTCTCTGCTCCTGTTCCAAGCAGCGTTTGCAGCCCTTGTGCTGCCAGACACACTGAGCACTGAGCAAATCTCAGTGTGATGGGGAGGGAGGGGAGAGCCGGGCACCCAGCTGGGGTCAGGAACAATGCAGGCTGAAGGGATGAGGGAGCCCTGGACCTTACCTCTTCTACAATGGAGGAGAGCGGCCTCAGGACTCCATTCTCATCCTTTTGGGTGATCTTGGACTGGATGAAATCCACCACTTCCTGGCTGCTCATCACATTCCTGCAGAGAGCAGAGAGGTCAGAAGGGCCAGTCAAGGGGGCAGTGATGCCACGGTGTCCCCAGAAAGCCCCCCACAGCAGGGTGCCAATGGGAACAAAGCTGCAGGAGGAACAGGAGGGTTTAGAGCTCAGCTCACTGTCACGTCCCTCCCGCTGAGAACAACTCCTCAGGGGCCCAACTCACCTCTCTGAGGACGCAGGGAAAGAAAGGCTGATTAGTAGCCAAGGCCTCTGGGCTTTCCCGAGGCCATCCCCAGAGAAAGACCAGAGCAGTGATGCCCAAGAGGCACAACACTCCCTCACCACTCACCAGATTCCATCGCAGGCAATGACCATGAAGTCGTGATCGTCATTTATTGTCAGCACTTTGATGTCAGGCAAGGCAGAGATCATCTGTTCTTCTGGAGGCAGATTCTTGTTCCGCTTGTAGAAGTGATCACCTGTAGCAGGGAGGAGGACTGGCTGTTGCTGTGGCTGGAGATGCTGCCTACCCCTAAGCAGTGAGAAACACCGCCTCGCCAAAGGGCAACCCCGGCAGAATAGGAGCCAGAGCTCCCACAACCAGAGCAGATCAGGCTGTGAGCTCATCTGACAGAGAAATCTGCCACGTGTCCAAGGCATCAGCCCTGGTGAGCCCAACACGCTGTCACCAAACAACGAGAAAGAGATGCCTTTTCCAGTTCAGCCTCTCTTCACCCCAAACCAAGTGCCATTTCTGCAGTTCCTGGGGCAACCCCAGGCCAACAGCACACGGCATCAGCTGAGATGCTGCAGCTCTGCTCAGGAGATAAGCAATCCTGTATCTTGGAGCAGGATTTGCAGCTCACCCAGCACCAGCCTGGCTCTGCTGTAACACTACATTCTCATTTTGCAGAAGCTCAGGCTGTCCAGGGCCAAATATTTCAGTGCAATTCCCGCATCACATGGCTGGGTTCAGGTCTTCCTAAACCCTCTGCAGCCAAAGCTCACCTGAGAAAACCCATCCTCAGCTCCAACTAGCAGGATTACCTGGAATTACATCCTAGGAAGGGACCTCTAGGGCCACCACAAAATAGTAGGTGGAAATGCCAGCATCTCCCTAGAGGAAGAGACTCCCAGTTTCCATCCTAAATGTGCTTTAATCTCTTTACCCTAGGATAGTAATTTCAATGGTTTTGGTCTTTCTGCATAAGTACTCTCCACTCACACCCTCTGCTGCTGACACTTCCTTCCCTTCTCTGAGGATTCCCCAGGATGTTCTCAGTGTTATTCACTACCCCTTCCTTAATGCAGCATCTCTTCTGCTCAGACTGTAGCCATTGACTGGGCCAAGACCTCGTTTGGCTGCTAACAGACATGCCCAGTCTCCTGAGCCATTAATTACTCCAATTAGTAAGAGGAGTACAGCAGCAGTCAGGTGCTGCCTGCAGCACTGCAGCGAGGGGGATGGACTCTGTGCAATTAAAAGGCAGGTCTGGGTCAGGAACAAAGGAGCTCAAACTGGTATAAAGTTAGATCCCCAGGAAGCAACACACCAAAGTCCTCCAACAGCCTCCTAACAGGAAAAAATCCTGTTCAAAAGCCAACACTGATTTTGAGTCAGTTTGTATGAGGTGGTTTCCGACAGCCCAGCTGCTGGCACAACAGCCCTGTGTTCACACACCATCCTGCGCCGGACCCTGGTGGCTGCTCAGTGTTGCTTTCCACTGACATCTGGCAGTTTAATGGCCATTTTCTCTACTTAGACTGAAATCTCACCACATCAACTACTGAACAGGTTCTACTCATCGTACATTTAAAAACTTTTCCTCAAGCTTAGTGGCTGGCAAGTGCTGGGAGCAGGGACATCACAGCAGCATTCCCCCCGCCTCACTCACCGATTGCCCTGGAGAGGTTGAGGCCACCGTTCACTCTCCCATCCATGGTGACCTTGCCGCCTGCATTCTTTATCCTGGCCAGCTCCACCTCATCCTCCGGCTTGTGGTCATACGACATGTCGACAGCTTTGCCACCTTCTGAGACCACGCAGCGCGAGTCTCCGGCGTTGGCCACGATCAGCTGCTTGCCCCGGATGAGTGCCACGACAGCAGTCGTCCCGCTGTCAGAGCCGGGCTGCAAGAGACAAAGGACTTTGCTGAGACTCCTTTCTCCTGCTCCATATCAGATCCATAAGGGAACAAGCACTAGCCATGAGCACCGGCAGCGTCCCAAACCCTGAGATGAGGCATCTCACCCCTTCTTCCCACGAGCGTTCATGGAACACTGGAGAAAAGCCTGAGGGAAGTGTGAAACACAGCAGGAGTGTGTTCATTGAGAGGCAGGGTGAAGTAGAACCTCATTTCAGCCTCACAGAGCGTCGGTGGCTCAGGGTTCTACAGGGTTCAATGTGTTCTGCTACACACTCAGCTCTAATGTGTTGCTTCCAGCTGCAGTCCAGCTCAAGCAGAAGCCAGGAGATGTCACCAAAGAGAGAAGATTGGCACCTTGGAAGCTGTAATCCCTTTTTCCTGACATCCCGGGTCCCTGGTCCATCTGCCAGCACTGCCATGGGCTGAGGAGCCCCAGCTGTGGCCTGCCAAAGAATGATGCTCTGCCCAGGAGCCGCAGGGCCCACAGAGCGGTCCTGCTGCCGTCCCATACTCTCCTTCCACATCAGCCCCACCGCTGTTTGTATGCCCAGCAAACCCAGCAGGGGTGCCAACCTCTTCCAATCTCAACCTGCTGCCCAGACTCATGCCCTGCCCTCAGCCTTCTCCATGAAGTCAGGCTGCTGGTAGCTGTGTTCAGCCTCAGGAGAACAAAAGGGTTGTTTTATCCCTGTCTGAGCAGAAATAACTCCTTGCTGAGTCCCCCCCAGTGCCCTTGGCTCCACACTACACTGCAGAACACAAGAACAGGGTCTGCACCTCCTCTTTCCCCTCCATGCCTGGTAACAACATCTCCTCCTCTTCATCCTCATCCTCCTCTGCTTCTTCAGTGTCATCTTCATCATCTTCGTTCTCTGCCTCTTCGCTGCTGTAACCATCCTCATCTTCACTGCATTCCTGCAAGAAAGGAGAGATACCACCAGGAGTCATCACAGGCCACTCGCAGTGTCCTCCCCAGACAGCTGGTCCCTCCATCCTGGGGACAGATGACATGGTGGCCCCAGAAGAGTGAGATGACCTGGCAGGTTTCCCCCACACCTGATGCCTACAGTCAGAGCAGCTAATTTCAGCTACTGCAGCGAATGGAGGGATGGCGCATGCAGTAGGACTGGGGGCTGTCCATTATGGCCGCTGCACAGATGAGGGGATGTTTCCTTCAGGGTTATCTACACAATCCCCAACACTCCCACGAGATGGTCTCAAAGTATCAGCCTGAAAAACCTACTCCCAGGACACACCTAGGATGAGCCAGAGGCTCGCAGCTCAAGAACCACAGTAAGCAACACGTTCTGCCCAGCCAGAAGGCAACTCTGCCCCAGTGCTGTTTCCTACCTCACTGTCTTCCTCCTCTTCCTCAACCTCATCTGACTCATCCTCACTGTCCTCAAAAAATTTGGATTTGGTTGTGCGCTGGGGCTTTCCCGTAGAGGAGCAGGAGGGCCCGGCCTCCCCAGTAGAAGAGGTGACGGCCTCGTCACCTTTGCCTAGTTCAGGCTTCTGCAGAGCAGGACTGTTGCCTCCAGCGCTGGCTTTGTCTGAGGTGGAGGAAATACCCGTGATTTCTTCATCTGGCTTCCCATTCTTCCTCTCCTTGTGGTCGGTAAGCTCCCCTGGGTCAGCCTCTCCATTCATATTTGACTCCCCATCATGCTGCTTGCCTGTCCCCTCTGCAGCGTTCTCCCCAGCTGGAGCTAAAGACTTGTTTTTGAGGTTCTTGGTGCAGTTTTGTCCATAACGTGTGAGGAGCTCCTCGATGGTCATTGTAGCTTCTTCGTGCAGAAGAGCAGCTTCCTCGTTATCCACTAAAAACGGAAGAGGGGGTGAGGACAAAGAGGGTCAGAAAGCAGGGTAGAAAGCCACAGTAGCAGCTGGAGGTTGCTACTGCAGACAGGTTCCAGCAGCGCTGGTCACTGGGGGACACCAACGCGGCCAGACCTGCGCCGTCCCACAGCTGGCAGCACAGAGCACCCACAGAGCTGTACGGTCGGACGGTAAAAAGCCTTGTACTTCCCCTGAAGCCAGGGGGGAAGCAGATAGACTTCTCCTGTGTGCAGGTTTGTTCACTAATAGTGCCACTGGGAAGAAGAAGCTTTTGTTACTGCAGTTGCTCCCTGGGCCTGAAGTGCCTGGGGGACGTCAACCAGCTGCAGTCTGGACACTCACAAACACAATGGCTTGGCTTGAGGCATCACTCTCCCAAGTGGGACAGTGGACATAAACCAGGGAGACTTTCCCTAAACTATGAGCCAATGACCACCATTTCTCTATTGACATCCCCTTGGTCACCATTTTCTTTCCTAATTAATCCCAAAAGGAAGAGAAATACCCATATTCTAAATATGCCTGAAAGTACGGGACAAAAAGAAGAAAAACCCATCCACCCTCTAAACCACTTCATCCCTGTCAGCTGGAGGGTGAGGGCCAACAAATCCATCACTTTTAGACCAACACACAGCACTAGAGATGATTGTGCTGCTTTACCTCTGCCTCAAGGCCAGTCGCAAGGCATCCAGCCAAGACCAGCACAGGATTCTACCCCAGGATTCATGGCCTGGCAACTACTTGCTGGTGGAAAAGCACACCTGCTTCTTTGGGAGAAAAACAAAATTGCCAGAGACCAGAATCTTCTTCAATCCTATCTGTGTTTGCCACCAGCCTGGGAGAGCTCAGCAGGGGACATCACACTGTTTCACCTCACAACTCAGCCCACGTCCCAGCTCAGAGGTTCCTGACACATCCTAGAACTCTGCACCCCACAGAGGAGGTCCTATGGGAAACTGTGACAGACTGGTTTGTTATTCATAGCATTAACCCACCAAATAAATTTCCCCGGCACCAGCCCCAAACAGTAAGCAGTGCTGAGGGGTGGCACTTTTCCAGCTGAAATTTAACTGAGAAGTTTGGACAGAACGCCTTCTGCTAAAGCAGACCTGGCCCAACTGCTCTCAGCCCCTGCCCTGGAGCTGCAGTCTTGTCTATTCAGTGGTATCTGACTTACCATCATCTTCATCAGCAACCTTCTCCTTCTCATCTTCATCATCTTGGGGTCGCCCAGCCATCTGAGAGAGCTCTTTAATCACCTCCTCAGTGGTGAGCTTGGCATCTATGGCTAAGAAAGCATCTTCCAGGGCCTACATATGAACACAGACATGAGAGCATGCACAGTGTCATCTTCATTACAGCATGCTGCCTGTCATGCTGTGCAGCCAAGTCTCTTCCAGAATGCACACCAACCAAAATGACAGAATGGCTGAGGCTGGCAGGACCTGTGGGGTCCGACTGATCCAACCCCCTGCTCCAGCAGGGCACCCAAAGCCAGATGCCAGGACCATGTCCAGACAGCTCTTGAACAGCTCCAAGGATGGAGGCTCCATCACCTCCCTGGGCAACCTGTGCC
>JAOQGH010000039.1:146108-163350 GCA_025769975.1 Gallinago jamesoni
GGGCCTGGCCACGCAGCCAGTTCTCAGGGCACCTCACTGTGCTCGCCCAGCCCGGGCTGCCACAGCATCTCCAGGGGACACCCCGTCAAAGCCTTGCTGGATGGCGTGGGGCTGGGGACAGGATGGCATTCCGTGGGGCTGGCTCAGCAGACAGGCTGATGGCTGGCAGTGAGCACAGCCAGCGTGGGCTCAGCAAAGCCACAAACTTGGGTGTTTCAGCCTAGAGCAAGAATCAAAAACTGACTGAAGTTTGCTTTGAAGGCTCTCCTCATCCAGTTGCTCATGGAAGCTGTGGAGGGACTGCCTCCCCCTCACCCACACTGCTACGGACCCCCAGCACCAACTGGGACCCCCTGTGTCACACCAGGCACTAGCACTGCGAGGGGGGATTACAACAGGGGGATCGCTTGGAGGAACCAACCTCCCACCTCTTACAGAAGCTACTCCTGCCCCCTAGAAGACCACCCACCAAAACCACTTAAAGAACGAACCCACACTTTTGACTGGAATGGGTCTGAAAATTAAAAAAAAAAAGCTGAAAAATAGAGTATTTATCTTTGAAAATACAATCAACACCTGGTGTACACTCCTAGAAACAAGGAAGGGAAATTAAAATGGAAGACATGGCAAATCAACCTTGGAGGGACGGGATCCTGCACATAAGCATTTGGTACACAAAGCCCTAAAGAAGGGCTTTCTGCTGCCTTGGTGCCTACTTGTTCCACTCTTACCTTTTGCAATTTGCCTTCCTTATAGGCCTTCTGGTCTTTGATTATCTCAGGGAGATACTTGGCACAGTACAGGGCAACTTCTTCTCCTGAAAGAGAGCAGAAACCGTTTAAAGAGGCTGGTCCTCCCAGCAGCAAAACGCGCTCTTGACAGCCGAGTTCCTGTGGCACCCACCAGAACTACCCCAGACAGGGAGAAGCCGGGCAGGGATGGGCACTGGGGATCCCCACCTCTTGGCCAGCTGCCTCCCCACAACAGCAGGATCTGCTGATGACCCCTGGCAAACCTCACGGAGCTCTTACCCATCATCAGCTTCCTGAAAGGGAGCTCAGGCCCATTTTGGCTCCTTGGGTCAGCTGCTTGGGCCCATCCTACCTAGGAAGCTCTGCCTTCACACGGAAGCATGGGTACAAATGACAAGGGAAAAGGAAAGCTTTTGGTCAATGTAAGCTCTTCCTCAGAGCGTTACTGACACCTGATGAGCAGCATAAAGAGTGTTGTGTGTTCTAGCGTGTGTTCCTGACCAATTAAAGGCCCTGAGATAAGCCCTTCAGAGCAACAGGGGTCCTGTTCTCAGTAGGGAAGGTGTGCCTGTGTGCCCAGCAGGAGCACAGGGTGCCCAGAACACCAGGCTGCTGGGGCAGAGGGATAACTGGGACCGACAGCCAACAACACACAGCAAGTGCCCGCTCCTGCAGCAGCTGAATGGTTTTTAAAAGCTGGAAACACTCCAGCAGCTCAGTAATTAATACTAGTATGCAACAGAGCACAGGAAACGCTTTTTATGCCATGAAGGTGCTATTAAGAGAGGAAGAAGATTAAACAGTGAATGATTGTGAATTTCTGTAGTTCATGTTGGTAAGGGGCACCAGAAAGAACAGTGTGACTTGTGAGAGATCAACCTTGTATTTCAGGGATTTAAATGAGAGGCCAAGAACCTCTCGTACGGACCTGGCTTGCAGGTCATCAGAAAGAAAAATCTGAGCTAGAAACCGAGAAACAAGGTAAATGTCAGGCAGAGAGGGGAGCAGGGGGGGGAGCAGGGGGGGCTGCAGGCAGGTGGAGGGGTCCAGCTGCAGGTGACTGTGCTGGATGAGCCATTCTCTATCACAGGGCAAAGGAGGAGTATGAGAGGGCTGAGCATCACGCTGGAGAGCCTCTCCACACACTGCCAGCATTCCTGGCTATCCGTACAGGCAAGAGAGGCTGGGGTGCTCCATCCTCCCAGCCACGGAGCCACAGCAGCCACCCAGCTCTCGACTTCCCGGCTGGCACGTCCTGATCCTCAGCTGAGCGGAGGCTGTGGGGGAATCTGGGCGAGATGAGCAGTAACACACACAGCAGCAGAGCTCTGCCAAGGAGAGGGGAATCAGGGAAAAGCATGAAAGGGGTGGGAAGCAGGTATCCATCAGCTGAGCAATGGGAAAGGCACAGGGAACACAGTGGGAAGCGAAAAGGTGGTGAGATTTGAGAGAAAGAAAGAAACAGCAGACAGGGGACTTTTCAACCCTGTCTGCAGAGAAGGGATCAAGTGGCCATTGACAAAGAACAGAAACCTTTGCAAAACGGCTGCTGTTAAAAGAGCGCTGCAAAAAGTTCAATGCCGTGGCTCCACACAACAAAGAGACAGAGCTCTACCCTGACCGTGCTCTCAGAAATGCAGAGCGGGGGGAAGAGGGGAGAGAAAAAACAAAACAAAAGGAAAATCACAGAAAAATAAGTGATGTAAGAGAGGAATAGGAGTGATCCCAGCTTTCTAAAGAGAACTTGAAGGGAATACCAAGGTGACCTGACGATCACAGACACAAAAGACTGGCTGGTCCTTACAGGATCTCAGATGAAGAGGTCTGACAATTACTGACCATTGACATGGGCTTATGGGAGCAGATCTCGCCAATCCAACTCAACATCTGCTCTTAAGGATACTGTGATTTTGCCCAATAAAACTAAGCATGCTGATGTAACAGATTTAGGTAAGGTATATAACATATATAAAACTGGAGGCAGGGATCTGTGTAAGGAAGGGACACAAGAGGGTCACCTCCATGCTGCACCATGGCTCTGCAGAGACTTCCTCGAGGCACTGAGCAGGAACAGGGTGGGTAGAAGCCTCCATCGCTTGTACCGGTGACTGCTGTGGCAGAATGGCCCCAACTGCAGCCACCTGCTGAGAGCAGAGGGGAGCAGGGAGCAGTGGCTGGCTCTGGCTCTGGCTCTGCCCACGGGGTCTGTGGATGAGGCAGCCGCTCTGTGCCCTCTGGAAGCAGCTGATGGGTCTAATAATACCAGTGTGGACACCCGATCACCCGCCAGACGGAAAGGATGACCCAATGTCACACTCCTCCTGCGAAGGGATCTCCTTCACAGCAACAAGTGGCTTGATCTCATGAAGCCACCGAGAACTTCACAGCCCTGGCCCCAGTGCCTCCCAGTGAGAGGCAGGGCATGGGGCCGGGGCATGGCCCACGGGAAGATGCCATCCCCAGCACCGCCACTGAGAAGGATCTCGTTCTGTCACCACAGGAGCAGGAAGTCAGCCCCAATATGGAAAGATCTGGCAGTTAAACAAGCCAGTTCTTTGGAACAGGGACACTGAGATTAAACAGTGACCTGGAAATCTCCACCGTGCCTGGCTGCAGCTATCCAAAGAGAAATTAAGAGAATCTGTAGGTGCCACAGAAGACAAGAAACCTTTGCCACTTGCCGTGTGGCTCCAGCACAGATGTCCCAACAGACATTTCTGCTGCAGACTGAAGGGGTGTGACAGGGGACCCTTGGTCAGACTCCTTGACCCCTCTTCACGGGCCGCCGCTCACCCTCAAACCCCCTGCGAGCACAGCTGGCTGTGGCTGTGCCTGTCTCCCTCCTCAGGGGACACCAAGGGACTCACTTAGTGTTATATACCAACACATCCAGAAAAACAAGGTTCTCCTTAGAAGCCCTGTGGCTGAGGACAATGATCCATCAAAACGAGTCCTCAGGTCTAGTAGGTGTGCGTCCCTCTGGTACCCAGGGGGCAGCTTTCGGCCGGCACACAGACCTCAGGCCTGGCTGCTGGCACCGCAGACCCACTGACATCTCCCTCATCTCCAGCATGGAACTCACGGTGAAACTCTCCATGAATCATTTTATTAATGTTTTCTGGAGGGGCAGCATCCAGCTAAGTAACGCCACAGCCTCAGCTGCATTTCCTGCATGAACCAACACAGATGCAGTAGTGTGAAGGTCTTTGGGAGGCTGAAGTAAAATACATAACGTGTAGCATTGAATTAAGTGAAAAAGAAAATATCTGGAGGATCCTCCAGAGCTTGTACTTTTATGTTCCCACAAAATTATAAGAAGAGATAGCTTTTGTTTATGAAAAGCATGTGGAGTTTCCAGGATGTCTGAAAGACCACGCAGAAAGGTGGAAGCGGACATGGGAAAGGCCAGGTCTCAGCACATTTCTAGATGCCACTGCCAAAACCTACATCTGATTCAGCTTTAACAGCAGGAGTGACATTCTGATGATCGATTTACCCCAGCATTTCAGGCAGGGCTGGCTCCGGAGTACCTGGGATCCAGCTAGAATCTCACTGCTGTACGATTTCCCTGTCTCCAGAGAGGAGATCTGACATGTGAAGACAAGAACGAGCAGCAGCCTCAGGGCAAAACCCAGGCAAGGAAAAGGCCTCCAGAGATACAGGTTCCCAGATCAAATCTTTCCCAGTGCACGTACATACAGAGTCCCATCCTGTCTCATCCTCACAAGGCTGAAAGTAGATCCCACTCAAAGGTTTGATCTTTATTTAGACACATACACACCACTGGAATACAAAATAAAGCAAGCTTACAGTCAAATAACAAATAAACTAGCTAACAACAGATACCACAGAATCCCTAAGGATGGGAATGCTATGCCAAAACAGGAAAAGAAAAATTTTAAAACCAGAGTATTAACTCCCAGCCTGAGACAAGGACAGGAAGGTGGGATGCTAAGGCGGATCAGAAAGCAAGATGACCAAGAACAGGGCAAGAGAGATCTGCTGCTCTACACACAAACTGGTAAAAAAATACATCAGGGCTTGCTGTATTCAAATTAAATGTGCTGGAAGGAGCAAAAAGAAAATCTCACTGTGATAAAGCTGACCTCTGAGAAGAGGGAGTGTCAATGAAGACACTTATTAAACAGCTAAAAGATACCTGGTCTGGTGGGAGGTGTCCCTGCCCAGGGATGGGTTTTAAGGTCCCTTCCCACCCAAACCATTCTGTTTCACCCTCTGATAAGCAGGGACTAACAGACCAAATGCTCAGAGCTTCACACCGGGCTGTGCCAATTGACCCCAGGGCCAGAAAACAGCTCCTGCTCTTATTTCCTAGTACATACCCAGCTGTACAATCAGAGACAATCTAGGACTCTTCTTACTGGAAGAAAGGACACAGAGTCCAAATCGATGGAAGTGGAAAGTGGTAATGGAGTGACCATTCGCTGATTTCTCATAAGCGTTGGAGATATTGCAGTGAGATTATCAGGCATTGCATTTTGATCAAAGTCCTTTTTTCAAAGAATAAATTAAGTTCAAAAGAAAACATCCTATGCAAATAATCACCGAACATCTAAACCTGGTTTTAAACTGCAATTAGTCAGATTCAGGAAGTCCCTCAGGAAGACTCGAGCGTGCCTGTAAGATGGAATGGCTGCCACCTCTCACTCAGGGAGGCCAAAAGCAGGGACAGCAGCCGGGAAGGTGTCGGGGAATGGATCTGCCTCTGCTCTTTTCTCCACTCCTTCCCTGGGCAACCAGTGCTGGCAACCACCAGAACACGCTGACTGGAGTCAGACCTTTGGTCCCATCTCATGCGGTTTTTCTTACTCCAGCTCCTCAGTGACTATCCTGACCAGCTTGCCCACCAAAAAAAACAGGCATTCTTAAAAGTTTTAGAAGATGGAATGCAAATGTCATTTTGATTTTGTATCAACCCATGACCTTCCCTCTAGAAACCTAAATTCTAATAAAATTTCAGAACCTTAATCAATGATATGTATCAAAGAAAATGCTTCCCAAGCAGTAGGGTTTCTAATGGCAGATGCTTGTCCCAGCAGCCGCCGAGCAACCCCAAGGGGCCATGCAAGGACTCGGGAGAGAACGGTGGATGTGTTACCTCCGTGTCCATCGTAGACCGAGAACATGGCTGTCTCACTGTCCAGCTCGGGTATGCAGTTGTGCGCGTCCTGAAAGAAAGAGCAGAAGTCTGGAATGACATGGATTGCAGAGAAGTAGGAGAAAAGGACAGGGCAGCCAGAAGCATAGACACGGGGATTCTCAAACCTGAAGAGAGAGAGCAAACACAGTCAGAAAGCCTCCTCTCACTCTCAAACGCTCACCTAGAGAGCACCGTTCTTCGAAGACGGGGCAAGGATCTTTCACACTATGGTGCTCCCCGTGCTGGAGCAGCTTTGTCACTGTGAGGTTGTACTGGAAACCCCTTCAGATGCTCAGTACAAGTTCAAGCCAGAGCCAAAGCCCTCTGCTTGCTCATAATGCCGCGTTCCTGTAGTAGCTCCTTAATGAGCATGAGGCAGCAGCTGTGCAGCACTGTACAAACCAGTGCCTGGGCTGAGCACTGTTGAGCCAAGCGTAACTACAGAAATACAAGTTATACTGGTACCGATACACTGGCAACTTACCCCAAACACAGAAATGCAACTAGCTGAGGGTCACCTGTGGAGTCCGGTCATTCCCACAAATGCTCTCTTCCCCAGTTCTGGCCAAACAAAAGCAAACTGAAAAGCCGCTGATGGAGCCAGAAGGTCAAATATGGAACCTCCTGCCTTCACCCAGCCATTGCTTGCCCTGGTGAATACGGCCACATACGGCAGCAGTTCTTTATCCTAAGAGCCCAAAGAGAGGCAGCCCTGTAGGACACAGGACTACCACATCCAGTGAGAACAACCAACCTTCTCTTGGGACAAAGGCTCCTTCCTTCTCTTCTCACCATGTGGGATGCACCGCTGGCATCAGGCACAGCTACCTGACAAGCAAGGCTCGGAGCCTGGCCTCTCCAGGGCCTCTTAAGCAGTGAGGCCATGGACAAGCAAGCCACTAGTCAGTGAAGAATGCAAAGCCCGAAGTGCAGACCCAGGTACCACTTCCTAAGGTAAGACACACGCCGGAGGTAAGGTCTGTCCTGGGGCATTTTGGGCTGAAATACTAAACTGCCTCCAGCCTTTCCCTGTGCATGCTCCCAAACTACAAAGGTCAACAACATATAAGCAACATACACTGAGCAACCTTTCTCTCCACCAGGTCTCACAGCAGCCTTTCACGGATTCATGGATTAGACAGAGTTGGAAGGGACCTCTCGAGATCATCCAGTCCAACTCCTCTGCTAAAGCAGGGTTGCCCAGAGCACATTACTCAGGACTGCATCGAACTGCATCTTGAAAATCTCCAGAGAAGGGGACTCCACGACCTCTCTTGGAAGCCTTTGAAGAAGGTACCACCGGATCGCATAGGCAGGTGCCCAGCCTCTTTCACCCTATGGGTCATCAAACCCAACTTGGCTGCTCCAGTGCAAAGCTGAGAACTGGTGGATGAGCTGAACACCCCCCCTCAGCTAATCTAACATCCCTTAAAGTCAAAGCCCAGTCCTACCGACTCACAGCCTGACCGCACCCCACACGCTTTTGTTCAAGAGCAATCACGTGATACTTTAAAAAACATGTTCTAGTCTCTTTGCTGTGGTTCATTACCTTAAAATTAAATATGTTACAGTTGCCCAAAACCACTGCGCTTACTCCACGACAGCCAGCTCAAAGATCTGGATGTGTCCATCTTGCCAGCCATCACCAGAACTTCTATATACAGCCAGAGCCACGTTTGCTGAACAGCCAAGCAACTGCTGAGCTCTTCTGCTTTTTTACTGTAGGACTCCTTGGATAAGAGCTCTTTGCCCTCTGGAGTCCCATAGTCTTATGAGAACAGAACTTCATTCCCCTGCAATTTCTATCAAAGACAGAAGAAGACAGGTTCTGGGTTTATGCAGTACTTAGTCCAATGAAACTCCTGACGCTGTGATGAAAATGATACCTGAACAGGCCAATTACAAACTTAGTTCAAAATGGAAAAAAAAGGACTCTTAATAATAATGTAGGAAATATAACCAAAGAGTTCACTGGAGATGGTGAATGAAAATAAAAATAAGCAAAAAATCAGCATTTTTAGGCTCACTTTTCAGAGCATTTACAGAAACTAGTGAGACAGCAAAACCACAACAAAGTAAGTGGGGTAAGTCCCAGGTGACTGAACAGCAGTTAATTAGAGCAAGTAACACAAATGCTGCTGGGGAGGAGACACCACATTGACGGCCAAAACAGTGTCTCTGGGGCATTGGCAGAGCAGTGACCACAGCTCGTCCTGGCTGCAGCGGGGAGAGCAGACCAGCACGGCCACCATGTGCTGGTAGGAGATGGCTTGCCCTATGCTGGGCTCCAGTGCTGCACACCAGCCCCGGGCACTTTCAATACCAAGAGCAGCCCAGAAAGCCCCGACCAATCACCAAAACCACCTTTTACCACCAGCAGAAGGGGCTGCAGAGCCATCTGCAGCTGTTGTCCTCTGAGGAACCAGGATCTCACACTCTTCAGACCAAGCAAAAGCTCACACAGCCCGGATACCAGTAACCCACTCCCTACCCTCTCTGCTGCCTCGCCTTCCCCTCCCAGGGGACACCTTTCTTGGTCTCCCCCAGCCACATCAGTGGTTACTGAGAAACAGTACACTTGAAACATCAAACATTAAATTTGGTTGAAATTGGCAAACAAGTTAAAACTGAATTTGACAAATCTCCATATTTTGAACTCAACCCAAGCAAGGGCTTTTTTCTGACCCCAGGATGAAATGAAGCTGCACAGAGGCCTTTGGTGTCTTGTCTTGGAGAAAGAGTCAGAACAGCAACAGAGCTTGGAGATGCCAACCATCATCCTCCAAAATACCTCCTGCACCTTCCACTGGATCCCAGAGCATCCTCTCTGTACCACAAAGCCATCTTCAGCTTCTTCTCTTTTCTTATTTGCTCATCGTACCTCACACTGTTTTTTGGTATCCTTACCCTCCGAGTCACTCATTTGCCCAAAACATTGCCTTATACACAATGCAGCCTCTCTGGACCATGAATGGATTTTTATTACCGTACTTCTTCAGGGCCCTGTATACCTATCTCACTTGGGGGCTCCTAAAACATAAGTCAAAGGCAACAGACAACTTGTACACACTCTGACTGGCCTCACTAACGTAACACATAGCTAAAGCCTTAAGCCTAAACATTTGCTCAGAACTTTCTCCAAGCCTTGCAGAACAGCAAAAGTACAATTCAACACGAAGAAAAGGTGAGAAGACAAGACAAGACACACACACAGCACCGGAATACACGAAAACAGAATCATACAATCATTTTGGTTGGAAAAGACATTTAAGATCAAGTCCAACCATTATCCCAGCACTGACACATTACCACTAACCCATGTCCCTCAGCACCACATGTGTCCAGCTTTTAAATACCTCCAGGGATGGAGACTCCACCATGTCCCTGGGCAGCCTCTTCCAAAGGCTTCACAACCCTTTCAATGAAGAAATTATTCCCAATATCCAGCCTAAACCTTCCCTGGTGACACTTGAGGCTGTTTTCTCTTGTCCCATGGCCTGCTTCTTGGGAGAAGAGACCGACCCCCCCTGGCTACACCCTCCTTTCAGGGAGTTGGAGAGAGCCAGAAGGTCTCCCCTCAGCCTCCTTTTCTCCAGACTGAACACCCCCAGCTCCCTCAGCTGCTCCTCACAAGACTTGTGCTCCAGACCCCTCACCAGCTCCATTGCCCTGCTCTGGACACGCTCCAGCACCTCAAGGTCTTTCCTGTCATGAGGGGCCCAAAACTGGACCCAGCCCTGGAGGTGGGGCCTCACCAGTGCCCAGTCCAGGGGGACAGTAATTGTCTGAGTCCTGCTGGCTACACCGGTCCTGATACAGGCCAAGATGCTTGTGGCTTTCTTGGCCACCTGGGCACACTGCTGGCTCATGTTCAGCCGACAGGTGACCAACACCCCCAGGTCCTTTTCCCCCCAGGCAGCTCCAGCCACTCTGCCCCCAGTGTGGAGCATCCATGGGATTGGTGTGACCCAAGTGCAGGACCTGGCACTTGGCCTTGTTGAACCTCACACCGTTGGCCTTGGCCCATCCATCCAGCCCGTCCAGATCCCTCTATAGAGCTTTCCCACCCTCCAGCAGATCAACGCTCCCACTCAACCTGGTGTCCTCCGCAAACTTACTGACAGTGCACTCCATTCCTTCCTCCAGGTTGTTGATAATGATATTAAAGAGAACAGGCCCTGACACCGAGCCCTAGGGAACACCACTTTTCCATGCAAGCGGGGAATGCAGCAGAACTTCTACTCAGCTGTGTGTCAGATAACACGTTTCTCTCCCATCGCAGACTTAGAAGAAATTTGCAGCAGACTTAACTTGTAACACAAGCATCCCTGCTGTCTTCTTATTTGTGTTGATAACGCAGCTAAACCATGTCTACACCAATGGCCTCAGCGTTGCTTCTGCCAACGGGGAGATAAGCTCATGCAGAAAACACAGCTGCAAGATCTGGGCCTCATCCAATTTCCACAAAGGTCAACAGCAGCAAGAACAGACCTCAAATAAATGAAATTATGAGCCACTGTCCCACCTGTGGGAGGGCTATGTTAGCCCACCAGCATTACAAACAGGGGCAGCTCTCTGGTCTTCCTCATCCCAGCCCATCTCCTTAAAACGCTTCCAGCCTCTGTGCACCAAGGATGCCAGAACACTGCCCGCAATCAGCCTCTGACTTGTGAGCTAATCGCCTTGAGAGATTATACTGCACATTGCCTCAATGTTCCTGTAATGTCTGTGCCACCATTTCACCCCTCCAGAGGTCACCAGGGTGGACCAGCTGAGACACTCTCAGTCACAGTAAGCACTTACACACTTTGAGTCTCTCTCAAGAGCACAAGCACAATTCTCCTGCCTCTTCTACCCTGGACACAAGCACCCAAGGTTTCACAAGGCTGTGATGTGCACAGAAAGGAGGAAACACCTGGTGGCTGTTTTGTCACCACTGACGCTGCTATACGGTATTGGAGAATGTGGCTTATCAAACCAGACTGGCAAAAATTTCCATTCCATTCCCGACAGTCTGAATGGGACTCTCCAAACTAGCCAAAGGGCTACAAATGAGAAGGCTGCTCTACCTTGTGCAGAGAAGATGTACTTGAGGGGGCTGAAGAGACTGGTATTAACCCTTACCTAACTTACCCTCTTTGCTGGCTGCCTGGAAGGAAAAATAAACCTGCACATTAATAGTGCTCACAGAGGGTGATAAATTCAAAGAAGTAGCTGCTGGACAGGGAGAGTAATCCCAGCAGCTCCACATAGCCCCTACACAGCAGCTCCAACAGAATTCCCCACCTGGCTCCTGCACCCAGGTATTTATCTGACGATCTCATTTGCCCCATTCATTTGTCTGGCTGATAGGATGGTAAAGCCAGGCCTGGCTAGAGGAGACTGTGAGCATCAATGAGAATTCCTCCAAAAAATGTGCATAGAAAAAAACCCAAGAACAGGGGAAAAGAGAATAGAAAGAGACTGACGCTTCATTTCTGCCTAGAAAGAAAAGCGGGGATTTTGCCCGGGGATTCTTCATTTGCTTTCATTCATCCCAAGCACTACACTGTCGTTTCTGCCGCTTTTGAACCCCAGTCTCTCGCTCCCGGCCGGGGGTTCCCGGGCTGTGCGTGCCGGGAGAGCCCCCGACGAGGAACCGCGGTGCCCCCTTGCCGGAGGGACAACTCTCCGGTGGGTCACCGTGCCAGCCGGCGGCCTACAGGACACCGGCCAGCCCACGGCACAACTTGGGCAGGCGGCTCCTCCCGCACCGACGGCGGGGACAGCGCGGCCTCGGCGGGGACCGCCCGCCCCGCCCGGCCCTGCGCTGGGCTCCAGCGGGGCCGCCCGCCGAGGGCAGCGGGAAAGGGCTGGGGGAGAAGGGAGCCGCCCCGCCGGGCTCGCAGCCCGCGCCCGGTGCCCCGCTCACCTCCATGGAGACGCGCCAGCCCTGCATGGCGCTGAAGCCGAAGTGGAGCGGGCGCGGCCCCAGCCCGGCCCCGTCCCCCGAGCTCTTCACCGTGTTGGGCTGCGACAGGTAGGCGCCCATGGCGCCGCAGCGGCCTCCGCCGGAGAACCCGGCCCCCGGCGCGGCGGCGCTGGGCGGAGGAGCGGCGGCGGGAGGGGCGGCGGCGGAGCGGCTAGGCGCGGAGCGGGACCGAAGCGGCCCGGCGAGGCGGCGAGGGCGGCGGAACCTCCCACCGAGGAGCCGCGGAGCGGAAGTCGCGCGGCCGGAAGCGCGGGCTAGAGCGTCGCCGCGGTGGGACGCCACTCTGCCCGCGTGGCCGCCGCGAGGGAGCCGGAAGCGCCTACCATAGAGACGGGCGGCGACTAGCACGGCCTCAGGACCGGCGAGCGTGCTCCGCCCGGCGGCCCCGAGCCCGCGGGGGTCGGCCGCTGCCTCCTCATCCCCGTGTCAGCTGTGCCCGAGACCGCCCCGGCGCTGCCCTTATCCCCCCTCCTCCCAGTGCCGCGGGTTCCCCAGGCCGGCCCGGCCGCGCTCCGGGGGCTGGGCCAGCTGGCTCTGTCATCCTAGAGAGTCGGAGGCGGTGGCGGCTCGAGGGAGCCACGCTTCGAGCACACTCATCACGTGTCAGGGAGGGAGAACAGGGGATTGGGGACCGGCGGTACCACCGCCTAGCCCGTGGTGGCAGGCGGCCCCGCGCTTACCCGCCGGCCCAGTGTAGCCGCACGGCGGATGCCCAGAGGCCCCACACCCACAGACAGTAACCCCGCCCCTCACACGCTGCGCGGCCTGGCGCACCCCCACTCCTTATATAAACTCAGCCCCGCCCACCCACCAATCAGCGGAGGTTTATGGCACCTCTACATGCTCTCATTGGCAAGCGCACTGAGCTGAGTGGCCCCGCCCCCGTGCTCCGCTGCACGGCCCTTCGCGCAGCGCGCGCGCGGGCGCCCTCTATCGCGCGCTATACCTTAGAGCTCCGCCCACTGGCGCGTTCGTGGAGGCTGACGGCACGCTCCTCGTCTCTGATTGGCTGGCACGCGGCAGGCCCCGCCCCGGACGGCGCGTTACGCAGCGCGGCGGTTGGCAGCGGCGGCCCTTCGGCAGAGCAGCGACGCGTTCGGGGACCGGGAGGTGCCGGGTGAGCCCGGTGAGCGCGCGATCCCCCCCCGCATCCCCCTTCCCTCTCCTGTCCGTCGCCTCAGTCGGGAACCAGTGCGGCCGGGCGCTGCCAGCAGGCGCGGGCCGCGGCTCCCGCTGACAGGCCCGGGGCGCGGCCCGGTCCGGCCCTGGCCTGGCCTCACAGCCGCCGCGCCTCTGGCCCGCAGGTTGTGCGACCGCAGCATGTCGGAGGGCGAGTCCAAGCAGGTGCCGAGCAGCGGCTCCGACTCGAAGCCGGAGTCGACGTCGTCCGGGCCGGGGATGACCTCAGTGTCTGCGCCCGTGACTTCCGCGGCGCCCCCGGAGGAGGAGGAGGAGGAGGAAAGCGAGGACGAGTCCGAGATCCTGGAGGAGTCGCCGTGCGGCCGCTGGCAGAAGCGGCGGGAGGAGGTCAGTGCCGGGTGCGCCGCGGGGGGAGCCCAGGCTGGGCGGACACTCGTCCTCCCCGCCGGCTGCCTGCCTTCCACCTGTCCCGGGTCAGCCTGGGCCCGGTGCCGAGGGCCCATCACGCTCCCGGGGCTGCAGGGAGATGGATGGCCCTTCACCAGCTGCTAGGCCATCTTTTCTCGGGCTTGGCAGTGCAGAGGCTGGAGCGGGGCCTGCTGCTCTCCCTGTGTGTCCGTTGTGCTGCCTGCTTCTCTGTGCAGATGGTGTCAGGGCCAGGTGCTGCTGTGCTGAGCAGGGGGTGTCTCACACTCCTTGGTGTGTCTTGTTTCATAGGTCTTTTCCTTTAGGAATAATGGAGAGCAATGATTAGATAGTCCTTGGTGTTTGCTAGGGACTGTGAAGGGAATGGTACCTGCTGCAGAAGCAGCCAATTATCCAGTTTCATCTGCCTTTTGAATTTTGGCCTGGTTTTGCTTTGCTTTGAAGTCTTGTATTAGGATAAAGCATAGCCAGTTCATGCAGACTTGTTTCTTGGCTTGTCTGATTAGCATCCGCTTCTCAGGGTGTATATCAGAATTCTCCTGTATGATGACACAAGCAGATTAGATCTTATTGTTTTGGACTTCTCCCTTTTCCTACTCTTTGCTGTGCTCTGTTTATCTTATTGGGGCTATCTCCAAAAACTGGTTTCTGCTTTGCGTTGGCCCAGTGAAACTTGCTCTGACGGGGCAAGCTGTATAAGCTGTGGTAGTTGCTGAAAGACAGCAAATGTCAACTCCAACGCTGTGGCACAAGTGCTGATGTAGCTTTTCTCAGCCAAGTCAGGGCTGAGCATAGAGGTTTGTCTGCTTTATCCGTTATTGTAGACACAGGGTAGTTCAAACTCTGGTGGTGGTGGTGGTGACAGAGTAATTTACATTCTGATGTAAATTTGGAGGTCAAACTAAGGTCAAGGATTCCCCAGGGTTCCTAACCTTTGCTTGCTTGAAAGCTGTTAACATAAGCCAAATCCTTGCGTGAGGTAGTGAGAATGTGCCTTTTCAAACCATACCAAAGCTGTACGGTTTGGGTTGCAGTGAGGAGGGTGTCTGTATAAAGCTTTAATTCTATTCTCCAGAGTGTGTTCCTGACGATAACCTGAAGTGCTTTTTCCTGTGATTTGTGCTGAATTGGCACACATTGGGGAACAAAGCTAATGTTCGGTTTGTGTAATCTTTTCAATACGTTTTCCTCAATACTGATAATTTTGACATAGCAAGATAAATTTCCTTCCAGACTTTTCTGTACTCTCCTGTATAAATGCAAGATTCGATACACTCTAGTATTTTCTTTAGACTTCAGTTTTTCTATCTGCAGACAAATTGAGGCCCAAGCACAAAAAGTTCATTAACATTTTGGCATGGGTAAATTATTGTCTTCTGGCTTGAGAATGAGGATGAGCGGTTGGTTTGAAGGCAAGCCACCTCTGCGTGTTAGACGTGTGAGCTTTATTCCACCTCGTAGACAGAGGAGTGGCTGTTGAAGGCCAACAAAAGGAGTTGTTGACTGTCCTGCAGTAAACTCGGAGCCTCCGATTCTGGAGCCCTCGCCCATCGAGGCTGCATCCCCTCCCTGCAGGGAGTGCTGATTCGGTACCGCGCATGGGCCCTGTGTCCCACAGCTGCACGGACAGCACGGGCCTCTGGTGATCATGCACTTCCACTCTTGATCTTGCATGTGAACGTGTGGCTTTGGTTAGACCCCGGCGTGTGGAGTGGCATTAATTGGCTTTAACTGTACGACATCACGCTCTTTGTGTCTTCTCCAGCTTCTGGGCTGGTCTGTTCCTGGGAGTGACCTCTCCCGCTGCCGGTGTTCCAGCATGGTTTACTTGTGCAATAACAGCTTTGCTTTCCGAGCATCCTGGCGTTCCGGAGTGCAGCATCTCTTCATTTTTTTTGTTATTTTTGATAGCTGCAGACTTTTTGTAACCACCGCTTCCACCAAGCTTCCGGCGGTTACAGAAACTCTGCAGCTATCAAAAATAACTTTCCAGCAGCGGTGATGTCGCCCAGGGCCGTGCGGGGAGCAGACGGTCCGTGTCACCGGGCAAGGGCGTTAAGCGCTCCAGATTTGCGGTAAATGAGCAGATTCGGGCGGAATTCGCCTCCCGCAGCGCTCGGAACGGCCCGCGGTGGCCGCGCGGGTCCCGCTGTTTCCCCGAGGCGCCGGGAAGCCCCCTCCCGGCGCGGGGGGAGCGCTCCGGCCCCGGGGTGGCCCCGGGCGGGGCGGGGCGGCTCCCCGAAGGACGGCTGCGCCAGCCAATGGCAGGGCGTGATAAGCGTTACATCACCAGCGCCCGCTCCCATAGGCTGCTGGCCGCCCTGGTCACGCCCAGCCAGGCCCTCGCGCCGGCGGCGGCTCCGCCGGTACCGGGTCCCGGCCCGGGGCTCCCGGCCCTTTCCCCGCCTTTGTCCCGCTGCAGCCGCCCGGTCCCGCGGAGCTCGCAGCAGCGCACCGGGCGGGGTGCACTCAGTGCGACCGGAGTTTCCGACGGGGCGGCGGGGGGGGTCTCAGCACCGCCGTGCGAGTGGGGCTGTGAGTTGGGCGGTGGTGTATCTGCTACAGCAGCCCAGCCTGAGCTGTACCGGCCCATGTAACCGAACGTGTGCCGGTTCACACCCGGAGAATAACGGCAGGCACCGGCACACACCCTTCAACCCCTTGCCTGGAAAGATGCCCGAGCGCTGACTCGCTGTGTCCTGCGTGGGTGCCACAGGAGGGGTTGTACGTCTGTCCTACCCAGTCTAAAACCTATGGGTGGCTGAAAGGTGACGTCTGAGTTTTTGTCAGCCATCAACAACCTCCCTTCAGACAGAAATGACCTTGTTGTTGTCTGATTGTTGTTCTGTGCTTGATGTGTTACTAATCTTTTTGTAAGCTCAGCTGCTGGAGCACTTTCCACATCACACCCCTGCTTCACGGGCTGCTGAGATGGAGGGGTTCATTTTGGAGAAAAACCACTTGTATATAAGTGTGTCTGTGCACACAGTGGTTGACGTGTTGATTAATCCTTGTTTTCCTGTCGCTGGTGGTTTCTGCTGTCAGGCACACTAGATGGGAGGTGCAATCCTCCTTAGGTTCCTGTCTGCTGGTGTCCAGATGAAGGCACGGTGATGGAGTTCCATCTGGACCTGAGTACGAGGTCAGGTGGCAGAACTTGAGAGAAGGATTTGAGGCAGTACACGCTGTGCCTGCGAGTACATCCTGGTACAGCGTTCAGTCTTGCTGTTCTTCTTTGTATACTGTTGCTGGAAGTTCAGAAAATTAACACAGACAGCCCCACTGCTGTTAGTTTGCTTCTCTTTTTCTTTGAAAGAGTTTGCAGTTATTTGGGTAGGTGGTCCCTTGTTGGCTGGACGACAGATGCTCTCAATCCACACTCCCGCTGTCTAGTGTTTATGTGGTTTATGAGGAGCTGACCCCAAAAATACATTAAATGAAGTGCTGGGTCTACTGCATCTTTATTTTACCTCTTTGTGGTCTTTTTCACTCCTAGTGGGACTCTTAGTTTCTTGAATAATTTTTTTGTCTGGAGCTGGTTGATGACTTTTGCACCTCTGGATTTACATTTCTTCAGGGAGTGCAGGATTCTTGGAGAGAAAATGCCGATAGACTGGATCTTTGGATTCTGTGATGCTCGAGTCTGGTTCCTTAGCTGCTGTTGTGACTGGAAAGACACTTGCTGAGGCAGGAAAAGACAAGCCTCAGTCTGCCTTTTCATAGAATCATAGAATGGTTTGGGTTGGAAGGGACCTTAAAGATCATCCAGTTCCAACCCCCCTGCCCTGGGCA
>JAOQGH010000039.1:163896-179799 GCA_025769975.1 Gallinago jamesoni
CTGACAAAGAGTCCCTCCCCAGCTCTCCTGTAGCTCCCTTCAGATATTGGAAGGCTGCTCTAAGGTCTCCCCAGAGCTTTCTCTTCTCCAGGCTGAACAACCACAGCTCTCTCAGCCTGTCTTCACAGGGGAGGTGCTCCATCCCTCTGATCATCTTCGTGGCCCTCCTCTGGACCCGTTCCAATGGGTCCATGTCCTTCACCCGTTTCCTATCACACAGCTGAGTTTCTGTCTGTGGGGGAAGTGAGGCATTCGAGATGCTCTGAGCTTTGTGTTCTGCTGCTGGACAAGGACTGGTTGCAGAGATTCTCAAAGCAAACTGGTGCTAGGAGGGCTGCCAGATGTTGGACAGGCATTGGCAATGGACCTGTTTTTTTTCCAGCTGGTGGTAAAAAAAACCTGCCGTGCTGCAGTTTTTATGATTTTGCTTGACCATTGGGAAGGTGCTCAAAAGAGGAAGTGTGTGCAGCCTTTAACGTTTTCATGGGCTCATCTGGAACCCTTGAGATGTGCTTGAAGGAGATGAGGGGCATCGCAGGCTGTAGAGAGGGTTGTGCCTTTGCCTTGTGCTGGTTGTCAGCAGACCCGACCTGTTCCTGTATCAGAGGGCTGGGGAGCAGCTCTGATGCTTTTCTGGGTGAGCTGGAGCGTGACCAGCACCTCCAGTGCCTGTGACTGAGGGACAGGGTTTGCTCCGTGTTCTTTACAGAGCTCTTGCTATAAATAACACTTATCTGTATCACTTACCAGCAGCACCAGAGCTGTCCCCTCATCAGAGCTGTCTCGTTAGACCCGTGTTGGGAGGCCCAGGGGAAGCGATCATGATGTGGTGGCTACTGCTGCCTGTTTGGTGGTGGTCAGGTATTAGAGCTGGGCTCACGCTGGGCAAGGAGCTCACTGCCAGGCTGGCAGAGGGGAGAGCCTGCTTGCCATCTCGGACCACAGGTCCTGCCCAAATCCTGATAGACAGGGACACTGCAAAAGCGTGGCCGGCCAGAAATAGGTGAACACCAATGGGAGCATGTGCCTTTCCAAGTGTCCTGTGTTAACACGGGGGACGTGAATAGCTGTACCCTGTTCCCAAGGATCAGTGCTCAGGGAAAGATCCCATGTCACAAGTGTCTTTAGTATCCCATCTCCCAGGCCCCTCTGTCTCTGCAAAATCCAACCCCAAGACCTTTTGTGCAGGCTTTCTGGCTGGAAGTTCATGAGCAGCTGTGTGTGCACATACACAGGAGATGCTTACACAGAAAATGGTTTGAAAAATAATGTAACAAAAAGACCAGGCACAGGTCTTGGCTAGCGACTCACCTTGATCCTTCTTTTGGCCCTTCCCTCAAACATCCTATAAATATTCTTGTTCATTCCCAAAGTTGCCCGTTCCCAACATCCTATTAGAAGTCCTGTATTCCTTTACACAGCATCTCCACTTGGCTTGCATAATATTGCTGAAGAAGCTTCTCCCATTGAATTGCCTAGATGGCGTGTCCTAATTGGGACCATGTCTTAATTGCTCACCTTTGTGGCCTTGGGAGCCCCGGGTGCAGTGTCTCACCTCTCAGGGTTGGGCTGTCTGGGTTCCCTGCCCTGGCGTGGTTCCTCCCATTGCTAAGGTGGTTCTTCTACCCTGAACAGCCCTTGCCCAGGTACCTTCCCACAGCAGTTTGACGAAACTGTTTTGGCCTGTGAATTCAGGGAGACTCCTGCAGCTCTGCCTGGAGTTGAGTGAACAACTGCTATGATGCAGAAGGTAGAGAAATGCAGCTTTTAAAATTGTGATTACAGCAGCAGCGAGAAAAAAGACAAAACGTGTAATTATGATACTACCCTTCTGGATAGAAAACCGGTATCTGCTGTGTGTGTGGAATTCTGCTGTAGCTGTTCAGGTTGCAGAGCCAGAGCTGCTGCTGTTAAACCACCAAATAAGAAAGTGAACAGGAGAGAATGGAAAAATCACTACGCTGTTTGGTGTGACACTTTCTCGCAATGATTAGAAGTTGAGGCAGTTTGAGCCAGGTACTAATTTGGACTTGTATTTAGTAGTTAAATGCACCCGTTTCAGATGGTTAGTTTAATCTCAACTTGCAACTGGTTTTGCTTCTGACATATATCCTGTGGTAGCAGCTTTACAGTTTATTTTATATATATATATAGACACACGTAAGGATCACGTGCTTCCTCATTGTTCTCCTTAAAATAATGATGTTTAATCACTTCATTGCCTGCTTTCTCTCTCTTGTATTATCAGGAGCATGAAATAATTACTCTCTATCTGTATCCTGTGCCATGGGTGACTTTTACAAGCCTGTTTCAGATTTGCATACCAATTTTTGTGGCATTTTCTATTCCTTTACTTGTAATTCCTAATACTGATCTTTTAATACCTCTGAAGATGAAGTGATGTTTTTCAGAGTTATCTGCAGTGATTTGAAGATCTCTCTACCAAGTGGAAGTGTCACAGAGCCCCAGGATGGGCTAGCACAGAATGAAAATAGCTGACTTGGAGTTTATCCTCTCTGTTTTTTCTTCTCTTTGTGGTGTTTTGCATTACTGGCACTCATCTGAGCTCTCCATCCCTGGGTTCAGTGCTGAGAACTTCCAGAACCTCCCAGTCAGCTCTATTTCTGATTGTTCTGCGCGATACAAACTATCTGAGTTACGTCCTTGGTGTCGCGTGTTTGATGAGGGAGGGTTCTAATAATGGTACAGGGGTAATAATAGTGCAGTAAATACAGAGGTACTGTAACCCTCCTGTTGGACTTCTGTCTGAATGATTTCTGTTTGTAGATATTGGGGTTTCTTCCCCACTCCCTTATTTTGCTGTGCTGTTTCTGTTTCCCTTCGGGATTTAGGGATGGGGAATTTGTCGCCTCTTCCTATTCCTGTAGCTCAGCTCCGTGACACTGAACTCTCCTTGGCTTCGTTGGATCACTTGTTTGTGGGGAAGCACCAAATGAAACCAAGTGTTTGTCCCTTTGGGCTCCCAGGAGACAGCTGATGTATTCATTTCTGTTATCCATTAAATGGACTGGAATGACACATGTCTCCCAGGAGGATATTGAGCAGTGCTTTTTCTGTTGAGAGCAACTTGACTCTTGTCATACTTTTGTGTTTTCTAAAGTTGCTAATCCACCGACTGAAGAGTTATCTGACATGAGTTTTTAGTGAAGTTTGTCCCTCAGTATGTTGTTTGGCCAGAGCTGTCAAAATGCTCCTGGAGAGGCTGCACTGGCCGCTGGGCTACAGCCTGGTGACGGTGGTGTGACTCAAAACTCCCTGCTTTGCTACAGAAGGGTTGCCGTTCTTGCTGCCAGGGTGGAACTGGGTCCAAGCTGTGCTCTGCCCGTTGTATCCTGTCCGTGTGGCCAGCACGGACATCATCAGCATAGTTCGTGGGCAGCTTCTTGCCTTGGGTCTGGGTTATAAAAGACCACTGAAAATTAATCGAGTTAAAACAGTCAGTCTTAAATTACTTGACAGAGCTTGCAGGAGGCTAGGGCAAAGCGAGGAGATGACCTGTGTCATCTCCATCCTGTGCTGATGCCCAGGTTGTGAGTGCTCTTTGGAGCAAGAACAGCATTTCTGTCATCTCTTCAGGGCATGGCCGTACCAGATGTGGGACCTTCCTGGTGGGACCTTGCTGGTTGCTTGCCTTGTCCATCAGGGCAAGGCATGGAGGGCAGTGTTTTGAACGTGCCATTTTTATTTCCTCTTGCTCAGTCAGGTTTGCGGAGAACTTGAAATTTATATTCCTACAACAACCTCTGGTTTTGCTCCTAAACTGAGCAGCCAAGCTTGCAACCATCCATCGTTGACAGGTTGCTGCTTGGGGGCAATGGCCAGCCACAGCCTTTGGGAAGGCAGAGGGCAAGGGCCAGAGCATGCTTTTGTGGGGATTTAGGATCCCACTTTGCTGAGCATGGGGAGGGGTTTGGAACAGTGATTGAGCAACCTGAACAGAAGAGGAATTTGCTGCCACCTTTCCAGTTGTCTGTCTGCATTTTTCCCCTTTTACTCTTCTGCTCAAGCTGTTGAAACTCCTCTTGAAATGAGAATTGCTGTCAGTGATGTCAGATGGGTTTGGTGTCTTGAGTCATATCTGGTGCCCTGGAATATTGCCTGTGAGTCATGGAAATTACTTACATTTGATAAACTTGCCCAAAAGTGGGAGCAGGTATGATAAATCCACATCCACTGGCTGTATGACTTTGAGTTATTGTCAGTTCTTTTGGACTTAATTAGTCCAGTAAAGCCAGGAGGTCTTTGAATACGCAGCAGATATGCTGAAGGAAGAGAACACAGAGGGAAGGATGGGCACCGGGGGTCAGCAATCATGGCTTTCATCTTGCTCCTGCAGTGCTGACACGGACCTGCCTTTCTGTTGGCTGGGGCTTGTTTAACCTTTTTTTTTAAAGTTAAAGCCTTTTGGCATTCAGCTTTATTTAATTGTGCTAGGCATTCTTATACTGCTGTCATCTCTAAGCTATTTCTTACACTAAAAATCTCAAGGAGTAAATGTTCTGTCCTTAGTTATCTTCATTTCAGCTTTCTTTAATGATGAAACACAACAGGCCTGGCCTGGTATTTAGATGTCAGTAACAGCATATGTGTGTGTGAGTGTGTATGTGTATATCAAATCAAGTTCTTATGATAGATATGATGAATGTCTCCTTATATCAAATCTCAGACCTTTCACCCTTCAGTTCTGCAGGAGGTGAGGAGTGGGAAGGGAATGGGACTGTTCATGCTAAGATGCTCCTTTCTTGTGATTGTTTTCAGTAGTTATTTTCTGTAACTCAGGCTGTCTTTATGTAATTGTGGCCTATATTCTTCATCGCTACCTATAGTGTAGTGTTTAATTCATTTAAATTTTGTGGATAGCAGAATATTTTGGTCGGTTCTCATTATCATAACATTGAGTAAATTTGATCATGTTAAAAGTGGCTGCCAAGGGGAAAGGCTTTCTGAGGAAGCCCTCGTCTGTGGTGAGAAGCTTCCAGCAAACGGATGCTGATGGTGCAGAAGGACCTTAACCATGACTGTAACTTCTGTGTGCCTGTGAAATAGCCTGTAAAAGGCATTGCAGAACAGCAGGATGCTCTGGATGTTGGAGGAAGGAACCCATATACGTCTTTGGACGCTGCTATATATCTGAGGAAAAACAGTATTATGGTAAACTTTGCTGCTGGGAGTGTTGTTCATCTTAGATCTCTGCAGGTCTTCGAGCACTGACTTCTTCCACAGCCCTCGCTATCTTCATGCTGGGCTTTAAACTCTTGCTTCATCAGGTCCCCTTCCCTCACCTTCTTGCTTTCTCAGTGCTCGTCTATGTCTTTAGTGTTAGCTGTGGATGTACTCCTGTATTAACTAAAGAAACGATTGCAGCAGTTTCAGTTGTGTAATCCATTCCTGCATCTATTCCCAACTTGTGGCTTTCCCTTTGTTTCTCTCTACCAGGATGACTTTCCCCTCTCTGGAGTTTTGTGTCTCATCACCTTCAGAAAATCCTCCAGAAAGCTGTGCCTGAGTTTTTGAGACCTTTTTCATATCCCTTTTGTTGGGATTGGAGGGTTTTGGGTTTTTTGTTATTTAACTAAGGATATCATAAAACAGAAAAATCCAGTGTATTGTTGCCAAAAGGCAGCCTTTTACCACAAAACATCCTTTGTGTAAAATAATTTTCCCCTCAAATGTGCCCAGGCGTTGCTGCTTACGTGCCCCACAGTGTCTTCACAGTTGGGTATGTCCCATTCCTGAAATACATGTGCACAACCCTGCCCTGGAATGCTCATTTAATTAAAAGTTATTGAGCAAAGTTCTCAATCCTCAAGTGAAGGCTGCATGGTAATAATCTGGTCTTGCTGCCTTACAGCTCACTCCTGTCTCCATCCTCCCTGCACAGGTGAACCAGCGCAATGTCCCTGGCATCGACAGTGCCTACCTGGCCATGGATACCGAGGAGGGGGTGGAAGTTGTGTGGAACGAGGTTCAGTTCTCCGAGCGGAAGAACTTCAAGCTTCAGGAAGTAAGTTGATGCATTTCCTGACAACACATGGGAAACAATACAATGTGTGAGGATGGGATTATAGATGCTGGTGACCTTTCCTGTGGATTACTGGCTGGATTTGGAGTGCTGTGCTGCTCAAACGAGCAAATTCAGCTTAAGTCTGGTCTGTGCAGAAAATGTGAGCTGCTGTTGTGCTATTTCTGTGGGCTCTTGTGTTGATTTTGGTGATCAAACCATGCTCAGCTGAGGTGCAGTGTAGGATGAAAGCAGATGCTGTTTGTCCTTAGCGCAGGAGCTTGAAGTTATTAAGGGGACCAAGACCTGAGAAGAAAGGATGATGTGCGCTGATGTGATCTCTGATGTAACTTGTCTTTGTCTTTCTGCTGTTAAGGAAAAAGTTAAAGCGGTGTTTGACAACTTGATTCAGCTGGAACATCTGAACATTGTGAAGTTTCACAAGTACTGGGCTGATGTGAAGGAGAACAAGGCCAGGGTAAGTAAAGCTGAGTGTTGGGTTTTCTCACTGTATGTCCTGTAGGTACGTGGAGAAGCAGAGGGTAATGTCTTGTACTGCCCCTACAGGTGATCTTCATCACGGAATATATGTCTTCAGGGAGCTTGAAACAGTTCCTGAAGAAGACAAAGAAAAACCACAAAACGATGAACGAAAAGGTAACTCTTTGGTTGTGTTCGCATGGTGCCATCAGCCCCTGCAGAGCTCCTTCGGCAGAGGGTCCTGATGAGAAGGCACCCTGGTGATAACGTGTGGCTGCAACTCTTTTTCATTGCTGCAAACTAGTTCAGTTGCAGGTTCTCTTGGGCAGCAGTTCTCTGCTGTCTGCTTTGTTTTCAGCAGTTCTGCATCTTTGTATGTATGGTGTGACAGGCACATCCCTTTCCATGTGTGCAGACAAGAAGAAGCATGAGAGGATTTAGGAGGGGACGTTTGTTTCTTCACCCATACAAATACGTTGGAACTAAATTTAGCATGAGAGTACTGATCTTCTAAGCTCTTGCTTCCTCTGTACCTGTACGGGGCAAAAGCGCAGATGCCACAGAATGGGGCATATATTCCTTCCTATGAACGGGCTGTGAATTGCAGAACTATGGTGTAGTTCCTCTTCCTGGAATGACTTTTATCCTTCTTGCTCCTCTGTCTGTAGGCCTGGAAGCGATGGTGTACCCAGATCCTCTCTGCTCTCAGGTACGTGAGTTATGGATTTTGGGGTCTGGCCATCTGTTTAAGTGTAGCCTCTCTTGTGCTAGAATATGAAAAGCTGTAAACGTACATGCTGCCAAATGGTAACAAGCTTCACGGAATGGGGCCTGGAGAGTGCTTTCAGCCACCCAGCCTGATTCTTCTCCCAGTTGTGGCCTGCAGAGTGTCAGCTGCACTTCTGTAAGAATCCTGGGGTCTTCAGTTAGACACTAGTGAAGGCTTTAGAACAGAGAACCATGTGCAATGGAGGTTTTAGATCCCAATAGCTGTGACTGATAGTGAGTATGGGAGCTGAGCATCATAGGGCTCTTCAGAGTATCCAACTTTATAACCATGGCCAAGAGGATGTTGCAAAGTAGTCTCAGAGAAATCAAATTCTGCGTGAGAGGAGTGAGGAAACCTGTCTTAGTCTCGGCAGGCTGTGGCTCAGTAGCAATACAGTGGCTTCATAATTATCCTGGTGTGACATTGTTAAAAGTGTACGTGGTTCTATACATCTCTTGATGATGCACATCTTCTGAAGCCATCTTAGCGCAATCCAGATGAGTAGAATGTGGGTTTGATTTTAAGACTCCTCTACCTGAGCCAGAGTTGGTATGTAGCTAATAACAGCCTTGGAAAAACAATAACCCTGATGTCAGAACAAGAGTCCTGCTCCATAGAGAAAATTCTGTGGCGCTTGGCTAAATGTAGCTGTTGATAAATAGCTGGGGTTCTAATAGGCTTTTGGGAGCTGACAGTCCTTATTTGTGCAGGCTGCTAATGTGAAACCAAGCAGAGTGAGGCACAAAGCCAGGTGGCCTCAAAGCACTGACCAGCTTTATTTGTGCCTGCTGGAAAACATGACCAGTCGTGTTGGTACAGCACTGAGTGCCTTTTTGGTGCCCTGTGAGCAGGGCCAGAATAAGCCTCTGATCTTTTCGGTATAAAACCAGAACCCTTTCCACACCCACCTGGCAGCGCTGGGATGGATGAAATGGTTTCTTTAACCCTGGTACCCTGAGTTTCTTGGGAACTGATCAGAGAAAGCTTTATTTTTTTTTCCCATGTTCTGGACATTGTTCATTAGAGACAATTGCTTAATTTTCGTGACTCTCCTAGCCTAGAGGCTGATGTACAGTCATTTAATTGCACCCCCCTGCTACTGTAAATCCCTGGCATGTGCCCATTGCCCTCTCATTCTCTTCTGGTGCTGCTTGGGACAGGGAAGGGATGGAGGCAGGGATTCCTGGCTCAGCCTTAGCTGTCTCCTGACCAGAGCTCTGTTCTGCATCCCCAGCTACCTCCACTCCTGTGATCCCCCCATCATCCACGGAAACCTGACTTGTGACACCATCTTCATTCAGCATAACGGACTGATCAAAATCGGGTCAGGTAAGACTTGTTGGAGGTGACCTTTGCCTATGAGGCAGACTGCTCAAACAGAAAAAGGCATCTAATCCTTTCAGGGGTATCTGGCATGATACTCGTGTGTGTACATGTGTTCCTCCACCACCACATCGGTTGTGCCAGCAATTGATAGCAGAGTTTACTTCTGGTTGGACCTGGTACACAGGAAGGACTAATGCTGGGTACTCTTTCCCTTCTTAGCCCCTTCTTCAGTTTTTGGTCTCAGGGGACTGACCCAAGAAATGGTGCTGAAGCTTTGAAGTTTTGCGTGCATGTTATCCTTGGTTTCATCCACTCTGCAGTCTTTTTCCCATTGATGCACACAGAGTTCTCTTCTCGTCCAGTGTTGTGGGGCTTTGGGAGCTGTCTGTAGAACTGTGTCTACTGAGGCCACGGGAGCGATTCTCGTAGCAGCCAATGCTTACAACCAAGGCTATAGACTCAGCTGCAGCAAGCTGCTTGTCTTGGTGTCTTCATCTAGCATCACTCACCTTGGCCTGTGCTTCAGGTTGCTAGCTTGCCTTGGGCTTGTTTGGCAAAGACATGCCCAGTTCAGGCAGCCATCTGTGCTGAAATAGTTGTGGAGTGCATCCTCGTGTACTCTGTTTTTTTAACCTTTGCTATTCCTATGTCTCTTAAAACCCATTTGCAGTCAGGGTGTGAAATGTTGTACCTTGATGTACCCTTTCAGGTGACAGCTCTGCTACCTGTCCTCCAGCTTCTGAAGGGTGTGCTCTTGCCACCCTTACTTAGGCTTTTGTCTGGGTGAGTACTTGGTTTGATGTTGACAGGGAAGAATGCTCTGCTTTGCTTGCCATCTCAGAATAGCCTCTCTTCAAACCGCAGACCTCTGTGGCCTTTCTTGTCATCAGAGAGCTCTTGTGTTGTCTCTTTGTTCCAGAGTCGGGGTCTCTGTTCCCTGGCAATCCTCTGACACGTGCCTGTACCCAAGAGACTGGGTCATGGCAGAAGGAACGCTCTGTTCTCTACCTGCCTGTAAACTTGGTGACGTCTTGCTCTTCATACAGGCTGATGGGGTTCACTTCATGATCTCTCCCGAACTTAGTCTGGGTGGAGCAATTCCCAGGAGCTGTGTACATCTGATACCTTGTGCTGGCAACTGGAACTGGCTCTCTGGTATGCCATTCAGGCTGCTTACTGGGAAGTCTGTTGTAGGCTTGAGTATGTAAGAGATCCCTGTCTTTCTAGTTTAGTCTAAAGGTGTTACAGAGCTGCAGTCTTTCTGACTGGTAGCCAGCACTTACTTTTTAAAAACAAACAACTTGAAGCTGGTATCTAGAGCCACAGCTTTTTACCAAAGGAGGTTCTGCAGATCAGCAGATGGGATGTTCTCCAGAGCGTTCAGAGACCGTTTTAGGAGAATGGTGGCTCTTTGAGGGTGGGTTACAAACAGTACACCTTTGCCCACTCCCCCCAGTTCCACAGAGCTGTGCTTCTGTTAGGCACGGTGTGACAGAGGTGATGAGACTGCTGGGCTCTTCCCAAGAGAAGTGGGAGTCTGCCTGCTGTCACAAAGGTATCCTCAGCCAGAAGAGGACACACGCTGGGAGTGTTCTTAATTGCAGTTACTTCTGAGCAAACTTACTTCTATTCTACAGTTGTAGACTGCCTTGCTCACCTTGTGTTCAGAAGTGATCTGTCTCTGGGAGATTCTGGTCCTTTCTTACATATAAAAGGAAGTTAGCACGAGGGCGCTTGTGGTCAGAAGAGGAGTCCTCCCGATGTGAAAGCCGTGGTTCCAGCACAGGCTGGAATTAAAGCTGCCAATGTTGCTGAATGTATTCTTATTCCTGTAGTGCCCACCCAACTGGGACCATGAAAACTATGTAATGAGAACTGCTGGATGTGATTGAGCTCGAGATTCTCCAGTTCTGCTGACTCCGCAGGAGCCAGAGGGGCCGTTCTCACGTTTGGGCCCTCAAGTGGCGGCTGCTCTGGGGTCACCGATGATGTTAGGCCCGTGCTAGTTGCTCTGTGTAGTTATTTCTTACGGCTGGCTGATACCTGAAAATGCTCTTGCATTTACTTAAAAGAAGCGAGGCAGTAATTCTCATGTGTTTAAGGGGCACAGTGATTCAGGGCACTATGATCTGAGCTGCGATGCTGTCTCTGTCCCTGGCGCCATTCTGGGCTGTGCTCCTGAAAGCTCCTCTTCCCTCTACTTCAAGCGAAAGAGAATTCTTTTGAACTGGGGCAAAACTCCAGGGAAAGGAAGCTGCTAGTGTATTCTGCAAAAGCATCCTCCTGTCTACTGGGTGAGAAAAGTGGTGCCTGTGAGCGGTGTGGCATTGGAAATGCCCAGTACTTGTTCCTGTAACACTGGTTTAGGTGTGGGAGCAGCTCGTTTGCCTGTCACTCCTTGCTGCCACTTCACGTTCCAGAAGCACATGCACTAACAGGACTGACCACTGCTTTTCTTGTTCTGCATGTAATTCTGGATCACTCTTTCTTTTTCTTTCTTTTTTTTTTTTCCCCCCCCCTTAGAGCTACTTTTGCACTGCAGGAAGGAAATAGATTAATTTAGTAGTAGGGTATTACTGTTACTGTTGCACAGAGTTTTGGGAAGAAGTATGAAACCTTTAGGTGCTGGGGGTTATCTGTGGAAGAAAGAGGGAGTGGGAACGGGGGAGGATTTCTCATACTTCTTAAATGCAAAAGCCATCCATAATCCATTAATTTACTAACGGGTTTTTTCAGTGCCATAAAGTACAGGGTTAATAGATGTAAGGAAGAAGAGTGTCCAATGAGTGGGGAGCTTTGGGGAACTGGTGATCAGGACAGGAGAGGCACCGACAGTTCCTGAAGTGGTGATCCCGGAGACCGGAGCGTTCCGGCTGCTTTCTGGAGTTGTGATCAGACAGCATTCCCTGTGAGAGGCCCAGGCTGTTTTCTGTGTGCCCATCCACAGGGTCCACGTGTGGATCTGTCCACATCTGCACTGTGTAAGGAGTGGACCTGTGAAGGGAGCGTGTTGATGGCTGCGAGTGGCCGCAGGTTGACGGGGCGCTGGGTGCTGCCCCACCATCGCAGTGTTGCGAGGTGTCTTGTAATTCCCATCGGGAGCGTAAGAACCACTCCCAGCTGGAAAGAGATGATGGGTTTTGAATTAAGAATCCTTTCGGGCAGCTCTTGGGAGTGCCCCAACAGAACTGAGGCCTCAAACTGGAGTGTCTTGTAGTGTCTTTGGTGCCCCTTGAGACATGGCCACGTATCGGCGTGTGCTGAGAGAGGCCTCAGCAGAGACAGGGGGAAGTGTGTCAGTGCGTTTCCAAACAGTCCCTCCAGACACTCGGCTGGTGCATGGGCTTTCCTGTCTGCAACCTGCCTGACCTTAGCACTCATTATGGATTTAATTGCAGTCTGTCTCTTTTCAGTTTCATGCCAAGGTGCCAGGAGACCGAGTCTTACTCGGTATTAGCTCTGCTATTAAATTCTGTGGCCAGGTATGCAAGTGTGGGTTCCGCTGCCAAGCTCCATGCCCAGGAGAAGCTGCTGGGATGTAGAGAAAGGTGGTCATCTGCTGAAGGGGTGCTGAGGGCTTGCAGAACACATGCAGAAAAAACAATTTCCAGCTGTGTAACCTCAGAGTCAGCCAGAATTTTCTACTTGCTCGGAGGTGTCTTGTCTCCCTTGCCCAGTCTGGTTCTCAATTAGAAATGCCAATGCTCCTTATGTTAATTTATTTTAAAAGGTGACTGGAGGCAGGGCCAGATTCTCAGTCTTGTCTATGTTTTACCGTGATTCTGACCTAGCTGTCTCTATCGACGTTAAGTGCTTGCTGTTTCATCAACTCATTGACTTCTATCTTGTTTTACTTCCCGCTTACGGGCTGCTCTGTTACCAACAGTCTTTCATAGGATTTTTGCTAATGGTGAGCAAACTTCTCCGCTCCTGTGATGTGACTACCACTATATATGTAATGTACATTATTTGTGTGTGTATATATATATTTATATATATATGTGTGTGTGTATCTATAATTGTAGCACACACAAACATACACACTCTAATCTATTTATACTGTGTTCCCTTGCTATAAGGCTGGATGTAAAACTGTTTGGCTCTGGTGCATCCTCCTTTGAGACCCTGTGTTTGTGCTGGGACGCAGCCCCTTCCCGCTGCTCCCAGCCGAAGCCTTACAGAGAGGGAGCACTGCCGTGTGTGAAGTCTCCTGGTTGTTAGTTCTCCTCCTCTCCCATTCCCAGAGCCTGCTGGTCCCTGGGCCCCCGTGCATGCTGGCTCCTGCATGTCACGCCAAGCCCATGCGTTGTTCCCAGCTCTTCCCAGCTGAACTTTCCATGTCCATTAGGCTCTGTCCCGCTGCTGCTCTGCTAGACTCGGCTGGGCACCGAGCCCGGACTAGCCTTTGCTTTGTGCTTGGCTACCCAATTGCTTGCTTCTAGTTTTAACTCCTTAGATGTTTTGTTTCCAAGATGAATGTTTCAGTGAATGTGTCTGGCTCCCGATGGCCAGAGAGACATCCCGCCCAAACAAGTCCCTCCTTGTAAAGTAAGGTTTACTCTCTGTTCCCCCAAAGCTCTGGTTTTGGGGAAACTTGTGCATATGAGGAGGGAGTTGGGCTGTCGGGGGCTAGAGAAAAATTTGAATGCTGCAATTTGTAAACCTGTTAAATAGAACGCTGCATTTACATTTAAAATAATTATTTATTTTTTTGCCATCAGGGTTGTCCTCAATGGTTAGAGTTTGTTTCTACTGTGTTGGGAACCTACCAGCTGTCAGCTGAAGTGGTGGAACGGGCTCTGTCCTACTCCGTGTGCAGGAGGAGGAGGCGGTGTCTGTCTGCATCACCAGCAGAGCAGGGGCTCTCTCAGAAAGCTGAATCTGGGGGATTTTATGTAGCTGAGGGGGTTGCTGATGTAGTTGGGGCTCACGATGTTAGGAGGCCAGATCTTCCTGGGGATGGCTGCAGCCAGTGGTCTTCAGGCTGGAGAAGATGCTGCTGCTTGTACTGAACAGCATCCATGGCCTTGAAATAGTGAGCTCCCTCAGCTGCTCTCCTGAGAACTGGTTTTAACAGTACTGTCTATCACTGTGTACTGCTCATGAGAGCTGGAAACTGTTTAATCCTCAGATCTTGGGCAGTGATTTGGGTTTGCAAACACTAAATATAGGGCATAAGGCTCCTGTTTCGCTTGAGCATTGAGCTAGTGAGGTTGTGAGTGACACGCTTTCGTAACTAATCTTATTTTAGTCATTATTTCACTCTCTTGGATTTTGTTACCTGATATGTAGAGATTTCTCATGCTGTTTTTCACATCCTTAACAGACACATGGAGGCACTTAGTAGGTGATGTTGAAATGCAGTAGGGATTACTAGAGATATCTTGGATTACTTTCTTTTTTTTACCAAGGCTTTGTCTCACCTTGGTCTGTGTTTGAGTCTGTACACCCAATGGTGTAAAAGCCAGTCATAAAGTGAAGATTCTTCATATTTGGATTGTTCTTGAGAATCTGTGTTGAGCAACCTGGGTGAAATAGTATGAGGTTAATTTCTAATTGTAATAAGTTGACAAACATCTCATGATCCAGCTGCTGTTATGATTCCTAGGGTGGCAAAATTGGTTACCAGAGTCTTGCCTTGGTTTTGTGTATAAGCACATGCCTTGGGGCAGGAGGAGCAGTCATAGGTAAGTGACAATCAGTGGGCTTCTAATTGCTGGGGTTAGTGTCTGAAATTGCAGTGCTCTGTGTGTGTGTGTTACAATTTACCTTGTGCTTTTCAGGGGAGGGTGTTGTTTTTTTTTAAAGTCAGATTTAGCGGTAAGAATTGGTGTCCTTGGCTCTGTTGCAAAGTCACCAGGTAGAACGCATACTTCACAGATTTACCCCCTCTGTGCTGTGATGGTAAAAAACTCTTGTTTTTAATTTGCAGAAGGTTTAAAGCTGGCTCTTGCTTCATATGCTTGCCTTCCTTGCTCATTTTACCTTCTCTGTGGTACTGTGAGTTCTCATTAATGAAAACCCCAGAAAACAATTATCTTTCTAGATTGGTTGGTTGTTGTTTTCAATTACAGGGGATCTGAAAAGGTTTAATTTTCCCAGTTTAGTGCTGTAGGTTTGAGAACTTGCCTTTTCTGTGGTCAGGTTTATTCTTGGTGTTGCATTGAAGGCACCTGCTGCTTCAGCTTTGCTGGGTGGTCTTTTTTCTCTACCTTTCTGTGGATTTCTAGCATAGGTCAGGGCATGTCTTATAATCATCCAGGTCTTCATCTACCCATTTTAGTATTAGTAAGGCGTCCTTTTGTGGAACGTTTTAGAAAGCTCCTTCACGCCAGTTCTTGAAAGATCACTTCAATCTGAACTTAGCAAATATTTTACACCGACAGGATGACATGCTTAGCGTTCTCCCAAATTGCTGAAGAGTTTTATTAGGAAAGTTATGTGAGATTTTTTTGTAGAAGCAGAGGCAGTTGATGCAGGAGGACTGTAGAGATGCTGTCCAGTCATGTGCTAGGTTAGGAAAGCCAAGCCCACTGTTTGGACCTGGCAGTGAAGGGCAGCAGCGAGGGTTCTACAGTAAACAGCAATAGTGTGGAGGTGACAAAGGACACAAAAAAGGCCGAGGTGTTAACTGCCTTTTTTGCCTCCATCTTTACTGCTAAGGCTGCCCTTCAGGAATCCCGGGCCCATGAGACCAGACGGAAAGCCTGGAACAATGAAGATTTACCCTTGGTGGAGGAGGATAAGGTTAGGAAACTTTTAAAAAAAAGATTGGACATGCCTAGTTCCATGGGGCATGACGGGATGCACACACAAATGCTGAGGGGAATGGCTCGTGCTGTTCTAAGGCCACTGTCTGTTATCTTTGAAAGGTCATGGAGAACAGGAGATGTTCCTGAAGACTGAAGGAGAGCAAATGTCATTCCTGTCTTCAACAAGAAAGGTCTGGGGAACCATAGGCTGGTCAGCCTCACCTCAGTCCCTGGGAAGCTGATGGAGTAACTAACTCTGGAAACCATTTCCAAATACAAAACTGTGGTCAGGAGTTTTTGGCAAACCCAGTAGCCCTCTGCAGTGAGGTGACTGGCCCAGTAGGCAGGGGGACAGCAATGGGTATTGTTTGCCTTGACCTCATAGATGAGCAGACAGAGCATGGGTTCAATCAGCGAACAGTGCAGTGGGTTGAAAACCAGTTTAACTTCCAGGCCTAGAGGGCTGTGACCAGCAGCACGAAGTCTAGTTGGAGGCACGTCACCAGTGGTGTACCCCAGGGGTAAACACTGGGGCCGGTCCTGTTTAACATCGT
>JAOQGH010000039.1:179996-198859 GCA_025769975.1 Gallinago jamesoni
AACCCCGTGTATCAGCATGGGGAACTGACCTTCTGGAAACAAGCTTTGCAGAGAAGGAGCTTGGGGTTCTGGAGGGGACAGCAAGCTGACCAGGAGCCAGCAATGTACCATGACAACAAAGGTGGCCAATGATATCTTGGGCTGTGTTGGGAAGAGCACTGCTGGCAGATTGAGGGAGGTGATCCTTCTTCTCTCCTTGGTACTGTTGACACATCTGGAGTGCTGTGTCTGGGTCTGAGCTGTGCAGTACAAGAAAGATATGGACTTAATGGAGGAAGTCCTGAACAGAGCTATGAAGACAATTAAGGGACTGGAGCATCTGTCCATAGGAGGAAAGACTGAGAGAGCTGAAGCTGTTTAACCTGGGAGGAGAAAGCTCAGTGGAACCACGTCAGCCTGTATAAATACCTGATGGGGGAGAATGAAGAGGAGGGAGCCAGGCTCTTCTTGGTAGTGCCCACTGGCAGGTCAATGCAATGGGCACAAATTGAAATATGTGAAGTTCCATCTAAAACAAGAATAACCTTTTTTGCACTTTGAGGGTAGTCAAACCCTGGAAGAGATTGCACAGAGAAGTTGTGGAATCTTTCTCCCTGGAGATACTTAAAACCAAACGGCACACTGTCCTGGGCGACCTGCGTGAGCAGGGGGTGAGCTGTGTTCTCAAAAGGTCCCTTCCAACCCAGACAACTCTGTGATTTAGGCCTTGAGGGGCTGAGTGGTGTTTTCCCTCTGGCTTCTGCTTTCAGGGGGTGAGCTTTTCTGTTTATTAAGTCTTCCAAGGTCATTTGCGCAGCTTCACTGGCGTGTTGTGAAACAATGGTAATCACAGAGATGTGAAGTCTGAAATTTAAGGAAATTAAACTTGAAATTCTCAAACTAATTGCATTTTAATTGAATATGCATTTTTACTGGTTCAGTCCAAGCTTCTGTTAAGCAGAGCTGCTCAAAATATAAAATAATTTTCATAATCTTGTTTCTGAGGACTTTGTTTTCCAGTGTTAGTCTGGGAGTACAAGACTCCCCAGAGTAGCTCAGTCCATAGTATTGCAGTGAATGTCTTTTTTTGTTTTTCTGATTGCATGTAATTTTTGCGCTGTGATGTGAGGTTCCTGCAGTTAATTAGTGCCATGCCATTTCAGTTATTAAAGAACTGAGCAAGAATGGCAGTCCTGCTGCCCCTGCATCTTTTTGATCTAATTACTGCGTTGCAGTCCAGTCAGATGATGCAGCCCAAGCAGAAGTTTGCCTGGTCCATAGGACCTTCATTCCTCTGGTCTAGAAATTAGAACTTAAAATAACTTTAAGTGCAGATTTCAAATCTCCCTACACACTTTGTCTGAAATAAAGTTGTTTGTACCATGGACTCTTCCAGATAAAGTGCTAATAAGCTCCTAAGTCCCTGCATAAGAGCCTGCATGCAGCCAGGATTGACAAGTTCTTATCTTACGGGTCCTCGTTACCTCTTCTTAATTCCACAGTCTTGCATTTCCTGCTCTGCTGACTTCTACTTTCTGCTTTCATGTAATAAATGTGGTCAAATTTGTTTTACTTAAACATAAAAATATCATCCACCGCTTCTCAAGCAATCTGGCACAGCATGAGCATTTCCCTTCCCATTGCTTATTTGTGTGCAAAACAATGTGCCCTTGCCACAAAGGCGGGTAACGATGTCCTGAGCTGTGTTAGGCATAATACTGCCACCAGGTCCAGGGAGGGGATCCTTCCCCTCTGCTCGGCACTGGAGAGGCCACCCCTGAAGTGCTGAGTCCAGTTCTGGGCTCCCCAGCACAAGAGGAATGTGGCAAGGGACCACCAGGATACTGAAGGACCGGAGCATCCCTCCTTTGGGAAAGGCTGAGGGGGCTGGGGCTGCTCATCCTGCAGCAGAGAAGTCTCAGAGGGACTGAGTCCATGTGTATAAATACCCAGAGGGAGGGTGCCAGGAGGACAGAGCCAGGCTCTTCCAGTGGTGCCCAGTGCCAGGACCAAAATGGCACAAACTGGACCACAGGAGGTTCTCTCTGAACATGAGGAAACACTTTTCCAGTGTGAGGGGGACGTGGGCACAGGTTGCCCAGGGAGGTGATGGAGCCTCCATCCTTGGAGCTGTTCAAGAGCTGTCTGGACATGGTCCTGGCACCTGGCTCTGGGTGTCCTGCTGGAGCAGGGGGTTGGACAAGGTGACATCCAGACATCCCTTCCACCCTGAACCATCCCATGATTTTATGATTCTGTATTACTTTCTGTGGAGGACACCTCTCTCATAGGACACCAATTTTTGTACAGAACCAGCTCTCTGTTGCAAGTGCCACAGGTTCTGCCTCAGCAGTATTTTCTCAGGAGACAGACGTGGGCAATGTTTTAGGCAGAGATCAGTTACGCCACTCAGCAGCAACGTCAATGGACGGGGCAAGAATGAAGATGGATATAAGCAGCTGGGGGCTGTTGTCTGGCACTGGTAACTGTATGTAGTGAACTTCTCATACTGAATGTCACTGTTCTTCACCTCATTAGATATTCAGCTGTTTAAAAAATAAAATCATCTGGCTTCTGGTGTCTCAGTGTCGCAAATATCTTTGCCGACCCTGTTTATGATCGCTGATGGAGATCTGCAGTGCTGGAGGATGATGCTTGTGTTCTGTGATCAGCTGAAATCTGCCTCTGCTTTTCCTGTTTGACTCTGTGTTTAATGGGTCTATGCCTCTTCTTGTTCCCAGTAGCTTCCTAGTTGCTTATTTTCTAGGCTTTGCCCTTTCTAATAAAAAAACATTTGTCATCTTAGTGTGTGAATTAAATGAACCATGAAATGCCTTGTGTTTGTGCAGTCTTACACCCTTTTGCAGTAGTGGAAATGTCTTAAGTGTATGAGTGCAGGGATAATGATGTGGCCTCGAACCTACCCTGGCCCTGTGGCTGTCCCTCAGTAGCTGCAAACAGACAGTCTCACACTCACTTTGGGGTCCCCGTGGTGCTGGTATCGTGCAGCATAGGCAGGGTGGAAAGATGGAGTGATTGGGTGGCTGCTCCAGGAGGAAAGGGAGAGCCATTGGGCAGACTCTCTCCTGCTTGGAGGACGAAGTGCTGGATGCAAAACAAAGGTGGCTGTGACTTGGACACTGGACAAAAGGAACATTTCTCCTGCATCATGTAGTGTTTAAAAGGGCAAGATGCTGTGTGAGGGGGTGTCTCTGCTCAAACCTGCCACTGGTGACAGCTGGGAAGTAAAGCCACCAAGTGACTTCTTGGCCAACATACCTGTTGCCTCTGGGCGCTCTGAGGAGCTGACCCTGGTGAGGGTAAGCCTCTGGTGAGGGCTCTGCTCTGGCACAGCCTCGAGGGCTGAGGAAGTCCAGTGGGCTCCGTGTATTCCTGTAGTAACACGGGTTATTTCTCTTCATGCTTTCATTGTCAGATTGAGTCCACCTTGCTGAAGGCAAGTTGCTTGTCCTACCTTCTACTGCACATCACATCTCTTCCTATTGCCTGCTCTGCACGGACACCATATTTGGCTGAAGCCTTTTCCAAAGTTCATCTTTGCTTTGCTAATTCCCTACCATGCTGATCAGTCATGTGGTGCTGTGTCCTGTGGTCTGCTCCTTGCAGACATCTTCTCTGTGGCTGAGAAAGACTTGTTAATGTTGGTGATCTGGCTTCCCTTTTTGACCTCCATTTTTTGTCTTGCTCAACATAACTGTCCTTAGCATTCATCCCTCTGATCATTCACAAAATTAAGAGTCATCACTAAATGTGGTAGTGGACAGCAGGTAGCAACCATGTGGGCATTGGTCAGAAGAGCTTGTGTCAGAGGTGCCTTAAAGTGTGTGTCCTCATCTCATACGGTTAACAGTTTGGTTTAAAATGCGTGTTCAAGCGAAGCTCCTCTCAGGCCTCTGCCTGTGCTAACGGACCTACAATAGTGACTAGACCAGCCCAAACCCAAAGTTTCTTGCCCCAGCCTCTAAAATACCCTCACATGGTGTAGCAGCACTTCTCTCTGCCTGGTTTAACATGCCAGCAGTGTTTTCCAGAGCTGACTTCAGTAGTGGGGTTGTTGCTGTGGCAGTGATGAATAGAAGAGATTTGTATCTGGCCAGGCCATCTCTGCTCAGCTGGAAAGCACCCGGGGAGGAACCTGGTAGAGTCTCACGCCACCCTCTGCTTTGCAATAACAGAGCAAGGTTTTCATGGGACTGCCAGCCAAGTTGCACATGAGATGTGATATAAACTGCTAGAACAGGAAAAAGGCTGGCCAAGTGTGGCTAATCAGACCCAGCCGTGTAGCCAGTCTCTGCAACAGAGAGACACACTGAGGAGTTCCAGTGGGACTCCACAAGTTTGGAGACATAGGGACCAGAATGTCAGAGCAGGCAGATCCCTGGATGACCCACAACAGCAAATTCCAAACTGCCTTTCTGTGTGTCTGAGTTGGAAGCTCCTGCAGATGGAGCAAGCCCAGCTCTTTCCAGAAACATTGGTGCCACTGCAGGATGTCTGTAGGACCTGGACATGGAAAAGCTGATTACCAAGTCCCTAACAAGGCGCAGACAGCCATTATAGATGGAGGTTGGGCCAGGATTCCCTTGTACTCTCCTTTCTGGTATGAGAGTGCCTTACTTGCATCGCTGGCTGCGGTTTCTGTTGATAATGCCTTTTTGTGATTGATCAGTGCCTCTTCCCTGATCTTAAATGGGAGCAAAGGACAGGGGGGGTCAGTCTCTCCTCCCAAGGAACAGGCGATGGGACAAGAGGAAATGCCTCAAGTGTCACCAGGGGAGGTTCAGGATGGATATTAGGAACAGTTTCTTCGCCAAAAGGGCTGTCAAGCCTTGGAACAGGCTGCCCAGGGCAGTGGTGGAATCACCATCCCTGAAAGGATTTAAAAGATGGGTAGACGTGGTGCTCAGAGATATGACTTAGTGATGGTTTTTGTCAGTGTTAGGTTGATGGTCTGATGATCTGAAAGGTCCCTTCCAGCCCAGGCAATTCTGTGATTCTAAAATAAGTCTTATTTTATACCCTCAGATGTCTGACTAGCTCTGGTAGTCAGAGGCCACCACGCATGTGATAAATGTTGGGTTTGGCAGGGTTCACAATATGGGTTTGATAGCTCATGTATGCCGTGTGCTGCACAAAGACAGGCAGTATTCCATTAATGAAATTAAATTCAGACTTCAGAGCAGAAGGGTTTCTGAAGCCTTAAATGCTCAGGTCTGCAAAAACTGTGACAAAGGAATAGTTCTTGCAGGGACAATCACGTTTGGGATCAGGGAGATCCAATGCCTCAGGGGAATGCCAAAATCTCAGTGCTGTTGGTCACTCTGAGGAAAAACTTATTTCTGATCAAAAACTTCACAGTATTGGTGTTTGCTGTAGCCATCCCTGTCTCCAGCCTTCACCCCCACCCGTGGGGCATGGTAGATTTAGGCAGAATTATCTGTAGTTCCTGCAGGTCTGCAGCAGTGGGGGGGGGGGTGTGTGGGGTGTGTGGCTGCCTGCGGGGCATTTGGTGTTTTTTTGTTTTGTTTTGTTTTGTTTTAAGAAGGCAGACCTCATTTGACAGTATTGAACTGTCTGGGTTTACAGTGCTGGGTTGTTCTTTTGAGTAGAAAACAACAAATTACTCAGTGGGGAGGGACCAGTATTGTTAAACCTGATCTTGATTCCTTGGCCGAAACATCTCCAGAAAGGGATGGGAAAGGGCAGGAATGGCGAGGAAATCCTGCTGTGGGAAAGGACCTAGCGCAGCCTCTCCTCTCTCAGGAGCCACCAACAGATGGGGTTATCCTTCAGAAGCACAGGCAGACATTAGAGGACTGGATTATTTCCAGTTGTGACTTGCTCAGTACTGCAACATGCAAAGCTGCATGGAAGTCTAGAGCTCATCATTCATGGACTGAGGGGCCACTAGCCATTTAAGGGAGGAACGTGACCCACATGCCTCATAGGCAACTTTAAGATACGTTGGGGCAGAGCCCCCAGTAGGGAGAACTGGTGTGATTGCACATTGCTCTGGCCAGAGCTTGTCTAAAGCAGTCAGTGTCACTGGGAAAACACAGAGCAGGTCTTCAGAGGAGGACAAACTGTGTAGCAAGAGGACCCAGTGGTGTGTGTAAACAGGTAAGCACTGGGAATGAAGTAATCTTACTTGACTCCCAGGGTAAAAGCTAGCATAAAGCAGTAAACTATTCATGAATGGTTGGTTGGGAGTCAGTGGAGCAGGCTCGGTTTCCAATGCTCAGATAAGATAGTATGATTTGGTTAGGTGCCACACATGAAGGTTGAGCTGAGTTACCAAGGAAGATCCTCCTTGTCTGACTAGAGCCCAAAGAACATCTCTCCTCTGAGGCTGGGACTAGTTCGGTCGCATTCAGCTGGGAATCCGCTTTGGTGTGTCCTGCCCCAATCCTGGAAAAATACAGGCACTTTGGTACATCCCATGTAAGTCCACGTTGTAGCAGAACAGACCAGGACCTCTTGTGATTGTCTGGGAGGTGGGCCTGAGGCTGTGGGGCTGGGTGCGTTCAAGCATGGAAGTGGAGCTTCAGATGGGATGGGAATCATCCATGGTCCCTGCCTACCTCAGTGTGTCTCCCTGCTGGAGCCCACTGCTTGGTTTGGGAGAGCTGTTTGCAGTCTGTCCAGAAGTGGCTGTCCTCAAAGCCTGTCTTTCTCAGAGAGCCCATACTTGTGTTCTGCTCCTTTTTCCTGGGCCTGGGAGCCCTTCCCTCCCTGTAGCCCTGAGTGGTTCCTGGTTGCTGTGGAGGTGCTGGCTGCTGGGAGGCCTCTGCTCTCAGGGTGGTCGTCTCTCCCCAGTCAGCAGCTTTGCTTAACTTTTGTCTTGAGGCACGTTAGCAGTGGTGCCCTGCTGATACGTGGAAGAGGTGCCTTGTACTTCTGTCCCTCTCCTAGAGCCCTGAGGCAGTGACTGATTGCAGTGATCTTGGCAGCTCTGGCTGCTCCTAGGGCTTCTGTGGTAGTTGAGTTGCTTGTGACAAGCACCATAGATCTGGTGTAAGTTAGGGGCTTTCAGGGCTTACACTCCAACAGGGAGTCCTGCTCAGGTTTTCTTCCCATTCGGGAGAAGCTCTGGCCTCCAGGTTTGCTCTTAGAGAGTGACGTTGAGCTGCCTTAGTCCATCTGCAGCCAAGGACATGATGGAGAAGTGTACCAGGGCAGGTAACCTGAGATGAGGGGCTGATGAAGGGTCAGCTTACCTCCACCCTGCTGCCCCTTTGGGCACCAGAGGGCCCAGGAGCTGCATGTGTTCCCTGGGACTTAGGGATAGGATACAGTTTCCTGTATCCTAAGTGTTCATGACTTTCTTCTAGTGGCACCGGACACAATTAACAACCATGTGAAGACCTGTCGTGAGGAGCAGAAGAACCTGCACTTCTTTGCCCCAGAATATGGAGGTATGGTGTGGTTATTTGTTGGCCTTACTAATGCTTCCGAGCTGTTCTGTGTCTTGTTTTCAACTACAGGCTCCCGAGAGATGTCACATCAACAGTTTTGAGTCATTTCCCTGCTTAAATGCTTTGACTCCTCTGTCTTTTGATAGCAGGGGAGGGGGAGAAGGCTACAGGATTATGGTAGCCTGATGGAGAGGTGGTCCTGCTGGTCCCGCTGAATGCAAACAGGGACTGATAACAGCGTTATTTCTGTCTTACAGAAGTTGCCAATGTCACCACCGCTGTGGACATCTACTCCTTTGGGATGTGTGCACTGGAGGTGAGTGTGGAGCGCATCAGCTGGGGGACAGGGGATGAATCTGAGGGAACAAGATGGCTCTGTGGAGATGCTGTGGGTAGGGGTGGGTTAGCTTGGGAACAGACCCTTGAGCCAAATGCACTTTGCCTTGGAGGGATCCCTGATAAGGCTTCCCCAGGTGCCTTACTGGGAAGTAAATACTCCGTAATGTGTAGTTCTTTCTGAAATTCAATAATGTGTAATTCATTACTCTGTGGGTCTTGGCCAGTTCTCAGGTCTGACCCACTGGCTGGTGGGAACAGTCACTGCTACCAACGGTGCTTCATGTACCTGGAGAACAGACCCCCCCCTTCTGGGGAGGATCTGTTCCTCTTGGGGTGTCTGGAGGAGGGGACAGTCTTCCATACCCTTCCAGGCCAGCCTCTCCCCAGCTGACACATGTGCTGCTCACAGTCAGGCACGAGTCTGATGTGCCTGACCTCAACAGCTCAGTGATTCCTCTGTCCTTGCAATCAGCAGGCTCAAGTCTAGGAAACAGGTGTTGTTGGCAGGAGTAATTTCTGGGAAGAATTGCCAGAATGAGACAACACAAGGAATTCTGAACTTCTGCTGCATGTCTCATAAGTGAAGCAGGAAGAAACACACAACTTTTAGGAAGCAAAACTTGAGTCAAATCTTAAGATGGTCTCTGGAATCTTCTTGCCAGCCTTTCCTAGCTGGGAATTTGTGTTGGCTGGGGCCAGTTCTGGATGGCATTGTGTGCATGTTGTTCTGCCCACAGTACGGGGCTATTCATGCAGCCGGGGGGACAGTGTCAGACTCGGGCAGTGATCCAGTTACTGCTTCATTAGAGGATGAGAGTTATCAAGCAGAAGTACAGGCCAATGGATCATGAGGTTCAGAATGGAGATGCTGTCTGAGGTGACGCTGCCATGGTTTTCAGATTTCCCTGGCAATCTGTTAGGGCGCTGGAAATGAGCTATTGTAATGAGGCACTCATTCTCTCTCTGCCTCACAAACTGTGACCTTAAATAACACCAAACAACTTGGTTGTTGCGATCCTGTGCTCGGCAGTGGTCTCCTCCAGCTCTGCTCAGTGGGGTCTGATGTGCTGCTTTGTGTTTGCAGATGGCGGTGCTGGAAATACAGGGTAACGGCGAGTCCTCTTACGTGCCCCAGGAGGCCATCAACAGTGCCATACAGCTGCTGGAGGACCCCCTGCAGAGGGTGAGCGAGGGGGGGGTCAGCACCCTGCAGACATGTTGGCATTGCACGTGGTCTCATACCGTTTTTGTCTTCCAGGAGTTCATTCAGAAGTGTCTAGAACAGGACCCTGGCAAGCGTCCTACTGCCCGGGAGCTCCTCTTCCACCAGGCGTTGTTTGAGGTGCCATCACTCAAGCTGCTCGCTGCACACTGTATCGTTGGGCACCAGCGTGAGTATGGGCCCCCAGGTGCCACACCTCACCTTCTGCAAAGCTCCCCAGAGTCGTCAGTGCTGCTGGCACTCTGGAACCTTCATCTGCAGTGGCCTGCCTGCTCGAGGCAGCACAGGAGATCAGCAGCCTCTGGGGGTTTTATTGCTTTTCTTAGGTTGGAAAGGAATTGCAGTTGTTCTAACTTTTTTTTTTTTTTTTAAATAGATATGATTCCTGAAAATGCTTTAGAAGAGATGACCAAGAACCTTGACATGAATGCAGTGTTGGCAGAGATTAACCATGCGGACAGGGAAGGAGTCAAGATGATGTGAGTTCCCACAGTGTACTTGGAGGGGCCGCACGTGGGGCACTGGGGTGGGCACTGGGGTGGGCACCGAGGGATCTGTCTGGAGCTCTGCCCTTCAAGTCCCCTCATCCTTAGCTTCTCGGAACTGTGGCTGTCTGTACCCCTCCTGCCCGCTGGCGTGGCTGCTTAGGACATGGGCACTTAAAACTGCACCCAAGAGACTTCAGTGTGTTCTTCTATTAGATGAATTCTCACCTCAGTACTTTTTTTTTTTTTCTTTTTCCCCAGCTTCTCACAGTCTCCAGCATTGGAGCTGGACAAGTTCCTGGAGGATGTAAGGTAAGAGGTTTTCTTTTTTAAGGGCAACTTTAAGTGTGTGTGAGATTGGAAAAATTTCAGAGAGACATAACCTCAGTTGCTGCTCCTTCCTTGTAGGAACGGTATCTACCCACTGACAGCCTTTGGGATGCCACGGCCCCAGCAGCCCCAGCAGGTGGTGGTGAAATCCCCCATTGCTCCTCCATCAGTGAAGACCCCGACTCCAGAGCCTGCCGAGGTGGAGACCCGCAAGGTGAGCGATGGGGACCCCGTCCCCCCTCCCCAGCCGAGCTCTGCAGCCGCAGCCGCTCACGGGGCCTCTCTGTTCCTCTTTCAGGTGGTGCTGATGCAGTGCAACATCGAGTCCGTGGAGGAGGGGGTGAAACACCATGTACGTTCCCATCCTCTGGCTGAGCATGTGCCAGGGTACACGAGGGCAGCGGTGAGAGCATGTGGCTCCAGCGGCCAATGTGTGGCTGGTACCCGCTGCCACCCTCTGCTGCCATCTCTGGGGCCCAGCCCCGTGCCCCTGCCCCTCCTGGCCCTGCGGGACGGTGCTGCTGGCTGTGGTTGTTCTGTGGGACTCCGGAGGGGGATGGTTCCTACCCTGATGGGGGTCTCTGGGGATGCTCCTGTCTCTGTGGCCACCATGCAGTCCCTCACAAGAACTTCCATCCCTGCAGTTAACGCTGCTGCTGAAACTGGAAGACAAGTTGAATCGACACTTGAGCTGTGACCTGCAGCCCAGTAAGTACCTTTCCTCCCACGTTGGGGTGAGCTGGGGCTGGGAGCGCGCTCAGACCTGCAACCTACACCCCTCCCTGTGTTGCAGATGACAACATCCAGGAGCTGGCAGCTGAACTGGTCCAGCTTGGCTTCATCAGCGAGGTAAGAGTCCTGGGGCTCAGGTAGGGATATAGATCTGCTTTCCTTTCTCAAACTCAAGTGTTTTCTGCCTCGTCGCTCCTCCTCTAGCTGGGAGGGCAGGAGAGGAGTAAGAGGTGTCCCTGTGCCCTGGCAGGCTTCAGCCCAGCTCTGCCTTGCAGGGGCAGGGCCTGCCCCTCACTGCAGCTCGTTCTTCCCAGGCTGACCAGAGCAGACTTACCTGTTTACTTGAAGAGGCGTTCAGCAAGTTCTACTATACCCGGAACGGGGCCCTGACGGCAGTGACTGTGTCATCTTAGCCCCCCCCCCAGCTCCCGGGCGGCCAGCACAGCTTCATGGCCTGAGCCCCCCCGTGTGTCTGTCCCTCGCTGTAGGGCATCAGCGAGACCCCGGCTGCAGCGCTTGGAAGCTCGTCCTGCATGTGCCGTGGCTGGGCTGCGACAATCCTCCCTGCCCGCCTATTAAAGGGGACTTTGCGCATCAGTATTATTTCCAGCCCTGTTTCTGTTGGGATTTTGCCAGGCGGTGCCGGGGAGCCGGGTCCTGGCCGGGGGTGTTGTTCAGCCCCGTTCATGTGCATGGAGTTTGTTCTGTTTGAATTGTACAAAGTGTCTTTTGCACAGCACAGAATTTTTGGTTCTCGTTTTTCTTTTTTTTTTCTTTTTTTTTTTTTTTAATTTAAAGGTAAGCAGGGGGGAGCCCTGAAGCCCTGCCCCTCTCTGCCCCCGACTTTGCAGCAGCCTCTGGCGCCCCTCACCCCCCTCCTTCCCTCCTCCCGAGCCGGGGGGGGCCTGGGCCCCCAGCCCCGTTCCCCGCTGCTCCCGCTCCCCCGGCCGCACTTTGTTTACTGGTTTTGCACAGCCGCCGGCCCGTCGCTGGGCTGCAGCCTGTGCGGACACCGGGCTGTCCCCCGGAGCCCCCGCCCCGCTCCCGGTGCCCCGGGGGGAGGGGGGGGTGTGCGGGGCCGCCCCGCTCCCGGCGGAGCGCTGGGACTCGCCCCCGCGGCTCCCACCCGTCCCGGGGTGCGGGGATGGGCCCGGCGCCGCTCCTGCATCTCATTTCTATCATTTCCTATTTTTAATAAACTGTTTTGTAAATACGCGAGTGCTGCCTCTTTCCGGGGCGGGCGGGGGGCGGGACGGGGCTGCCCGGCCCCGGGGCGGTGCCGCAGGGGCGGAGGCGGCAGCGGCGGCCATGGCCGGCGGGCGCGGGGGGCGGTGGGCGCCGGGGGCGCTGGCGGAGCCGCAGCGGCTGATGCGGGGCGGGCTGGGGCTGATCGTGCTGGGCCACGGCAGCCTGGTGCTGGGCGCCATCGTCCACGGCTCCGTCCTGCGGCACGTGGCCGGCGCCGGTCGCGCCGTCACCCCCGAGTACGCGGCGGCCAACGTGGTGTCGGTGGGCTCCGGGCTGCTGGTGAGAGCGGGGCTGCGCCGGGGGGGGCGGGGGGGAGAGCGGGGGCGCCGGCCCGGCCTCCGGCGCGGGCTGAGCGCGGGTCTCTCCCCGCAGAGCATCGCCGCGGGCATCGTGGCCATCCTGGTGTCGCACAACCTGTCCCGGGCAGCGCTGGTGAGTGCGGGGCCGGGGGGCGGCAGCGGAGCGGGAGGAGGGGGGGGGGCCTCGCCGCCGCCCAGCCCCCGCCAGCCGCCGCTCCCCTGGACCTTGTCCCCGGCGGCTCCTTCCGCCTCGGCCGCTGGCGGGGCTGCGGGTGTCGCCCGGGAGCCCCGCCGGGAAGGAGGGCGGGCGGGCGGCAGCCAGGGCACGCTGCAGCCGGGGTCAGGCGCCCCTTCGCGGGTCGCAGAGGGCGGGCCTGAAGCGGGCGGGGTTGCGGGTGGGGAGCTGGGCCTGGGCTGGGGTTCCCCGGGCGCAGAAGCCGGTGGGACAAGGGCACGGTTGCTGCGGGCTCACCAGAGCTGTGCAGGATGCGAAAGGTGTAAAACCGCACCCGGGCGTAGGGCTGAGCCGTGCTGGAGGGGGCAGGAGGGTGCCAATGTCTGCGGGGTTCACAGCACCCCTCTTTCCCCGCAGAGTGGGTGTGTGGCGAGTCGGGGTCCGTCGCCCCCGGGGGGGGGGGGGGGGGGGGGGGGGGGGGGGGGGGGGGGTGGGGCGTGGCGGGGTCCGGCCCCCCCGGCCGCCCCCCCCCCCCCCCCGGCATTCCCCCAGCTCTGGCCGGCCCTGCTCTCATGTGTTCTTGCTGCCCGCAGCACTGGGCCCTGCTGAGCGTGTCCCTGTTGAGCTGCCTCCTGTCCGCAGCCTGCAGCATGGGCCTGGCCCTGGCCATCGCCCTCACCGTGCACAGCCGGGGCACGCACCTCGTCAGGGGCTGTGACAGCTCCGCGCTGCCGGCGGATGCCCGGGCAGCCATCGCGACCAACGACTGTCCTTTCAACACCACACGCATCTACGTGAGTCTGCGGGGCCAGCACACCTCCTGCTCTTCCTCTTTTTGTCTCTGCTTCCTCTCTTTTTTCCTTCTTTCTTGCTCCCTCTCTCTTTTGCCCACTCTCGCTCTCCCTCCAACCCCCCCCCCCACACACACACACTTTTTCTCTCTCACCCCCTGCTGCTTGCCCAGCCCCTGCTCAGCCCCCCTGGGCAGGCTGGGTGCCACCAGCCCCCCTCCCTGAGGGGCCTCTGACCCTCTGCTCTGCAGGACACAGCCCTGGCGCTCTGGATCCCCTCCATGCTGCTGGCGGCTGCAGAAGCTGTGATGTCAGGCAGGAGTTGTTTGGTGGCCCTGATCTTCCGGGGCATCGGGCCCTGTGCACAGAGATACGGCAACGAGCAGGTCTGTCCCCTCGCTCTGGACGGGTCTCCCCGTGCCTGGCCCACCATTGCTGCCGTGAAGGCGCTGGGTTCTGCTGGGCCCTCAGTGCCACACAAGCAGGCTGTGCAGCAATGGGAGGGAGGATGCAGGGGGAAGGGGCTATGTCATGTCTGAACCCCTTTCCTGGCCAGCACTGGTGACAGACTGGCACCCCCTTCATCTTGGGGAGCTGCAGAGGGGCCCCCTTCTCCTCATCCTTCCGATAGCCAAACCTGGTCTGTCCTGGCCACCCTGAGCAAGCGCCACCTCCCCAACCTGGCCCAGCCCTTCACACGTCCCTGGGACCCCTCCAGCTCTGCTTTCTCTCTAGATGGCCGGGCCAAGTGTGCTGAAGGAGGGGCCACCCCGTGAGATGCAGCAGCTCCTGGCTGAGACTTGTGCCTAGAGCTGGAGAGGTGAGTGCAGTGGGTGGACTGTGCCCGGGGGACAGGACGTTGCAGACTGATGGCACGTGGGACCCTGCCCACAACCAGGCCCTGAAACGGCTCTTTCCGAGCACAATTACTGGCCACGGGTGTCAGTGTGTGCCTGGCCCTGCAGCACCGTCCTGCTCTCACCCGGTCTCTTTCACTCCAGGTGGTGCTGCCATCAGCCAGGGGACATTGTACCTGCACTGTGCTCCAGCCCCAGGGCAGGTGTGGGTCAGATGGGCTACAGGGCGATGGGGTGCCCCATCATCGTCCCTCCAGCCCCACCACCCCACCTGGGACAAGCCCTGCAGATTCCAGACTCTCCTGGGGTCACCAGGAAGCAGGTGCCACGGGCCCCAGCTGCTCTTCCCTTCTCCACCCACAGCTGCAGGGCTCTTCCTGCCCCACCAAAGGCTCTGTGGCTGTTTTACACGTGGGGGGGCAGGCAGAGTTGCTGGGGCAGTGGCCGGATTGGAGCTGGATGCTGGTGGCCCTGCTGCAGGATCAGGTTGCCATGCCTGGGCCCAAAAAATGGAAAGCGAAGAACCCCTTTGTTGTGAGCCCCTGATGTTTCACTGGGTAAATAAACCTTTCATTTTTTCACACTGGCTGCTGTAAGTGGCTCTCCAGGGCAGACTCTGGCCGGGAGCTGGGCCCACTGATGGGCTGAGAGTGCAGCTGGAGGATGAGGCAATTCCATGCTCGCTCCCTGCCAGACCCTTCCCTGGCACAGGGATGGAGACAGACACACAGTCCCAGTGTGACAGTCACCCAGCAGGGCCAAGAGACGCCTGCACAGGGGTAGGGCTCTGGGAGCTACGTGTGTTCCTGGACTCAGCATCCCTTGGTAAGGAGGAGCACAGCAGGCTTAAGGGACACGTTTATTGGGGGTGTTGAAGGACAGGACTGAAAGCTGCCACAGTCCAGCTCACTGGAAAGAGAAGCTGGTGCTTGGGAGGCCCCCACACCACTGGCTGAGGAACTTGAGCACATCTTGGCATGCAGGGCTGTGGGACGTCTGCGGAACAAGACAGGCCGTGGCAGTGGCAAGGGGATGGTGCCACCCCCCCCCCAGGGACACCCTGGGGTAGAGGGAGCTGGGCTGGGTCTGCCCCGGCTCCGTGGAGGAGGGTAACCCCTGCACAGCAGCACTTGGGGAGGGGACATGAAACCTGCTCTGATTCAGTACATCTCCACCCCACAGGACGTTTTATTGTCAGTGTGAGGGGTTGACACCCACAGCCTGTCTCCCTGCCCCCCGGGGAGCCTGTCTCACCTTGACAGCCATGAGGAACTTGTTCCACGTGTCCTTGTTGGCTTCTCGGCCTGGCCGCTTGAACTCTATCTTGTTCCTTAGCACAGGGTACCCTGGGCACACAGTGACAACCTCAGAAACAAGCTGAGACTCACAGCAGACCCCTACCTTGTGCCGTGGCAATGACTGCTCCTGGGGGGCAATGCTGCCTCTGGAAACCAGAGTGAGGGGGGGGGGAGGGGTGCCCAAAGTGGTGGGACCAAAGCAAGATAGAGGCCTGTCCCTCTGGCCAGGGCACCCAATGATGTCATAGGAGAGCATCCCACTCCCGAGCTTTGGAGCCAGAGCCCTGCTGCTCATGGCCCACCCCTGCTCCCTCTTTCTCTCCCCAACAAGTTCTGCAGCGCAAGCTCCCTCTCTGAAGCGTGTGGAGCCAGGGGTGGGGGGATGGGACGGGACAGCACTTGCCAGAAGAGACAGATTTTGTAAAGTGGGGGCAAAGCAGGGACAGGTACCATGTCTGTCAGTGGTGGCCGGCCATCACAGAATGACAGAATGGTGGATGCTGGAAGGGGACTCTGGGGTCAAGATGGTCCAAAGTCCCCTCCCTTTCCCCCCCAGCCCTGGCTCAAGCAGGGCCACAGCCAGTTGCCCAGGACCACGTCCAGATGGCTTTTGACTGTCCCCAAGTATGGAGATGCCACAACTGCTGTGTAACCTCTTCCAGTGCTCAGCCAACCTCACAGTAAAAAATGCATTTTTCCCCCAGTAGAGGAGGAAAATAGCCAGAGTCTCCCTGCTCCTCTTTCAGCGCAGCCTGAACTCTCTCCCAGACCCTCCCTGTGCACATTCCCCCTCCCCGCACGGCACCGTGCGAGCCGATGGAGCTCACCTGTGAGCACACAGGGCAGGGAGTGCACCCCTGTGTTTGCTGCCACCAGCGAGGCCTCGTAGGTGTCCCGCTCATCCTGGGGCAGCACCTGCTCCAGCCGCTGGTCCATGGACATGGTGAGCACCCAGTCCCGCACCTCCTCCCGCTTCTCCTCCTGCAGGGCAGAGGACACCACCTGTGTCACAGCCCAGCTGCTGCTCTGCAGCATGAGGAGGGACACGGGAGGGCAGGACGTGTGTAAGCACACAGGATGTGCACACATGTGCCCCGGTCTGGGGAGAGGCGTGGTTGTGTGTGTGCACAAGCACATGCGTGTATGGGGAGGGGAATATGGGAGAGTGCACGTGTGTGTGCACTGGGGCTCCGTGTGGGGAGGGGGGATACAGGGCAGGGGCCAATGTTGAGCACATTTCCGTCTTTTGCTGTCCCACCCCGTCCCCCTCCCTGGCCCCGAAGCAGCACCACTGGTCACGGGAGCTGGAGAAGACAGGTGACACTCACAGGCACGTGCTGTTGGGCTGGAAGCGGCACCTCAAAGGGAATGTCCGTGCCCTGGAAATCAGAGTGGTCCAGAGAATCCAGGTTCCCTTCTTCAATGGCCTGAGGAAGGAGAAGCAGTGGAACTAGGCAACCCCTCCTCGGAGCTGACAGCATTTGTGTCAGCTGGCATTACTGACACCCCATCTATATAGATATATTAGTGCTGGGGTGACTGAGCCCTCCTGGGAGGTGGCATTTATGGCCTCTGCAGTGTCAAGAGGATGTGTGCCTCTGAAACACTGCACTGCTCAAACCTGTCAGGTGGCCTCAAGGGAGGGAATGGGGGGCTTTTTTCCCCAGCAGCTGCTGACAGCACCTGTAAGACTGGCACTGTACTGTCTGCCAGCTTCCTGGGTTGTGGTGTTATCTGGGGACCAAGGAAGGCATTGACTGGTATTAAGGGGCTCCTGAGTCTTGTACCACGGTGGCTAAAGCTCTGGGCCATGCCCTCCACCTCTCAGGAAATTTTCCTTCCCTTGGAAGAACTCAGATGAGATCACTCAGGAAGCTGTAACAGCCCTGGACTGCCAGGCCAGCTCCATGTTTGCTGCAGCTCATGTGCAGGGTGGCACTGGCACATGCGTGGTGACATGGGGAGGGCCACTCAGGTGCCCCACGTGGCAAATCCCTCCACAGCGAGTGCTGCACACTGGTTATACCCAGCGAGGTGCAGGGTTCTCCATCAGCACCACACGGGAACCTCAGGAGTGCCCCGGCCCACAGCCAGCGGTGGTGTTCCCTGTAACAGCCCTCCCTCCAGCAGACCATACGCACATCTGAGAGGTCCAGGAAGCGGTTCAGGAAGATGAAGGCCATGTTCTCCCAGTTGACTGCCTAGAACAGAGAGAAACCCCAGGTGAGACCAGACAGCTTATCTGCAAAGCCACAACTGCCCTGCCTGAGCTATGGGTCCACCAGTGCAGGTCTGACAGCAGACAGCTCTTACCTTGGCAGCTATCCCAGCTTCATAGAAAGCCTTGTCTGCAGGCAGGAGCTCGGTGTGGCGCAGCAGGGAAATGGACAGCTTGGCAGCCACGGTGTCCTGCAGATACAGGGGGCAGTAAACCCACAACAATCAGCACAGAAAAATTGTGTCAGAAAGGATCTGATGAGCTTGTCCTGCCCCAGACTCACGGCAGCGATGCTGCACCACATACTCCCAACATATAACAAATGAAGGTCACAACCTTCATTCCTGACTGTAAGCGCCCTCACTATGTGCACACACAGGAAGACTGTCACCAGAAGATGGAGAAGATAAACCTTGCTCTTTTTATTTTGACTAGAAGCCACACCCAAACTCCCACCATTTGAGTCATGGAACAGCTGAAGTGGGAAAGGATCTCGGGAGATTGCCTCATCCATCCTCCCCCATCCCATTCAAAACAGAGTCAGCTACAGCAGATTGTGCAGGAGCGTGTCTGAACATGTCAGATTTGGACTACCTCAAAGGATGGGGACTCTCCACCCTCTCCATTAAACCTGTTCTGGTGTGATGAGACTATCTCGCAAGCACAGAACCTACATCTCCCTTGAATTCTTCAGCCCTGCTCCAAAATTCTTACATGATGGAATCCAAGAAAAAATTTACTGTGACCCATGGAGTAGAACAGTGAACTATGGATAGGCCCAAACCTGCATGTCCCCACAGAGCTCTACACTCTGAGAATGTGACCCGTGAAAGGAACATCAAAAACCTTACCAGTTGTTTGACACCCTGAGCAGCGGAGCGGGTGGCATAGTAGTGAGAGATCAGCAGCATCGTTTCAAACTCCTCATGCGCTGGAGTGTTTGCCTCGCTTGACTTCACCAAGTTTTCACACTGCAAAAAGGGAGAGTAAATGAGAACTTGAGAGCACAGGGGCACTCCTCAAGTGAAGAGACAACCATGGGCTCTGGCTGGGGTAATCTGCGACAGGGAAGAAGGAGCAGAAAGCTCTAAGCATCTCTGGGGAGATGGGGAGGACTCTAATTTTCCAGGGTCTGCAGTTCTGTGTGTTCTCCAAGCACAGAACTTGCCCCACCCAGGCTGCTGAATGAAAAGGATGAAAAGCGGGCATGTTATAAGAGGCTCCCATGCAACAATGACACAGTGAGCTCTGCAAGTGCCAGTGTCCAGACCCACTTTTAGGATTTGTCCTTGAGTGCAGGGTCATCTTCCCTGTCTTTTCTTGCCCAGCCACATCCACTTCATAGGATCCTGCTGTTCTACTGTCCGCATTGTGGACATTTCCTCATTTTCCCTCAGCTTGTGTTTTACAAATACTCCCCATGTCTCCTGGCCAGAGACTGGTTCTTCTTTCTC
>JAOQGH010000039.1:214147-236172 GCA_025769975.1 Gallinago jamesoni
GATTGCCGGATCTCAGATGTCTGTTATGTGAAGTGGGTACCTGCCACCACTACATGGTGTATCTAGCACTTACCTGTGATAATCCCCGTCATCAACGGCGGTTCCAAACTCTATGAGGCCTTCATCCAGGGTGTAGGACACAGTGTTCACCCCTTCAGATACTATCACTTCAGTCTTTCCATCATTCCGTTCCAAGTTTACAATGTCCCCCTGGAAAGAGTACCATCTATCAACACCCCCATGTTCTCCTAAAGCCTGTGGGGTAGCAGGGATGTGAGGACAGCACTGTGACAGCTCTACTGATTTAAGTTCTGCCGAATGAGCTCACACTGCACAGACATCATCCTTATCTCACCAGGGGGGAAGGAAAAAGCCACTGAGCAGCTCCTTACTGTATTTACTGTGTCCGTGGTCTGCCAGCAATGCCTGCCACAAAGCTGACAAGATGAGTTCATATTTTGTCCATGAAAAACTAGCAATTCCCTTCTGTCTCCCTTCTGCAACGTACCCTGACCATTCCCAAACACATGAGCAAGAAGTAACAGAAACTGCTGGAGGTGGTCAAAGTCTCCAGAGATTTACCTTCAGAGGAAACGTGGTGACTCGCTCTGGAGCATCAATGTTATACCAAATGCAGAGGCTGTTTCTGTTCTGAGCCACCACCACGTCACTGCCCGGGACCCACTGCACATAGGAGCAGTAGTTCAAAATGGTGGTCTTGGTGCCGCTTTTAATGTCATAGAGCTGCAGCTGGAGGGGGAAAAGAGGAGAAAAAGGCTCAGCTGGGCTCACGGCTGGGCTGCTAGCTCCCATGAATGCGGCAGGAACACCTGAGCAAGTATCTTGAGAACAGGTATTACCAACCAGGAATCAGACTTTTTCCAAGACACACAGCCCAAACTTCTACACTGTTATTTACACCCATTACTATCCAAGACTTAAGATGCTTTTAACCCCTGCAGTATTTTAAGCAGCATGCTCAGATCCTGCCTTACTTACTGGTAGGCATATAATCATGGAATTGTCAGAGTTGGAAGGGACCTCTAGAGATCATCTAGTCCAACTCCCCTGCTAAAGGAGGAATGCCTAGAGCATCATATATATATTTATATATAAATAAGTATATATTATATATATAAGTATATAAACCAGATAATGCTTTGTGCTACTTCAGTTCCTTCTCAGTTGCAGAGCTGGAACAGGAGAATGGTCACTTAAGTCCTGCATGCAAACAAACTGGGGGGCAAAGAACGGCCCTCCTCTGCAGTGCTGGGCTGAACTGTCCACCCCAGGTAAAGTCCTGTTGCAAGAACTGCTGCTAATAAGGTGAGAGGGTGTTTGTTTGTAGAATACACTGCCCTGAAACAAACCTGACACTTTGGAAGGTGTAACCTGACACATGGCCTAAGAAAGACATATGATGCCTCGGAACTTAAAAGTTCTAGGCTGTCTCTGCTCCTCATCATAACTGTCCTCACCTAGCAAAGATGAAACAGAGGGGAAAAAAAAAAAAAGGGAATTGTGCTAATCTCATGACTTATCAGTCAAATGAGAAGAAGAAAATCCCTGTTTCAGACTGTACCAAACTGGTTGGAGAAATACATACAGACATAGCTTAGGAGAATCATGATACTGTCTGATTTAGGCTAGTGTCAGCGTTTAATGAAGGGGCTGGCTATCTCTAGAGAGGCCTGAAAAGGAGCCAGAAGAGGCTGCAGCAACCTTGATGCCACTGCCTCTTGCTGAGACAGTGAATTAGAGGACCCAAATATAAACTGAACAAGACTGCAGAAATAAATATAAAAATATATGTTGCTGTGAAAGTTCTCTCTTCTCACATGGTAGCACATAGTCAGCCTTGTGGAAATGTATGTATCACTTACAAAGAGAAGCCTCTTTCACTTGATGCAGGCTGCAATCACCGTTAGAACCTTTCTGAAGAGTAACAGTGCAGCAGAGCCCACACAGAAGCCCTTGCTACTGGCAGTGATTTGGTCTCCTTTGTAGCAAAGGCCTTTCTTGCTTGATGCTTTTATAGATATGTGAAAGTAGTGTCCAAAGAGCTGTAGACATGGAACAGTCCTTCTGAGAGTTAAGAGCATCTTGATTAGAGAAGCACGCTAACGCAGGTGCAGGCATTGCCTTTTTTTCAAATCCATATTGGGCTTCTCCTTCTGCTTCTCTGGAATCACAAAGTGCCTGCAGGAGTCCTTGTTTTGTGATGGCCCAGAACCAGAACTACAGTCTTTGCACATGAAAGCCCACCTGCAGCACACTCTTGTGAGAGGTCTGTGGTAAAGAGTTTGTGAGGCAGCAGATGTGTGTGCTGCAATCTTTGGCTGCAAAGCTGAGCGCTCTTGTTGTCAGCTGATCAGTTGGACAGCAATCAATCAGCAGGCAGGTAATTAATCGGAGATCTGTGATTCCCAAGCAAGCAGGTATTGTTGCAACCTCTACAATCTGTGTTGCAGCCTCATGGGTCAAGCTGCCAAAAGTGACAGTGAAAAAGCCTGGGGTTCCTGTCTGAAATGTAAGGGGTGAATTCAGAGTTTCTTCTGAGATGAGGCTGAGAACGTTCTCAGGGATTTCAACACAGGTGCATCTATGAACATAACACTTCACCCATCCCTGGACTAAGGAGAGAGGTAGAGCCAACAGGGAAATATTCTACTGCGGACTGACAGCCCCCAGTGGGATCTGAACTCTGGAGCAATTAAAACCATCCTGTGATGAGCTGCAGTGCTATTGCTGGGGTCCACCACAGCATCTGGAACACCCACACAGAAATTCTAGATGTGAATTACACCATTGTCAAGAGCATCATCTCCTCAGGACACTCTTGTGACAAGAAGAGCAAATGAAGTCAAGCAGTCAGGGAGCTTTATGTTCGTAAGAGAGAAGGCGGTGTGATATTGAACCGAGTGGAACTGTAATACAATTGATAAGCACACCTTCTGGCCTGCTGCAGTGAGCTTCTTCAGCTCCATCTGTGCAGTTAAACTAAACAAGTCTAGTGCATAACATGAGTACCTGCACATCATAATCTGTACTGTGAAACCATTACCATAATTTTGAGCACAGTTTTCTCCTGGGCTTACTGGTATTCTTCCAGGCAACATTCAGTCACAGTCTAGGAATCAGCACAAGCCAAGAGCCATACCAAACAAGCTAACTGGTTGTGACTACACTGTTCTGGAGAATTAGAGAGTTCATCTTACAGATATAAGCCAAGCTGTTGCAGAGAACACTTTTAAATATATATGTTTAAGTGCAACATCAGGGTCCTCAACCTGAGATTAACCCACTCCATCTCACAGCAGAAGAGTCTATGACCTTCATCTTCAGGGTTGTTGAGATGAAGCAAGATGTCTAGTAACTAACTTCAGAATTTGCCAGGACTCAAGACCAAACATGGAATGCCGCCAGCTCATGCAATCTGAACATGGTCTATCTTCCCCAAAGGAGCAGTCAAAAAAGTCACATGTGTTCTTGCCTCCCTCCCTCCATTTGGGCCTATCTGTCTTTACCTCTCCCTAGCCATGCCATCTTGTCACACTCCCCCAGATGCGCCTGCCTCACCCTCATCTTCTTGTCCCTGAAGAGCAGCTTGTGGCCTGTTTCATTCAGCTCCAGCCAATCAATCTTGGTGTCGTGGCTGATAGTGCCAGCGTTGTAGCCACCAACGAGGTCCACTTGGGAAAGAAAGAAAGGAAACAGTGTTAAGTACCTAACATGCCCCATAGTGCTGAATATCCAGTGCTTTCCCATGGGGATCAAGTGCCTGGGACCTAATTAGGGCAGGACCTGCTGTGACATGAAAAGCAGACTGCAGTGACATTTTATCTTGATGCCTTATCAACAGCAGCAACTCCCTCCAGCCCTTTGTGAGAGTGCACAGACACAGGCCCTGCAGGCAGCAATACCATCTGCTGAACAGCACAGAATCTCAGGTCCAGGACAGAGTCAGAGCCACCCCATAGCTGTGTCCCCATCAGGCAGCCAAAAGCCAGGGAGCCTGGTCTCTGCCAGGCAGAGCGAATGCTCTCCAGGGTCCTTCAGGGATATGCTGCCAGGCACAGAAAATACAAAGGATTCAGGAAGGATGGTAAAACACAGGAGAAGGAGGTTTACATTCACCTGTTGCTATAGTCTTGATGTCTATCAGGTAAGCCAGCCTCTTGTTCTCCTCAGCGCCTCTCTGCCATCTCTCATTGATGCGGACACTATTATTTGAAGGGAATGATGACAGTTACCTTCACTAGTCTCTAAATTCAAAGGACTGAATCACATAGTGCCCCCCAGACTTCCCTGCAGTTTGCCCAAGTGCACAGAGCCTCTTGCAGCTCTCTGACCTGTGACTCTTGCACAGTATCTGTGGCTGCCTCAAATGAGAACAAACCCTTCCAATTCATGGCTTTGCCCTGGAAGCTGCCCCTCTGGAGCCAGGGTCCCCAGTAGTTAATCAGTTACGCTGCTTCCACCCCTGAGCAGCCCATGATCCTCCCTTCTCTCAGATCAGAAAATGGAGTATGGTATTTCAGAGCCACAGAGGAGGTCCCATTGGCATCTAGAGTCCCTGACAATGCTGTACTATGACCGGCGAGATGCACAGCTGCATGAGTACACGCACAGGAAATCCCTCTTCAGCAATACCCAAGTCAGGCTTCAATAAGCATGTACCAGAGAAAAATGGGCTCCTGTGCTTCTAAAACTTTGCAACCATTAAGGGTAGCCAAGCAATTAAACCCCACCATTAAGGCACATGGAAAATAAGGAAGTGAATAGTGACAGCCAACATGGTTTCACTAAGGACCAATTGTGCCTGACAAATCTGGTGGCCTTCTATGACGGCGCTTCAGTGTTGGTGGATAAGAGAAAAGCAGCTGTCATCTACCTGGACTTGTGCAAAGCATTTGACTCCCATCCCTGGAGGGGTTCAAGGCCAGGCTGGATGAGGCTTTGAGCAGCCTGGACTGGTGGGAGGTGTCCCTGCCCAGGGCAGGGGATGGTACTGGATGATTTTTAAGGTCCCTTCCAACCCAAACCATTCTGTGATTCTATGACCATTGGTCACTGTCAAGAGCAGATTACTCTGGTCCTGGTGTCTGGGGCCTGCGTTCTGCAGAGTGGGACATTTCCAAGTGTATATATCCGAGGTCAGTCTCTTGAAATGAAGTACTGGCCACACAGGCAGGTGTGATACTCACCTGACAAGATGAGGGTTCATGAACTCTGTGCGGACAGACCCCAGGATGTCATTGCTTCCATATTCCACCAGTGTCAGCTCTCCAGCATTAAAGATCATGCAGACCTGGAGGTGAGAGGGGAATACACTCTTACAGAAAACCCAGGTAAACACACAAACCTGCCAGTGAGGTGTGCAGAAAAGAACTCTGCTGCACACACGTCTAAATTCAGACTCTCTGGGATGAGTAAGGAATTGTCCTTGGCTTCCTGTTGTGACTGACAGCTTTTCCTCAGAGATGGGGAGTTTAGTCCTGGGCCTATCTGTAACCTGCTGTAGGAGCCAAACTGTCCACCCTGACAGCTGCATTCTGTACCCTGGACCTCTAACACTGCTACTCCACACACAGTGTGTTCTGTACCTGCCACATGGAAAGGGCAAGCATGCAGAGGAAGCAGATCGGGATCTGCATGGAGAGGACGATAAGTCCAGCAAACTGCTGAGAACTAGGATTTTCCAGAAGTGCAGTTGACACTTTTAATGTCAGTGCACATATGGCTTTACTCACCACTCATGGGTATCATCCTGTCCCATCCAACTTACATTCTCATTGTCGAAGAAGAACTTCTCATTCCCTCCAGACCCTTGCCAGGCTACCTACAATAGAAGGGCATGGAGTGAGCAAACACCAGGCCAACAGCTCCCGCAGGGGACCAGGCTGCAGGCATTGCCATCTACTGTCCAGCTCAGCTCCCACAGACAGCAAGAATTGCACCCCACAAGGGATCGCGTTCCAGCACTTCAGCTGTCAATAGTGTTCTTCAGCCATTCCCAGCTTGCAAGTTCCTCACTTCCCTCTCCCTTTTTTTAACCTATGCTTCAGACGCCTTTTCATTTGGTATCTTACTGCTATCTGGACAAGAGGCTTTTATGTGACCATCGTACTCCCCCCAGTCTGTTCTCTCACAGGTACTTTCCCACCTTCCTCTAGACTAACTTCATTATAAAAAGCACCCCCAACAGTCCCTTTCCCTCAAGAAATCTTCTCCTCAGAATCTCCACAGCATACGTTGCTGAAAGAGATTCCAACAAGACTTGAAAAAAAATATCTTTCCCCCATGAGGACAGTAAAGCCTTGGAACAGGGGACCAGAGAAACTGTGGCATCTCCATCTTTGAAGGTTTTCAAGACCAACCTGGATAAAGCGCTGAGCAACCACATCTGAATTTAATGTGACCTTCCTTTGGGTTGGAAGTTTGGTAAAAGACCTCCCAAGGTCCCTTGCACCTAAATTATTCTATGATTCTTTGAAAATAGATGCATTGTTCCCATGCAGAAAACATACCCTTTGAGTTACAAAGTTAAACATTGGACAGTCAGGAACTGTCAGGTTTTCCAGTACCTCACTGAGCTTGTTGGAGCTGATGTCACCCAGCAGTAACGTGTCTGAGGTATGGGCAACCAGATATCTGTCTTTCCCTAAGATCTTCACCTCATCAATCTCATAACCATACTGGGATTTCAACACAACACGAGTTCCTGTTGAGAGGTTCTTCACAATGACCTAGAGAAAGTGGAAAAAAGCAATATGAGGCACTGTTTCCAGGCACAGAGGAAGAACACAGACTTTGTGCCCTATGGAATATTATATAACAGATGATATCTGGGTATTTAGATGTCCCGTCACATAATTTCACTCTTCTTTTTTAAATAAACCTTACCATTCCTCTTCTATGGGATGACAACTGTAGTAAAAGTGTGGGGTTCTCACTGCTGCCATTTAGAAGTTTCCAGCCTAACTGGAGGACTACTCAGGCCCTTGAGGATGTCACCCTCTGAGAGTCCTATGCTCTCTCCACTGACTACAGAGGGGTGCCCAGACTGCTACCTCACCCCTACTACCTCATTTTGAAAAAGCTAACGTTGGCTGAATTTAAACCACTTAAGGAGCCTGGATTTGGCACGGAGGTACTCCACACAAATTCAAAGACAAGGAAATAAACTCCATGGTTTTTGCTCCTAGCCAATTTCCACCCAGCCTTGACGCTGTCCCTGGAATATTCCCTCTGCCTTTCCCGACAAGTTGCTATGAAAAAGCTGCAGGTGCAGATGTGTACCTAAAATGCTTTGATAATTTGCTGTGCCAAGTTTGGTGCATATTTTTCAAGACATTGTAACTGCTTTAAAGAGAGGAAAGAATAAGGTAAATGGACTCGGAGAAATCACCATCACTTCCATCTCTTTCCAGTGTAGTTTTAATGGGGCTGAAGGTAACTACTGTGAGTTCCCTCAGCTGAATACAAGGAATCTGTTCCTCGGGGGTCTGTGTTGTCCCTCAGGGGTCCATATTGGGACCAGTACCATTTAATGTCTCCATGGATGACACAGACAGTGGGATTCAGTGTAACCTCAGTAAGTGTGCAGATGACACCAAGCTGAGTGGTGTGGTGACAGGCGTGAGGGACAGGATGCCATCCAGAGGGACTTGGACAGGCTGGAGAAGTGGGCCCACGTGAACCTCATGAGATTTCAAGATTTTACCCCATTAATCACAGCTCTCTGGGCAGAGATGCCCCATCCCTGGAAACATTCCAGGTCAGGTTGGATGGGGCTCTGAGCAACCTGATCTAGTTGAAGATATCCCTGCCCATGGCAGGGGGTTGGACTAGGTGACCAATTAGATGACCCTTCCAACCCAAACCATTGTATGATTCTATGATTTTGTGAGTGATTGGGCCAAGGACTGGAGGCAGATGATGGACTGCAAAGAAGCTGATGGCACCAAGAACTCCAAACATGTCTAGTTTTAGTAAGCATCCCATTTTAATCAACAGACATTACCTCATTGGTTATTCTCTTACCTGGCTTGGTCCCACATATGTCATTTCAAACTTATTTTTGTAAATACTTCTGCGAAGGCAGCAGTCAAATTGTTCAACTCCTCCACAGAGAGTGCCCTGGAGAAACAAACGTATTGCATGTAGTCAGTGAATTTTCTTACAAAACGGTATTCTAGACCCTATTTTCATGAAAAGGATCAGAGGTGAGACAGAAATCCCCAGGTCCTGGCTGCTCTGGGGAACAAGGCTCAAGCCCCAGATGCACGAGGACCAGTCCTATCTTGACTTTCGTGAGAGAACAGAAAGACTGAGAAATTCTCAGAGAAACAGAGCTTACCAAATACTGCTACATGCATAGCAGAGGAAGAGGAGGGGTTAATTCAGAAAGATTTGTAGAAAGATTGATTTAAAGAGCTTTAAGGAATTACTTAACTTAATAGAGAAAGGCAGATCAAGGCCCAATAGCCAAAAGTAGAAGAAAGACACCTCTGAACTGAAAACATAGCATGTAAACATAGGGTATAAGATCAGGTCTTACACCGCTTCTCACAGGTGTCTGGAGGAAAGAACGCTCATGAGACTAATCTAGAGAAGCTACGCTATGCTATGCTGACATTACTACGCTTCTGTGAAAAAAGGAGGGCTGCTGCTGCCCGTGAGCCATTACACATTAGCCATGATATTTCCAGCTTCATACTCTGTGCAACTGACTGCAGGAGAGTCCCTTGCAAAGGTCTCAGCCCAAGCACCTGCACTGCACACCTTGGTGACGGTGTGACCACTCTCACTCTCTGTGTCACATCACTTTGTTCTCAGGGGCACGCGTAAGACTGTCCCTGGTGTGTGACCCGTGGGCTCACAGTTGCTGACTGATGATACAAACCACACAGATCCGTGATCCATCCCTCTTCCACGCTAAAGCTGTGATAGTGTAGAGGTGAGCTATTTCTTTGGGTTTGCCTTCCTCCCAGGCACTGCGGCGTGGGCTCCAGTTCAAAACCCTTAACCTGTGAGAATAGATGAGAGAGCAGAGACATGAAGAACTGTCTATGGATGAAGAAGAAAGTGCTACAAAGGGGAGACTTTACCATCAGGCACCATACCTATCATAGCTGCCAATGACCACAGACTGGCTGCCAGGACTGGCAGCTGCTGTGGTGAATTCCTTCTCTGACGAGTCCCGGCTGTAGTCAAAGGTTTGAACCACATTTCCTTCCTTCCCATAAGCTACAATCTTCTTATCGCAGCCTGCAGCCACGATGCTGTTGGAAGCCCAGGCGAGGGCATAAGGAGGACAGGGATGCACCACCAACTTACCCTACATTAGACAAGAAAGAACATCTGAAAACATGAATGGCTCCAGCCATTCCAGCTCCAGCTGGCCTCTGTATTCAGCTGTCACAGCAAGACCAGTCTGAGGCCCTTCTGTAAAGTCCAGCTCATGGGACTTTGTCTGCCTGCCCCTCTGTAGGAAAGTAGAAACCAGAACCAGAGAGACGTTTCAACTATTCCATGAGTTTAACTGGGAAAGAAGATTCCTGGTGCCAGTAAGAAGACCAGTACCATTAACTAGACTGGGATAAACCCCTAACATACCAGAGTATACATAGGCTTTCAGCATATCATTCTAGAGAGCAAACATGCTCAAACTGCTTCAGCTGGAGAGAAAATATCTGAGTAACAATAGCATTCCCTTCACCACAGCCTGAAGCACAGAGACTTCTCCTTCTGGGGAGGAGCAGGAGGCTTGGGAGAAATGCTGGGTGCCAAGTATTCTGTCCCCAGGCAGCGTGATCCTGGCATTCGGGTTTAACTGAGGCAACTATACATTGCTTTCTGAGAAGACGACAATAGCTATTCCCTGGAACCCTACCTATTCAAGCATTGTTTTCCTGGAGACTCCAACATCAGATCTTTCCAGACACCTGAAAAGACTCATGTCTCATACACAAAAATGCAACTTCTGCTCTTAACACTGCAGTCAGTGTATTTCAAAGCAACTAGTCCCTGGCCTGCCTTCATCAGTGCTCCATGAAACCAACGCTAGCAAGCACAGACCACAGCTCCTCTCCAGACTTGCTCTCCCTCCATGGCCTGATCCCTTACCAGAGCTCTTGAGCCAAAGAGCTCTTTGGCTGTGCAAACAGGAATTTGCTCATTGAAGAAGAATCTTGATACCTGTGATTCACCTGAGCCCTCATCATCAAAGAAGAAGCGTACTATGGTTCCATCTGCATGGCCAGACAGGATTCCCTTCCCCGACACACTGCAAAGAAACACAGACAGGATGATGCATTACTGCAGTAAGACTTGCACCTTTATTTTCATATCCTTGCCCAGAGGAGCCAGTCCCAGGGTCATCGTTGATGTTCCTCATCACCAAAGACAAGCTGGGTGATAAACACAAGAATACCTAGAACCTGTATCGGTGTCTGTAAAAACAAAGCAGAAAGAAGTATGGCGAGCATAAGGGAGAGCGGCCAGATAAGCATCTTCATCATGTAAAATCACAATAACCAACTTTCTGTACCACTAAAACACAGGGAGGCTAAGTAACCTTAAGTGGAATAATGACTATGCACATAATTTTTCATAACAAGGTGTATCAAACAACCCTTGGATTGCAACTATTCCAAAAATAAGGCTGAATATGGTGATGACAGGAATCCCTAAAAGCAATACAATTAAAACAAAAAAAAAACATCTGGACAAACACTCCAGGTCTAAGTCCATCATTTGTAGCATTCATGTCTTGTGTGAATCTTGACACAAGCAAGGAGAAGAGGGCAAGGAAGAGGAAACAGGCATAACCTAGTGTACCCAGAAAGAACACTTTTTAATGATGATTCAAGTACAGAATACAAATTCTGTGAACGCTGGAACAATCCAGGAATCATACATGTGTCTTCTGTGACTGCAACCCCAGGTCTGTCATTGACACTATAGCAGTAACAGCATGAGCTGTGCTTACAAATAAAAGAAGAGGGGGAGAGAGCTGGGGGAAGGATTTGGGGAGAGGGGAGCAAATGGGGAAGAGAGGTGGGAGAAGAGGGGATGAAGAGAGGGAGAGAGGGGAAATAGAAACCCTCTGGAATAGAGGCAAAGGCAGACAGTCTTTGGAGGGATTTCTCAGCAGTAGAAAGTCAGAGTCCTAGGCTAGCTTTAGGTTTCTTAAATGTTTTTAGCTCTCAAAAACCAGAATGTCAACATTTAGTGAAAATCCCATTTCTAGGATTGTGACATATCTTAAATTTTTAGGTAAATGATACAGAAGTACTTAAAATTAAATCTTAATTTAAAAATGCACTTTATGGCTATTTTTCTCATCATAGCCTTGTCATGGTTTTATCTGACAGAAGATTTTTAGTTTTTTTTAGCCCTTGAACTTGACTAATGTTAGTAACTAGCGAGATTAAGTTGACAAATTTAATCTTTATAAAATCCTGGATTCAAATAAATCAATATATGTGAGTAATACCACAGGAACTTGCATCCTGAAATGTATTTGAGGGACAATAAACTGCATGGGCCAGTGTGGTATATCCAGGTATCAGATTTTAGGCTGGAATTCCTTCTGGAAAGCACAGTACTTTATTATCTCGACAAGGAACTGACAGTAGAAAGAGACACTCTGGTGACCTCCCATACTGACACCAGTTACGCCAGGGCCAACAGCGGGATAGGAGACTGAGCCAATGCGGGAAGGCTAATGCAATGCCATACTCACTTGGACGTTAGCGAGACCACATAGGAATCTGTCCCGTAAATGGTGGAAGACTTGTTGTTCTTTGTATTTGCTAAACGAACCTGAGAAAGAGAATCTGATCAACGTTGATTCTGTCTGCAGAATGTGGATTTCCCCCAGTGTAACATCCCCAGAGGCTTCCTGGTCCATGAAATAACAGGAAGCTCATTGCTTTTTGGTAGGTTGGAGAAGAAGTCAAAAAGTTGGAGGCTCAGGAAAAGGACCAAATGATCCAGGAGAACCCACAAGCACTAGAACCTGGTTACCTCCAAGGGAATCAGAACCAGAAAATTCAAATCAGTGGTGTAAACCCTGAGTTGCTATTTGGTGCCCAGTGGCACACAGTAGCCCAGGTGCTGGTAGCCCCTGCATGGAAAAGAAAATGAGGCAAATAACAAGTTTCTCTACCTTTCCTTCGGCAAGACCAAAGACAATGACGTTCTCCATTGGCCACAACAAGCAGGTCACGGCACTCTGCCAAGGAGGAGGTAAAAAAAGAGATAAGAACTCCACTACCTAGAAAGCTTCCTGCCCCACTGCTACGTAACACAGCTCATGAACACTGAGACGACTCAGACCAGGAAAGAGAAGAGATGGTGGCATTTGGACAGGCCTTAAAATAGGATTGAGGACCTCCATGTTGAAGCTTGAACTAGATAATACTGAGCTGGGGTAAAGCAGCAAGCTCAGAAGGGCTAAAGCAGGGCATCAAAGTTATACCAGATGTGTTATACTAGCATGGATGCTCTTCTGAGAGGACTACTGATTGATCAGATGTGTGGGGTTTTCCCCATGCTATTGTTGAATATACAAACTCATGGCTATTTGAAGATTTTTTTTGCAACAAGTATAAAACGTAAAACTAATATGACTCTGCTAGCTTCTGTAACAGATATGAGAATATCTGTACATTGGATCTTCATTTGATGAATCAGAAATAGTCTTTATTAATATTTTTTGTTTACAAGCAAGACAGTTATCAGATGCTAGAAAGTAGGTGAGGTAGAAACGGGTTTGTTAAACCCAAACCTAAGGTATTCTCAAAATCTGAGGTGGGGATCAGGAAGAATAAAGCTGAACATAAAACCCAACTGTAAGAGCGGGTCAAGAGAGTTAATGAAACTGCTTCACATTTAAACTGAAGAATTTCAGTCAATAAGGCGGCTGGTGTTTGGCACTGTGCCACCAGCACTTGCCTCACTAGCTCATCTGTTCCATTTTAAGCATCCAGGCCTGCTTTAGACATATTTGCACCCTCATTTATTTATGTCACCTTCACATCAGCAAATACAGCTACAATCAGATACCAAAATGTCACTGGATACCTAAACTGCTCATAATTTGTAGGTCCAAATAATGATGAAGACACACTTTTATTGCACCTGTTTCCCAGACATCCGTACCTTTCCCTCATTATCTGCCAGACTTTTATTTTCAGCCTAACCGCAACCACAAGCAGCCCACAGTAGCTTAGAAACAATCCTCACAAAGTGGTAACGTGCTGAGCTACTGGTGTAAAGAAGTTAACTTGCACATACTCATCCTGACCCTCCAGCAGGATGCCTTGCTTGCCAGCCGAGCAGAACAGTATCGCTGTATTCACAAGATGTATAAGAGTGCCCAATACATTTTGCCAATGGCTGGAGAGGGAAAGGGCTTAATAATTAATCTCTCCTGTTTACTGAACACACCAAAAATTTGTAAATAACAATATTTAGTTATAGGAAAAAACTGTACACAGTAGTAAAAACCCACACATATAGCATTACAAAAAATACAGGATTTATCATGATAGGAGTGGCAGAAAAGGCATGGGGAAAATAAGAGAATGAGAGAAAAGAGAAACGAACCACTACATTAAAAATACAAAAAAAACTGTGCACAGCACCTAAGCTTGTGAGAGGCAAGCAGCTCCCACGGGGCTGTTACCCAGGTGCCACAGCAATGGGGAGGCAGAGGGGCAAGGAGCTTGTCCCGCCAGCAGGCAGCAGCAAACAAGTAAAGGACTCTCCAGTGAGGCTACAGGTATCCACACCCGGGTTAACCACAATGTCCGGGAAAGGGACAAATGGACACCAAGCCCCTTGTGCTCTCTTTCCCTCATGACAGTCTACCCAGTGTCAGGACCACTCAGCGTAGCAGCTCCAACACAGAGAAACAAAGGCTGAACAACAGCCACCTTCACTTATTGCCAGGGCAACAGAACTACCTGGGTCCCCCTCCTGCAGCCAGGAGCCCCTGTTGAGAGAGGCTTGACAGCCCTCCTAAGCCACTGTCAGAGCAGCTGCAGTGGTGGGCCATGACCCAGCCCTGATGTAGGCTTTCAACCCAGAGGCTCAGGCTGTCCTTCACCTGAAAAGCAGTTTGAGAACACCTTGCACAGAAACTCCAGCAACTACATCAGAAGCAGCGCTGCCCGTGTCTTCTGGGGATTTGGCCCAAGGGGATGACTCCTCCTGACTGGTACAAGCTCCTTCAGGGGAGGAGAACACAGCAGAGAACTCTAGTGACACAGAGAAAGCGGGGGTCATAGTGTGACGGCAACTGGCTGGAAAGCCTCGGGCAGCTGCTGGACATTGGCTCCTGAAGGTGAAACAACTAGTCAGTGCATTGTGTTGCCTCATACAGGTGGTTTTCTGTGCAAGGAATTTATAACACCTTTTCCAGATACTGACATCAATCTCTGGACATTCCTTGCCAGAGACCTCCTGAGTAGAGAGCTCTCTGACCACACAGGCAGAGCCAGAGCAGCAGAGCACAAAGGTGGCCAAGGAAATAACCCAACTTACAACCCAAACCCCGCTCCCTCCGGCCCGACCCACTGCACCTGTGGGGACAGCAGCATCTGCACGTGCCACACCTGCATCGCGCCGAGCACCGGGACGGGAGAGGGACCGGGATGGAAGGTTCAAAGACATGAGGTCTTTGAACATGGGGAAACTGTGCAGCACACTTTACGTTTTGGTTAATAAGGAATCTTAGGGCTTAGAGTTGCCAACTTGTGAAAAACAGTTGGGCTCAGAGTCTCCTGTTTTTCCCTTTCAACTCCCTTAAAACATTCTGTCCTCTGATGCCTAAAATAGTCCCTGAAGTTTTGAAAGTGACTGCATTGTTCATTCAGCAATTACCATGTTGTATCCAGTCAGTATGAGGCCTCTGAAGCTTGGCGAGTAATACAAACCTCAAAATTTAGAGATTATCTTAGGATCTGCACTTTTGGAGACCAAGTACCACTGACAGTTCGGCCAAGTACACCTCTGAGTATGAGCAGCGAGACATTTAATTGTCTTTATTCTACATATGCTGGAGAAAATGGTGTTAAACAGGAGTCTCACCGTTTGGATGAACTTGTTGCATATCACCTTCTTGTCACCCCTGCAGAAAAAGGTAGACAAAAGTGACCATCAGTGAAGCTAGCAACACTGCCCGTTCTGGTTACCCTGCTGTTTGCATTCAGTCTAAGTATTGCCAAACACAGGCCATTTAACTTTTGTACCTAGGCTGTCTATAACAAGGCAACTTTAGGTAGAAAATTTAAAAAAAACCCACAACTTCAGAGCTTCTGAAATGCTGGTGACCTGCCTTTCTGAGCAGCTTTAGCACACCACACACCAGCAAATGAGGCTGAAGTGAGGCTGGTTCCACAATTCCCCAGCTATCAAACAGGGGACAGCCGTGCAGGCTTTACAGCTCCAGCTTCACAGAAGCTCAGCTGGTGCATGGTCACACAAGATTCGAGGAAATCCTATCTGCTGCTCACCGGGGAAATGCCTGGGTCAGACAACGCGCAGCGTGCAGCGGGTGGAGGAGCAGGCCAGGCCAGTGGTGCCTGCAGAGCATGCTGTACAGCAGGAAGGAGCGAGCCGTCCCCTCCTCACGGCCACTGGGCCCTCCGCTACCAGACTCACCACTCCTCTCCAATCTTGTAGACATAGACAATGTTGTCCGTTTGGCCAATGGCGATTTTGGTGGAGTCCGGGGAGAAGGCCATGCCTTTGACCACGTAGCTTTTCCGGCCGTACTGCGGAAAGGAGGGAGGTGTGGGCCGCAGGGGAAGGCTGCCCTGACCCTGACCCAGGCCCCGGCCCATAGGCTGCGGCCCTGCCCGCGGAGCAGCCCCGGCGGCAGCAGCCCGGGCCCCGGGCCCTCACCTTGGCGTCGGCGGGCTTGGTGGAGAACTTGTCGCGCCGCTCGCCCTGCTCGTCGTACAGCAGCACCACCCGGTCGGCGGTGCAGACGGCGAACCGCGCGCTGCTGGCCGACCAGGCCATGCAGGTCACCCGCGCCGTCCCGTCCTGCGGGGCACACGCAGCCTCAGCACCGCCGCCCCCGGCCCGCCCCGGCCCGCTCCCCCCCCCCCCCCGGCCCGACCCACCGCACCTGCGGGGACAGCAGCGTTCGCACGTGCCGCAGCTGCATCGCGCCGAGCGCCGGGACGGGAGAGGGACCGGGACGGACAGCACCGCCGCCGCCGGGCCCGCCTCGCCTGGCCCCGCCCCGCGTTGCCTCGGCAACCCCAGCGCCTCCGCCGCTGCTGACGTCAGCGCGCGAGCCCGGCAGCGGACGGTGCTCCCCGCCCCGGTACCGGCAGCGATCGGGCTCGCTCGGCCATGGAGGCTTTGCGGGCGGCGGGCCGCGCCGTGCTGCGGAGCCCGCGCCTCGCCCGGCACGGCCTGGGGCTCCGCCGGCGGCGCAGTGAGTGCAGGGCCGCGGTTGCCGCGGGGGCGGGCAGGGGCCGGGCTCGCTCCGGGGCTGCCCCGGGTCCGGTGCGCCGGAGGTGGTGCGGGGAACCCGCATCTCGGTCTGGCCGGGCGCGGGAGGCGGCCGCTGCCCGCTGCGGGGAGCGTTGCGAGGCACGGTTGCGGCGCGGCGGGGAGCGTTGCGGGGCTCGGGGGACGGGCGGTGCCGCGGGACGAGAGGAGCTGGTGATGCTGCGGGGAGCGGCGGGGGGCCGCCGGCCGGGGACGGGCCGCGGTGGGCTGGCAGCAGCGGGGGTCTGTGGGGCGGGCAGCGGGGCAGCAGGCCGAGGCGAGCAGCAGCACCGTGGGCCGCTTGCCTGGCCCTTCCCGCCGCGCTCCCGTGGCTGCCGGCCTCCTGCCCCGCTTCAGAGTCGGGGCCACCCGTGCCGTGGGGCTGGTGGCCTCGGGTGGCTGCAACAGGCATCAGGTGCCCGACCACGCTGTACCCCGTCTGCAGGCACCCTCCCGGCCTCCGCAAGCCTTGGCCCCACGAGCCGCTGTGCCCCGGCCTCCGCAGGCACGGACGTCTGTGTGGCGAGCGTGGCAGCCTGCACGTCGCTCTCTGCGGGGTGACTGCTCTGCCCTTGGTGGCACAGCCAGACCTGAGACCCCCCCACAGCCTGGGCTTTCTCAGACGTGTCTGCCCAGAGAGTTTATGGGAGCGGCAGAGTCACACTGGCAACCCTGGCAGGTTTGGATTGAGAAGGTGCTGTCCTGCCCTGGGGAGAGACCCCTGGCGCCTGCACGGTACCCAGTGGGCTCCCTGGCAGTTGCAATTTGTGCAGGAGTATGCTGTGCAAATAAGGTCTCCCGATTTCCCTGTGGGTTCAGGTTATTCCAATTATGAGTCAGAGCTTCTGCAAGTGTGCCAGTGATGTTCAGGGAGCTAATCCCAGGGAAGAGGTGAAAAATAACCCTGAAAAGTATTAGCTTAATGTGAACGGTAGATACCTAGGCAATTCCCAGGGAAGTGTACAAACCTGCTGTTAGTAGCAGAGCATGTAACTTCTGTGTTCTTGTTCCTTCACTCCTCTGTGGGATGAATCCCCAAGGAGAGAGACTGTGATCCCCTGTGTCCTAGCCCTTCTGCATATCTCCTCTCTCACCATCCTTATGCTCTTTGGGATTTAAGGAAAGTAAATGTGTGCTAACATCTGCTTCAGCTCTCCTTGGAAATCATCGCTAGGACGTACTTGGCATGAGAAGTGTTCCTTTGTGTGTAGCACATTAGTCTGATGACTAGAGCTTTTCCCTTTGATGAGAGTGAACTCTTCGCTGAAGTTAATGGTGTCTTGTGGGAGCAGAGGTTGAATGGAGGCTTCTACAGCGCTTGCTTTGTGTGTTCTCTGCCAGTGATGGTGGTGTCAGCACTGACTGTGCAGCACAATGTGCTGCTGAAACAGACTCGGTTCTGGAGGAAGCTGGAGATGCTGAGGACTGTCCCTAGGGAATCTTTCTTGAGTGAAGAGACACTCTGCCCATTGGGTTTTTTATAGTTATTATTATTTTTATTGACTGCGGCAATGGGGTTTGAAAAGAGAGGACACAGGAAACAGAAGCCAGTGCCCCTTTAATTCTGTGACCTGCAAAGCAATACATATGGGAGCTCTCATAGAATCATTTAGTTTGGAAAAGACCTTTAAGGTCATCCAGTCCAACTGATGATCCTTCTCCCTCTATGCATTGGAGTTCATCCATAAAATGTGTTTTCCTGGAAGCTAGTTTGCATCCTTGAAATACCAGTTCAAGCTCTTCCTTAGCACAGAATTTTTGTAATGCAGCTGCTTCCCAGTCACTCAACTTGGACTCTGTGTGCTGGAGGAGCTGCCTATTCCGTGGAGCTGCTGCTGCAGGGGATAGCTGCTAGAGGGTCTGGCTTCGGTTACATGGGGACAAGTTGGGGATTTGGATCTGACCAAGCATGGCAGCAAATGCTGCTGTTCTGAGGTGTGCTAGCAACTTAGGTGGGTGGGATGAATGCAGTCCAGAGCACATCCTGCTTGTAGTGAAATAGATGAGACCCAGGAATGTAAGGTTTTTGCAGATGGCACTGAACACTGCAGCGTCTGAGGCCCTGTGCAGATATGGAGGAGCTTACTATCTGTGCTGACAACCTGTACCTCCAGGAACGGGGGACTAAAAGCTTTGAGAGTGAACTGTGCTTTCATTCTCTTCCTCTTCCTCTTCGAAGAACCTCATGGAGCCAGGAGAGTGCCCTGCTGCGTGTAGGTAGCGGCACTGCTGCTCAGAGCGGGGCAGCTGCAGCAAGGTGCCCCAATGCTGCTGGGGGTGGCCATGGGGCTGCTGGCGGGTGGCTTATGCTGCTGAGGGATTTTGTCTCTGCAGAGCTTCCTGAGAGCTGGGCTGATATGCAGGAGCCGCTGCTTGAAGGGATGTGCTTCACACTCAAGTATCTCGGCATGACACTGGTAGAAAAACCCAAAGGAGAAGACATGGCTGCTGCTGCCATCCACCGGATCGTGGCCACGGTGAGAGCTGGCCCTGGGGTCCTGCTGTGCTGGGGTGGAGAAGAGCCAATTTGGAGTCCCTGGACTCTGGGAAGTGTCCACGTCCCATCCCTGAACCCCAGATGGGGACCAGACTGTTCCCAGGAGGAGGGAGGCGCACATGAGGCTGGTCTCTGCCCCTGCGCTGTGGGGAAAACTGCCTTCCTGCAGGACAGCCACTGCCGCCCTCTCCTGCACTGGGAGCACGGCCAGGAGCAGAGCTGTGCCTGTCACAGCGTGCAGAGGAGGGCGAGGTGCTGGGGACGGTGGGATCTGTCCTTTCCCATGTGCATGACAGTAGCGTGAATGGGTCCCAGGGTTGTTCTGTGCAGGGCATACCTGATCTCCAGGCGCTGCTTTCCTGTCTCAACTGCAGCAGCCTTTGCAGCAGGGGCCCAAGGGGGTGGCTCTCCATACAGAGTCTGGGGGACTCCTGCCAGTGAGGCGGGGGTGAAGACCCTTGCCAGATGTGCAGAGATGTCTGGTGTCTCCCTCCTGCCAGGCACGGGTGGGAGCTCGCAAGTTCCAGAAGGTGATTCTGACGGTGTCTCCGAGGGGCATCTCGCTGCAGGATGCAGACACCAAGGAGATGGTTGAGAACATCTCCATCTACAGGTGGGCATGGCATGCGGGTTAACTGGACTGTTCCAAGCAGCCAGCTGGAGAATTATGGGATCTTGAGCAGCCAGGAAGGGCTGGGACTTCTGCTTGTGGTACCTTCAAGCTTTGGTCTTCCCTTGCCTCCCTGAGGCCTGTGCCCTCTCCCTGCTGTGCCCCACAGCCCTGCATGGGGCTGAATGCCAGCAGGGTCCTGGGTAGCCTCAAGTTCTGGGTCAGTCCATCTGTCTTTTCCCTGGGCCCTGCTTGCCTCTTCTGGCATTCAAGCAGGACACGGAGGCTGATGGCTGGCAAGACCCCACAGCTAGGGCAGCACTGCATGTCTGGCCCTCCCCACTGACACGGGACCGCCCTTCTGGCTGCAGTGGGATGAGGGTGCCATGGACCGCAGCTGACTTGGGCTGGCTAAAGGCAGTTGCTGGGAGAGCTGATGTGGGGGTTTTTTTACTGCTGCCAGCTATGCTCTGGCTGGGTTGCGTGTCTGTGGGTGGTGGGTGTGAGGGGAGCATGGCTGCAAGGTGTTGGCCACGTGGGAAGCAGACAGAACATCTCCTTGGTAAAAAATTTGGGTTTCAGCACCAGAGCTGATGTTCCAAGGCAGACCTACCGCTTGGCTTCAAACTGTGTCCTTGGAGGCATTCACCCACGCTTCTGTGCTCCCTTTGTCTCAGTGCTTGGGTTGAACTGGGCACCAGAGGACCGAAGGAGCACACTGAGGCAGCATGGAAGGAATGCCTGTGAATGCAGTGACCTCTTTCCAGCTGTAGGTGCCAGGCAGCCTCTGGCCCTTGCTGGGGCATTTGGCTGCCTGATCACCTGGGGCAGAGGAAACCTCAGCATTGCTGGTTGGTGTGCTGGAAGCACAGCAGAAGACCTGTGCTGGGGTCCCCTTTTGCCCTGAGCAGCTCCTCTCTGCCTGCAGGATCTCCTACTGCACAACAGACAAGCTGCAGAACAAAGTATTTGCTTACGTTGCCCAGAGCCAGGAGAGTGGGGCACTGGAGTGCCATGCCTTCCTCTCGCCCAAGAAGAAGATTGTAAGCACTGCCCTTCTGCTTTTGGCTCCATAAGGTAAGGGTGGGAGCATGTCCCTTCCTCTCCCCTGTCAGAGAGAGAAGGCCCTTTCCTCTGCGCACCACAGCTGGAGACAGAGCAAGGGCAGCGCCTGTGTGCTCACACACTGCAGAGGTGTGTGGGGAGTGAAAGGAGATCCTTCTGTCCCAGCTCCTCTGAGATTTCCTCTCAGGGATGGCCCACGTGGGTGTACAGACACAGCATTGAACTGTAGCTCTGTAGGCAAAGATGGAGAGGCAGACCTGGGGGCTCTCGCATCTCATGGCAGTGGGGTTGTCCTGGCCTGAGGGCCCAGGTGGAAGCAGACATTCCCCCTCTATCTTGTACACAGGCCCAGGCCGTGACTCTGACCGTGGCCCAAGCTTTTCAGATGGCACTGGATCTCTGGGAAGCAGCACATGCAGGTAGGAGGAATTTCTTAAACATGTCCCTCTGCCTAGCCCTGTGGTCGGGATCTCCATTGTGGGACCCTGTCTTGGGCTGTGTGGAGGAGAGATGGCTCACTGCCTGGCTGGTGTAACACACCAAACAGGGAGAATTTTTCTCTGGTGTTTTGTTCTCTGTCACTGCCCCACCTGGGGAGCCTGCCCTGTCTCTGGCTGGGGTGGTGGTGTCCACTCTGTCCATGCTGAACTCTTCTGCATTGCTGAGCTGTAGCACAGCTCAGGGCTCTCTGGTACCTGCCCTGAGCAGTAATTCCCCCCCGACCTTGTTTGCACCCTCCCTGAGCACTGCAGGGGTATCTGTCCCTTGCCCACAGCCCTGCCTGCACATCCCCTGCTGGGCCTTCTCCAGGTTACAGGCACTAACTCTGCTGCTTTTGCCCTGTCCCAGGCTCTAGGCAGGAACAGCCCCTTCACCCTTCATGTGTCCTGGAGAGCAGTGAGCCCGGCAGACCAAGTGAGCCAGCCCCCCCGGGGAGCCCTCCCTTCAGACACCAGTTTGGGGTACAGTATGTGCAAGTCCCAGGGCTGTCTTACACAAGAGCAGGAAAAGAGAAACTCTTACGTACCTCCCTCCTCGTGGCTTTCTAGGGCTCTGTGTGTATGTGCACAGCCCCCCTCGCACATGGTGGCCTGACATGAAGAAGGGCACTCGCCCTGGGCTCTGTCTGCCTCACACGGCAGCATGGTTCCTCAGGCAGTCTTTGCTGCAGGAACTCTCCTGTCAGGCCCAGCGTCTCAGCAGCTCCCAGCTCTGCTCTGCTGGCTCTGTCAGACAGAGAGCTGGGACCTGCTTTGCATGCTTGGTGCCATGGCTAGGGGTGGGACATTGTCTCTGAAGGAGAGGAGCCTTTGTCTGGTCATCATCTTGCCA
>JAOQGH010000039.1:239559-251992 GCA_025769975.1 Gallinago jamesoni
CTCTGCAGCCTGTTTTGTTTGTCCAGAGAAATCCATCCTCAGTGGGACAGTCTAGAACTGCAGCTTGTCCAGCAGCACTCCCTCCTTTTGGGGGCAATACACCAAAGTTCCAGAAGTGCTGGTCCACATCCACACGTGCACACACAGAGACCCGCAAGCCTGCACGGACAATGGTGCCTTCGAGCCAGGATGCTTTTATTGAAAAGACCCTGCCACAGGGAGTCGCTTATGCTGTCCCTTCCCCACCTAGTCCTGCAGCAGGAGCTGAGCAGCACCTGGAAGGAAGAGTCCTGAAAGTGCTTTACTGGGAGGTTTATTCCTGGAAGACGCTGGATCCTGTGATGCTTGAGTCCAGGGCTGCAGAGCCAGCACCCCAGCTCAGTGACAGGCTGCAGAGCAGAACATGGAGGAAGAGCAGCAGACAGGGCACCACCGGCCATCTCTGCAGCAGAGAGCCTCCTCGTGTCCCCATCCCCTCCCACCGCTGGCAGGAGGGCACACCTGGGCCTGGCCTTGGCCACAGAGTAGTGCAGATACGCACTGACAGACTTTTGCTCGCAGGCACTGGGGAACAAACAAGCACAGACCGGACATCACTTCTTCACAGCACCAGGGCAGTTGATGGCTCACGTTGTCCCCGCACGAGCAGGCCATGCCCTGGCACTGCCTGCTCCCCCAGCTCTCTGGGGCTCCCACCACCCCACAAAACGGCCCCTACCAGCCCTCCTTGCCTGGCTGCATGCTCTGTGGCCATAGCAGCACTATCTCCCTGTGCTCGTTTGTGTCCCTGCAGAAGGGAGAGGCCCTGAAACCCCTACACGGCAATGACGGGGTGTGGTGGAACGCTGTTCTCCAGCAGGGATCCCCTCGCCAGCTCTGCTCGCTGGGCCCAGCCTCACAGACAAACCCTCCTGCTGCTGAGCCACAACCTTCCAGCAGCACTGGAGTGAGTGCCTGCACTGCCCCATCCCCTCGGTCTCAGGGCCAAAAGGGGAACAGCCCTGCCCTCTGAGCCCAGACACGGCAGCCGAAAGCAAGGTCTGCTCCGGGTGGCCTGCGGGGCAGGCGGCTGGCGCCACATGGTGGTACCTGGCCTTTGGCCAAGCCAGCTCACAGGGACGTGGCCTCCCCTCAAGGCAGCACACTGGCCCCTCTCTCCCCCATGGCTGGTGGCATGTCCCCCTGACCGTTCTCAGCTCCGCGCTCCACAGCGGCAGGGGAGCGGGGCCAGGCATGCGGGACAGGCAGGGCCATGCACGGTGTGCGTGGCTGGGAGCTGGCTCCATGCACATCCCCGGACAGGCGCCCTCGGGAAAGCGTAAGTTCTGATACATGGATCTTCGCATGCAGAGTTCCAGGCCAGGCACCTGGCGCTGCCTCTTCTTCCAAGGCCTGCTTTGGCTCTGGCAGGACACCCAGGACCCCAGACGCAGAGGTGGTACTGCACTTACACCTCAATTATGTTGACCGAGGGAGACTTCTTCTATGAGAGAAAAATCTGCGTTAAGTCCCTGGGATGCAGACCCCACAGCAGAGCCCCCAGCCTCCCGCAGCAGGCACCAAGACCAGCAGAGCTCCTCTGCAATAGGGCTACCAGCCACAGCTGAGCCCTCCGCCCCGAGCTGAGCTGTGGGTGAGCTGCAGCAGAGCCCTGGCTTCAGCATCTCTCAGGGGACCAAGGGAGCCAACACTGGAACCACAGCTTTTGGCACCCATGTGCTCTCCGGGCAGAAGGGTTCAGGTGGCTCAGCTGGTAAGTCCCTTCATCTGCACACTCACCTCCCCAGGAAGCCTTTCTGCCTGCTGCTGTGTCCCAGTACCTCTGGGTGAACCAGCCCTCCTGCCCCACACTCTTCAGCCTCCAGGGCTTGGAGTGTCTGGTGACTTCCACCTGGTCCCTAGTGGTAGCCATGCTACAAGTGGAGGCAGGTGCAGGGTGAGAGGGGTTAGGAGGGCATCTGCCATGGGGCAGAGAATCCACAAAGCATGGGATGACTGGCATGGAGGGACAGATGAGGGCTGCTGAGTGCCAGGCATGTCTCACTGCCACGTCCCTCACTGCCCCAGAGAGACCAGGGCTCACTGCACCACAAAATCCTTCAATTTTTAGGGTAAGAGTGCGAGCTGGGGTGTTTCAATTTCTGGAGAGAGCCAGAACCTGTCCCAGCAGCAAGCCACAGCACATGTCATATGCCATCCCTCCTGCCAGCACTACCCGCTCACCTTGCTCCGCAGCAGCCCTCCGCTTGGTCGCTCTGGCGTGCTATGCTCTGAGGACGGCTTTGTCTTCTCTTTGTTGTTGTTGGAGTCATTGTCCTTGATGATGTCATACTGTCTGCAGAAGAGGGCGATCACCGCTGCCAAAAGACAGAGGATGAACTCCCTCGCATCAGCAGCTCCCTGCTCTCCTCCCCACAGCATCCCAGCTGCACTGGGGCAGGGCACCCCGGGCTGCTGGTCATCCACACCTGTGTCAGCCTGGGCCACCACAGGCACCTCTGCATGCATGGCCCAGCCAGTCTCCTCAGACAGACGAGGCATGGATGTGGCTAAAGCCATCTGGGCACATGTGAGGTGCTCAGTGTCTACAGCTTAGGGCTCTGAGGCCAGAGGCAGATGGCGAGGCACTCAGAGAGGGACAACCCTTGAGGTCAGTGAGCAGTGGAGTGGGTTTCTGAGTGCCTCCAGCAAGGCACTGAAGTCACTGGTCCAGTACTTGCGACCCTCAAAAAAGCCAACCCTTGGATTTGTCCTGTCCTGCAAACTGACCACAGAGTAGGTGACTGTCATGGTTTTACAGCATCCATTTTATGCAGCGCACACATCCCACACCTGGAGATCCCGGGGCAATGCTTTGAACTGTCATCATTAGATGTATTGGACCTGTTCAAACCACAGTTCATGATCATGGCCACCTGCAGACTGGACCTGATTTCTCCTTGACACACCAACCTGCATGAGCTGTAAGCTAGCAGCAGCTATCTGGTATTTTCTTCCAGTGCGTTAGAAAAGCGTTTAAGGCTAGGACAAAGGGAGATTCCAGCAAGAAGCCACTAGACAATCCACATTTACTGAGAAGGGAGTAGGGCACAAATGATTTCCCATCTGCAGCAGCTGCACGTGACCAGTCAGGAGCTGACTGTTATCTCCTAGGCTTCCTTGCTCCCTGGGCACCCTGGTTTTCACTGGAGCGCTGGCTTTGATCAGCTACTCTACAGGAGCACATCACCCATCCTACAGCTTCAGTAGACTGAGGCACAGCCGCTACCAGCCAGTGCTGCAATGTTATCCCATCTCAGATAAGCTAGCTAAGGCCAAACTTAAATAATAGTTAACGTCAGCTGGGATGCTCCCACCTGTAATTCTGTTTTACTTGGCTCCCACATTGTCTCTTGGTCTTCCAGCCCAGCAGTCAGGCCAGCTGGCCCACATGCTCCATGCTATCACTGCTGAGCAATGGCTCTGGCTGCTCCTTTTGGGTAAAAGTCCTGGTTCAAGCTCTAACGGACTCACTGAAAAGCATGCCAGACCCATACCAATACACCTCTGCACTCTCTTGAGACCCATTCTCTTTGTGGACCCTAGATTGCACCTCTGTCCCAGCCTGCTAGGATGCTGCTTGCAGCACTCACCTGCCCACATGAGCAGCACAGCCACAATGATGATAATCTCACCCGTCTGCAGATGCCTGTCTTTGTCCAGCCCTTCCATGGTGATGTCGCCTACAGAGAAGAGAGCCCAGGCAGGACTGGCAGCAGACACCCTCCCACTAGAACCTACTCCAAGACCAGTAACACTCTAGGACCTGAGAAGGAGCTCCAGAGGAGAGAGGTCCACCTCCATCCTTGTTTGGGGGGTGTGGGATAACATCTTGGCTGGGGAGAAGACATGCAGCCTGTGGCTTTCCTGTCTCAGATAAACCATCCTCCCTACCAAAGGCAGTCAGGAATTCTAGCAGCTTATCTGGGTTCAAGTATGGACTGCACAATGCATCTCAGTGCTTACTCCCTGTGTAGGGACCAGGGCAGGTTAGGAAGGCCGTGAGTTGAATACAAAATTTCTGAGCAATCTGCTTGCCCTGGACTCTTCTCAAGTTCCCCTCTTATGGCTAGTGCTGGAGACAGACTCCCAAGTCCAGTGGATGCTCTGAGCAACATCTTTCTTAGAATTCTATATCATGTCTCATGGACCAGCATGCAGGCAACCCCAAGGCAAGAAGGCACAACATGGATATAAGTAAGAAAGGAGGCTGTGGGGCTCTATCATTTGTCCTTTGGTAGCTTGCAGGTTGGGAGACCCCCTTCAATGGTCTGCTTCCTACAGGCAGCAGCTGGGCAGGCCACAGTAGTTGTTCTGCTTAGCTGAACAGGGTGCAAAAACCTGGGATAGGAGGGCTGTAATGCAGGGCTTGGGGACATTGCCATGACACAAGTGCAGCCTGTACAACCCTGCTACTGGTTGTGATCCTGTATCCCTCAAGGAGCCTGCAGCTCAGGGCAGCACCTTCCTTGCTGGCTGTGGAGAGCTCCAGGTGTGGCCCCATCAGCAGCACCTGGGCGAGCTGGAAGGAGCTGCCTCACCTTGGTTGGAGCTGTTGGAAGGGAGGCGATCAGTCTCCTTCAGGGTTCGGAAGTGCACGCGCTTACTGGCCTGGCTTTCCCCATAGAGGCCGATGCTCTGCACCTGGATGATGTAATCGGCGTCCTCGGCCAGGTCCCACAGCACGCAGGCGCGGTTGGTGGTGTTCACCTCCCGGATGAACCGCTGCATCTGCCCATCTTGCCGCTGCCGGAGTGAAGAGCTGTCATCCCCAGGAGGCTGCTCCCAGCTCACTGGGCACAGGTCCCTGTCTGCAGGGCTGTGGCAGGCACACTGCCCTTACTCCTCCCTTCCCGGGCAACCACCCACCCCTGGGGGGGGCCAGGCTGGCATGCAGCATCCCTGCGTGGCCAGAGAGCCAGGTGCCTCCCTGGAGAAGCCACCATTATCTGGGGCTGTGGAGGCAGAGCAAGGCAAGCAAAGAAGGGTTATGTCATGGCTGAGGCACTATATTTAACCAGAGAAATCACAGGGAAGCCACTGGAGGGATAACTGCCCCCAGCATAGCCCATGGTCTGCTGCCTCCTACCAGGATGGATGGCTCAGACAGGTTGCCCTGGCAAGGGCTGCTCAACAGCAGATGTGCCCTCAGGCAGATGCCAGAGGAGCCCCAAACAGCGGCACAAGGGCTGCCATAGGAGCATGCTGGTAATCAATGAGAGAGATCCCCAGCCCCCAGGGACAGTGCCTGGATACCTGCTGTAAGATGGCATAGCCGATGACCACGTCTCCTTCTGGGACATCCCAGGACACTGTGGCAGAGTTTGCCTTCAGCTGCGTCACAGTCACGTTGACAGGGGACGGTGGTCTGTCTGGGTAAGCCAAGGACGGATGGAGGCAAGGCACAGGAAAGAAACAAAAGAAGATGTCTCAGAAAAGGCACCTGCCTTGCACACAACCATGCGTGGCCTCTCCAACATCTGCCCCTGGCAGCACGATGGCCAGGGCGACACGAAGCAGCTTCTCTGGCAAATCTGTCCCCAGGAGAGGGGTGGTACAGTGGGCACAGAAGGCTGAGCCCCAGCAGCCACACACACAGGGCATGGTGCTTGCTGGGCTTGTGAGCAGCTGCCCATTGTACGACGGGAAAGTCTGCAGGCACCGAGCTGCTCCCTGCCTGTGCAGCTACCTCTCTGTGACACCCAGTGGGTTTGGCAGCCTTGGCTCACTGGCCAGGACTCCCCCCAGCCTGGCTGCTGGTGAGAAATGTGCTCACTGCACACCTTACCCTCTGCAGTGTCCTACAGCGGGGAAGATGGACAAGCTCGTGAGGCTGGCTCTTCTCTAAAGGGCTTACTTGCAGTGGCAGACATAGCCCATAGCTCATCACCCATGTTCCACCCAAAAGGGATTAGCAGTGCTGACCACACGCCCAGGCTGCCAAACCTGGCTAAAGACACGAAGGGCCCCCAGTAGGCTCCTTCCGCCTTGCAGACATTGAAATGGGAAGTGCATGAAGGCCTGTCCTGAACAAAAAAGAATTACAGAGTTTAAGAGACTGTCATGGCAATTTAACCAGTCCCTGCAGCTCAAAATCGCATGAAAAATCCCTGCAGCCTGTGTCAGAGCACTGCAGAGACCCTGCTATCGGAGAGGAGAATGACATTCACATCAGCTCTTCACAAGGGCATCTGCTTGCAGATCTGAGGTACCTTCGCTGCTGCTCAGATGTTCATCTGTTGGAAAGTTTACTTCCTTCAGCTCCAGCACGAGCAGAAGCAGGGCTGCCTGGCATGACATGCTCCTGCTCAGCCTGGGCACAGAGTAGGCTCTTGGCAGGGAAGTCCAGTGTTTCTGTAGGGTCCAGAAAGTCCAAACAAATCCTACATTAGTGTAATCCTTCAACCAAGACTGCAATGGTAAAATCAGACTCCTCTCATCCCACGGATGTGCACATCAAGAATGCCTGGCACACCATCCAGAACTGTGTAGGCAGCAGCCCAGACACAGTATTTATATATCAACTGTGACAGAAAAATGGGGCAGCTTGGAATAAAAACACTATGCAACTCAATCTGGCCATCTCATCCGCCTGGCATTGCTCCCTGCTCTAGAGTGGGAGGGAAAGCCCGATGCAGAAGGCAGAGCTGCCTTTCCCAGCAGTGCAACGCCATGGGCTGCAAAGCTGGCAGCAACACTCAGCCATTGTTATCCTTTGGAAAGCTGGTCTGCTTGACCCACGGTCTGCACCATCACCATTCTGAGATTTCAAAGCACTAACAGCATGGCAGGATCTTACACTGGTACACATACAAAGCCAAATTTTGTCCAGAAATTGGACACGGGAGCACGTGAATAAAGACAGTGAGGCTGCTGTCTGAGTATCCTCTCTCCCTGTACAGAAAGCAGTGTCCTTCTACAAGCTGCTTGTGTAGCACAAGTTCAATGCTGTGATGTATAGACCAGTATAGATATAGATAGAAAAAAGGCCCCAGAGGAAACCTGAGAACAAGAAAAAAGACAACCACAGACACCACTGACAACCACAGTTACAGTGACAAGGAAGGGTCATTTCTGCAGGTCAGCCATTTAAATCCATTCATTCACATTTGAATATACCCAGTTCCACGACAGATCTACCAGGAAAAGGCTGTGATTCCCACTGAGAAGTGCAGGTTTCTAGGTTTGTGGTTGGTCTCAGGTGACTGAGACAGACAGGAGGGTGACCCACAGAGCCCAGAAAACATGTTCTCAGAGGCACAGGGGCTAAGCGTATCACCAACAGAATCCTGCATCACAAGGAGACAGTCATTGTAGACAACACAAATAAAGACATCACAGGATGCTACATCCTCTCTTCCAGAACAAGAGCTGGAAAACTGATAAGGATTCAAAGGCACACTCAAATATTCCTTATTCGATGAAGAGTGTGCATCCTTAAAGTTTTGCCAGTGGGACTGTTTCATGACTCCAACCTGTGAAAGGGAGTCTCTGAGACTTATCTGCACATCCTGCTCTCCCACAAGGTCACAGCAAACCAGGCCGAATAAAGCTGCGTTCCCCAGAACTGGCCACTGACTGGGGCAGAGGAGCTCAGCTCCCCACAGATGTAGTCTGGGAGGTGTGTGAGTGTGTCTCAGGGGGCTGCAATGTTCCTGCTAACCTTCAGGCATAAGAACAGTTGTTCAAGGCTACCACTATGCTAGCAAACGTAACGAGGTCAGGAACAGCCCAGTAATCCAGTGATGGAGACTAGTCCCAGGAACCAGGCTTTGGTCTGAACCATCCAGCATGTGCCCAAACCACTCTTGGGCACGGGTCAGGACTTAGCACAAACCATGAACCATTCCTAGTAGGTAGCATCAATGTGCTCCCCTCTTGGGAACTCACGAGAGTAATGTGATGGATGTGAGCAGACCCTGCCAGCTGGCCGCAGGACAAGAACAGGACCTGGTGCTTCACCGGATACATCTACGGTAATAAATTAGGTAGCTTTTAACAGAATGAGAAGAGGTCTGAACATGCTCGAACTGGGGAGTTGGACTTCCCAACCTTTAAATATATGCGAGGAAATTAAAGGCAACTCCTGACATTTCTGCACCACAGAAGTTTGTGGACGGAGCTTGTAGCAAGCTCCCAGCTCCGCATAAGAATTTTCTAGGCTTCCCCGGGGAGCCCAGCCTGGCCCAGCCCAGGTTTTCAGGCTGGGGATGCTGAGACGTGGCCTTGGAGCCTGATTCACTCTATGATTTGAGAACGAGTACGCTGCACAGACCCATGAGCCACGCTGCTGGGTCCACACAGGGCTGACATCGTCGCTTGTACTGCACTCAGCCAGAGTTTGCACAGGTCCTTCACTCCCCAGCAGCAGAACGGCATCCCAGGGGACACAATATCCTGGTATCAAACTGCAAAGACAGCGTGATCTGCTATTGCCAATCCCTAAATGTCCCAAATAGAGAGAGAGCAAGAGCTCATGGTGGGCACGATGGAGCTGCAGTGCACGTGGCTGGTCAGTGCTTCAGACCTCATGCATCACAAACACAATTTGTGCAGGCTCCGGGCAAGCAGACCTGAACCTGTGTGACAGCGAGACCCAAAGGTGTCCAGCCTGCAACTCTTCATTGCAAAAATGAGTGTCCCATGGTCAGTTTGCAGTTCAGCAAACTGCAGAAAAGACGTTTCTGAGCACGTAAGATATGCACGCCCAGCAGGAAGAGATAGAACAAGAAGTTTCAGAAGTCAAAACTGAAGAAGTTCACTCTAGAAACATGGGACAATGTTTAATCCCAAGGATACGCAAGCTGAGACCTCACTGAAAGTTATTATGGCAAGACCTCCAGAGGACAAGAGGAAACAGCCTCAAATTGTGCAGAGAAGTTTAGGATGGATATTAGGAAAAATTTCTTCACAGAAAGGGTTATCAAGCATTGGAACAGGCTGCTAAGGGAAGTGATTGCATTATCATCCCTGGAGGTGTTCGTAAGACATGTAGACATGGTGCTGAGGGACATGGGGGGGCAGTGTTAGGTTAATGGCTGGACTCTATGATCTTAAAGGTTGCTTCCAACCCAGACAATTCTATGATTCTATGACAGCTCACACCATAGGAAGCTTTGCATATGATCCCCATATCAAGCCTAACGATCTCCAGCCTGCTCTGCAGCTAAGGCTAGAGCATTTTCATGCCGGAGCTGTTGCCATAAAGATCTGTGAGAGCAAGGGCTCCAAAAAATGTACTCTCTGAAGACAACTATTAATAACATTTCTGTAATGCCAAGACGCTCCAAGACTCTGCTTGGCTCTTTGGCAAAAGCATGCCACAGTGAAGCCCTGCCCAGTGCATTAATAACTGGTGATTCTGCATCACTTATAAGCTATCTAGCTTCAGTTTTGATTAAAGGCATAATAAGGAATGGGCACCACCACAGAAAGAGCAATCGCTTACTTAAGGCCTGGTGCACTCTTTTGTCCTGTCAGTGCAGCAGCAGGTTCCCTCCAGGCCTGCTGAAGAAGAAGAGCTGGTCCCGCCTGCTGGGGCCAGCAGGACTCCAGCCTGGGGCCAGGCGGCTGGGAGGGTGACCCACAGGGCAGCTGGGCACTGGGCTGCCACACAACCTGGCTTTGAGGCTAAAGAGGGGGCCAGAGAGCTACCCCTCAAGAGTGATGTTGGCAGAGGGATGGGGCACAGCCCCACTGGTGCCCTCCCCGTTCTGCTGTGACTCAGGACTGGGGACCTCACCTGCCCCTCAGCCCATGCCCTTGGGACTGCTGCTCAAGGGCACCTAGATGTTTGCCCAACTTATCCCTGCAGCAGGGAGGTAAGCATCAGACTGCATATCTAAAAATAAGTGGCCCCTTTTTAACAACCCTGACTGCATGACTGCATTTCTTCCTAAATCTGTCAGGCACTGGAGTACATCTTTTGCAAGGAGACTGAAAACATGGCAGAACATATCAGAACATGTCTGGTACCCGCAATTCAATTAGTTACATCAGTAGCCTGACGACGGGCAAACAGCAGAAGGCTGTCACCGACATGGGGGCACTCAGAGCATCGAGGAAGGAAGGGACAGGAGTACCCCGGGTGCCGACAGACCTGGGTGACACGGCTGGAAGGGCTGTCGGCCAGGGAGCAGCCCAGCGCGGCCCGCAGCGCCGGAGCCTCCCGGCCGAGGGGCATCAACGCCCCCGGGGCTCCGGAGGGGGCACGGACGGGACACGGGGAGCGACCTCCGCGGGGGCACAAGGAGCGCCCGCGCGTCCCCGCCGGCCGGCCCGGCGGCGCTGGGTTCCGGGAGCCACAGCCGCGGGCGGCGACTCCAGGTGCCCGCGGAGGAGCCCGGTGGCCTCCCGGGAGCGCAGCACGGCCACACGGCCCCACGCCCGCACCCGGCCCGCGGGGAAGGGAGGCGACACGGCCGGAGGCACAGCTGGCCGGGAGGCCGGGGCGCCCCGGGGCCGGGCGCAGCCCCAGCGGGGTCGCGGCAGAGGCCGAGCCGGGGACCGGGGAGGTCGGCAGGGGGGGTCTGGCGAGAGGCCCCAGCGCTCAGCGGGGCCGGGGCACGGCCAGGGACAGCGGTTCCCCGCACGGCGCCCGGCCTGGTCCCCCTGCCCAGGGAGCGACAGCCCCGCGCCCGGCCCCGCCGCAGATGGCAGCGCGGGCTCCCGGGGCGCGGGGCGGACGGGCCCCGCGGCAGAGAGCGGGGCGACGCGCGGCGTTTCGGCCCCGTCCCCTCCCGCCCCGGCCCGGCCGCACTTACTGGCTCGCACGAGGCAGAGGTCGCAGCTGAAGAGCACCAGGACGGGGTTGAGGAAGGCCGAGAAACGGGCCATGGCGGCGGGCCGGCCCGGACTGCGGCCCCAGCCCGGGCGGCGGCCCTGGCACCGGCCCGGCTCCCTGCGCCGCGGGACGGAGCGGGGCCGAGCCCCGGCCGCAGCGCCGGGAGGGGGGCGGAACGGCCGCCCGGTCCTCCCCCGGCCCGCTCCGCCCAGCGCCGCATCCCCTAGCGGCGCCGCAGCGGCACCGGCGCCGCCCCCGAGACCTCGGGCCGTGCCTCCAGATCGCCAGTGCCGCCTCCGCGGTCAGGCGGTGTGTCCGGGCACGGCTGGGAGCGATGGGGGACGGCTCGGTCAGCACAGGCCCCCGTCCCCCCGAGACAATGGGCTGCATCGGGGCAAGGGCAGCGCTCTCGGGAGGGAGCTGAGGTCCCTCGGGGCTCCCAGCATGTCACCTGCTCTGCAGGAGCCGCCCGTGTACCTGACTCTGCCCCACGGTACAAACAGGCAACCGGGGCCGTCGCTTTCTCTGTGCTGTGCTTGGTGGGGAAGCACGATGGCTGTCCACTAGGCACCAGGCAGGAACTGGAGTTGTCTGTCCCATTTTCTGCCTGCTTTCGCTTCCTTTTCACTCCCTCTTTGTAGGCTGGTGTGTAGGATTTCCACACAGGCTCTCCCAGTCCAGGGCCTGCCACTTCCAGACACCTTGTCATGCCTTCTACAGCTGCCCTCCAGGAGCTACCCGTCTGGGCACAGCTGGTCAGTGGACACCCTGCTCCAGATCAGCACACAGAAACCTGTTTGTAACCAGTGCCTGCAGTGTTGCAAGGTGCTGAGATTTGGACCCATCAGGAGACCAAGGCAGGTACTTCAGTTGTTAAAGTAGCTAAAACTGACATACAAATAACGCTAATGACACCATGTGGAAGGGAACAGCACCCCATTTTTGCCTGCAAGCTCAGGTATACCTTCTGGTATCACCATCTATTTTGGTTAAGTTTCACAGTTCAGAAGAGTCTCACAACGAGCCTGATGAAAAAAACAGGGACACGGGAGGCTGTGCAATGGGAACAACAACCACAGCTGCAGAAACGATTGCCGGGGCAATGAGTGGTGTCCCTCAGGGGTCCATGTTGGCACCCATAATACTGTCATCAATGATGCAAATCAGTGATTGAGTGCAGGTGTGCAGATGGCACCAAACTGTGTGGTGCAGTTGATTCACTGGAGGGACAGAATGACATGCAGAAGGACCATGACAGGCTTCAGAAATGGGTGCATATGAACCCCATGAAATTCAACAAGGGCAAGGTCCTGCACCTGGGTCAGAGCAACCCCAATATCAATGCAGCTGGGGATGGTGGTGAATGGATCGAGAGCAGCCCTGCAGCGGACTCAGGGATACCAAAAGATTGGACACGAGGTGGCAATGTGTGCTTGCAGCCCAGAAAGCCAACCGTATCCTGGACAGCATCAACAGAAACACAGCCAGCAGGTGGAGGGAGGCGGTTCTTCCCCTCTACTCTGCTCTCATGGTCCCTTGCCTGGAGCACCGTGTCAAGCTCTGGGGCCCATGGCACAAGACAGACACGGACCCGTTGGAGCAGGGCCAGAG
>JAOQGH010000039.1:252092-264606 GCA_025769975.1 Gallinago jamesoni
GATTGGACATAAGGAAGAAAACTTTTATAACAGCGGTGAGACATTGGAGCCATTTGCCCAGAAAAGCTGTGGATGCCCCATCATTGGAATCATTCAAGGTCAGGTTGGATGAGGCTCTAAGCAACCTGATCTAGTGAATGACGCCTGTGCCTGGGGCAAGGGGAGTGGAGTAGACAGTCTTTAAAGGTCCCTTTCAACCCCAACCATTCTATGATTCTATAGGGTAGATTTTTGGTCTAGATTTGCAAAATGCTTGGCTAACCAAACTCTTAACAAGGGATTGTCCACAGCATGCAGGAGAACCAAGTGAGCAGACTGGGGTATGTTGTACAAGAAGGGATGGTACCAAGAACACTACACACCAAACCAATAAGAAACCACATTCTCACACTGGTGACATTTTATTTTGTTGCCTTCTGATCTCACTCCTCTTACTGCAAACCTTAACAGACCCTGCACAGAAGTCCACGTATTTATACTTTGAGCACAGCACTGCACCCACAAGGAGGGCTGGTTCCAAAAGGCAGCATAACTAACTACCGCTGGTAAACCACCAGGCAGCACAGCTGCTGTCCCTACTACACAGGTGCTAATTCCCATGACAGACAGATCACACTCTGCCAGGGGTTGCTTTGATGATTATGTGAGAGAGGCAGCCCTTGAGAACACCCTGGCCCCACAGCCCTTCCACAGTCAAATTTTGCAACTTCCTGGTACAGTGGGTCTTTGGATAACAGTAATTCTGGAGAACCTATTCTCTGAAGGAATGAGTAGGACTGCCTGTGCTGCTGCTTCCTACCAGCTTCTATCACATCTGCTTCATTTATGGAGCACAAGAAGATACCCCCTGTGATCCAGAGTTCAAGCCAATAAGTGACTTAAAATAATGAGCCCTCTTCTTCTAACCTTTTCCACGCAGGGAAGCCGCTGCCAATATGCTTCGTTCACAGAAAGGAAGCGGTATTGAAAAGAAAGAGGTGACAGAAGACCACGAAGGTGGTGTCTACAGTGCAGAAAAAAGGACACTATGGGAGTGTGGGCATGACAAAGAACACCTCACCGGCAGCTCGATGGAACAGGGTTTCAGCAGTAGCAAGGCTGCTACTGTAGGGATGCGCTGTCTTGCGGCACGTTTGTTTCCTAGCTGAATCTGAAACAAATGGCCTTCAGAGGGCCCACAAAGGCCATTCTTACTACATTAGTTACTGGGGGTCTCTGAAACACCAGTGAATCTCCAAAAGGCTGGAGAGCATTTATTCTTCACTGGACTGGAAGACCCTCTGCATACATTCAATGCCCAGAATACAGATGCCAGGGAAATAGGGGGTTTCTGATGAGGGCATTAATGATGTCCCATTACTTCCAAGCAGATCAGAGCTCAGGTGCTACTGCCTGGTGCTGAGCTGAAACTTCACTGTATGGAGCACGGTGCCTTGTGCAACTTGGAGCAGATGCTAGGAAGGTATTTGCTCTTCTGGGGCAGTCTCACTGACAACAAACAGGGTAGTTACAGGGCAAGCTAAAGCCTTTGTATTCTGCACAGCGCTGATGAGCTTGTGTGCATACTGTGCAAGAAAGGATCCCCCCCTTACAAAAGACCTAAACACTGGGCTAGTGAGTCCTTACAGGGAGAACTGCTAAAAAAGAATCCTGATCTCACCCATCACAGGAAGATGACAAAACAAGACAGCTGCTGTACTGGAAACCACTACACAAGGAACTAATGTGACCCAAACTGAGACTGTAACCAGAACAGGAACTACACTGGGTACACTGCTAGTGCCACTGTCCAAGGGAACTACACCAGGAGAGGAAGCCTCTGTACCACAGCTTTGGTTTGAAGTCTCTCACAATGGACCAGAGGCAATAGTTTCAAAATCAAGGTCACTGAGTAGAACGGAGTCACAGTCTGAAGGACATTCAGTTGTGTGTATTAGCACTGTGGGTTACGAGCTTGACAGAAGTGGGGCTTGTAACTGAAAAGATTTAGGATTACTCCTCTTCTTGTAGGGTTTTACTTCCGGCCTCGCTTGCAGCTGTGTTTTGGAAATTTTGTTCTCTGTGCAACTTGGGGCTCCCTCTCCTCACTACTCACACTCTCACTGTCCACCCTCTGTGGACGACCCCTCTTACTTCTCCTCATTTTTTCAACTCCCACAGTGGGAACCTTCTTGGTAGCCAGGGTCCCAGTTCTCTTCTTTTTGCCACGGGTCAAAGGACGTTTCTTCCGTTGCTTCCTCTGCTCTTCTCTTTGGCGGATTTTCATTAGCTTCTCAAAGCTTTTGGTGGTACTTGTGTTCACATCAAACCAGTCCTGGAGGGTTTAGAAGGCAACAGGTTGGTACTCATAGTGGAAATACCATACAAAGCCCATCAAGGCTTATAATAAAACTGCCTTGAGGGACAAGGTGTTCCTGAAACGTGAGATCTGGAAAGACAGCTGTGTAACAAAGCTCTGTTCTTCAGTGTTCCGCCTCAGAGGACTCAGATTTGATTTGGCAATTGCCTGGCTAAAGGCATGGGAAATGCTGAAGAGCTGAACTGAGGAGCAGCGGCTCGGGACAAGACACATCTGACACGACAAAAACACTTGCTCCCCAGACCAATGCATAAGAACAGCTATGTTTAAGCTAGATTTGCTTAAATTTTGCCACTTGAGTTTGGGATCCTGTTCCCAGCAGCGAGCAAGGAGAAAATAAAACATGGCAAGCATCCAGCATCTCATTCACCCTCCCTGCCTCCAGCAACCTGGGGTTTGAGGACATCCATTCTGCCTGCCTTACCTCAGCATGCATGGAGTTGATGTGATACTTGACCCCGCCCTCTGAAATGAACTCCTTCTCACACAGCAGACACTTGTATTTACCAGCCACGAAGTCACCCTGGCACCAAAGCAAAAAAAAAAAAAAAAAAAAATCCATTGTCAATTGCTACCTAGAAGGCTGATACACCTACATATTGTATTTTAATCTTGCCGAGACATAACCCAGCAGTAAGAAACTCTTATTCATACCAGACAATGCTTTAGCTACAAGAGCACTGACATTACTGACCAGTTAAGCCCACAAAGCACAGGGCTGCTCTGTGAGATTTTACAAGGTCTCCAGCACTGTACCTGGAAAAAATGCTCTTGTAGCTGTGAATCTAAAGCTAGGACTGCAGTTTCACTAAAATGCATGCTGCTAAGATGCTTCCTCCTTGCCTCAAGCAGCGTTTGCAATGGCAACCCTGTTAGCACATAAGGAAGCAGTCAACTTGTGAGGAACTCAGCAGATAGCAGGACAACAGCTTGAACAAGGAGACATGTGAGGGACAGGGACAGTCAGGCTATTGGTATAAAAGATAATGAGTACAGCAAGACTACCAACCAGGGTACATGTGCCGAGGTGAGATTTGAGTCCTGAGACACTGCCATACACAGATTCACAACCCTGAAATGGAAAAAAAAAGTGCATGTCAGCAAAATGTCACTAAGAAATCACTTCTTCCTACACAAGGAAGTCCTATGGTCTGGAAGACAATTCCAAAAGGGGTAAGAGAGGTCTGCCCTGCCTGCTTATCTGTTGGCACAGAGCAGAATACCACATCCAACATCGATGGTCTCAATTAAGGGCACTTTACAGGCCCTCCCTATGTGGCACTTTAGGCATCACCAGATGGTGCTCAGCCAAGAGCCCACACCCTGAAATAGGAGGTGGGTGCAACATATGCTCCTGGGTTACTGGGCAGGGAAATGGGACAGCTGCTGTCTGGGGACAGTTCCATATACAACATGATGCAAGCCTGAAAATTGGGAAGAGAGTGGTGGGCGTGACGTAGGGCAGGGGGAAGGCATTGTCTCTACAACAAACCCAGATGGAAGCCACCACTGACCCTTGCCTATCCAGCAGTATGCATCAGCTGCATCATACTTACCACAGTTTCCACCAATGGGACCATTTCTTCTCACTGGATATGACTGGTGACTGCTGCATGGGATTGTAAGAAACTAAGTGCACACACATAAGCATTCCTAGACCAGGAAGACAGTGCCATGCATGTCTTCTTTAGCTTATTTCCAGCTTCCAAAAGAAAACTTAAGTGCTGTGCCAAACTCCCTCTACTCTTATATTTCCATCTCTAGTCCTCCTTTCTTCTATAATTAGATTTAGTACACTGCTAGAAAGGGAGGGGCCTGTTGTTTTCCCACAAACTTTCAAATGGACCAGCTCCCAGCTGGATGTGAGAGGTGTTCCGGTTTGACACCAAGTTACTGGCTCTGAAGTGCTTAAACACATCATTCCTAAGGCAACAGTCCAAGCAGGATCTCGGTTACACTAACCAACCTGAGATGGAGCAGAATTTGTCTCCCAGAGAGACAAACTGCAGTTTCAAGGTTATGAAAAGCTTCTGGCTTTTAACAGACCCGAAATCTGTTCACTTTGAGGCTTCAGAAACCCTTAAGGATTACCTGATTTGGGCAGTGGACTCTTCGGTACATCTTTATCTCCGTTTTCCATTTGCACAGCACATCTTGACTAAACGTGGGCAGTCCTGGACGAGTATATTTCAGCTGAGATAAAGAGATGGAATTGAAAACTGGAAACAATGTTGGCTACGCATAAGGCCAACTATGTCCCTTTATCTCCCAGGCCGAGACACAGAAGAGATATTTCTTCTCCTAATTTAACAACCAAGCTCTCAATAACCAATGTTTTCCCATCTCGCTGACTCTCTGCAAGCATAACTGAATCTGTGGGAAAACTCCCACAACACCAGAATGCAAAACTTCCCATAACTTTGACTACAACTTTTCCTCTAGATGTACTTGCCCCATTCAAACCATAAATCACACTCTTCTCAGGTTTCCCTTACAGCGTAAAAGATGCTCTTTGGAAACTCTGGAATCTGAAAAACGGTGAAATATCACTGCATGGTAGCAGTGATCTGCAGCCTGTGACCTGTGAACAACACACTGCCTTTAACTGTCTTCTTTACTTGTGCCCACTGAAAATTACAGCAATAGGACTTGAAAGTCATTACAGCCTGCCCAGATAAAATACTTATAACCACAGCAATTGCTACTGTAGCAATACTGTAATCTAAGGCCAGAGGAGCAAAACCTGATCCCTCCCCACAAGACATTACTTCTTCAATATTGCTTTCCATGGGCCACCAAACACTGGCAGTGCTGAGTAGGTGCTAGTGCAAGTCTCATCTGATGTGAGGAAAGACTCAAACCCTATATAGCATTTTTAAGGCCTCGTACCTTCCGGTCATCCGGAATCAAGTCCTGCAGAACTTTTCTCTTAGGCCACTCTTTGGCCAGCTCTTCTCCAGCTAGCTCATGGAGATAGTAGATTGCCACCTTTGCAGACCTCCTCTGAACTCTGCCTGCGTTATTTGGCTCCCGTTTTACTTTCTTCAGGCTCTCTGTTCTTCTCTCCTCATGGAGGAAAGTGACCTGCAATGAAGGCCAAAAAAGATGAGCCTTCTTCACTAGTTCCTATTTCAGTTACACTAAATACTGTGAATAAATATTCTGCCAAACACCGCACAAAAATGTTCCCGCAGCTGTTCACTGTCACAGACATTGGACAGAAGTGCATCTCACTGGCGAGACAGATCCTCAGATCTACTCAGGGGGTTCACAGAAGCAAGGCTCAAGCAGAGAGTTTCATGCAGCCACTGGTCTTGAAAGAATGTCACATCATTTGCTGTAAAACCCTTATGAACAACAACAAATACAGTACTGCCTGTTCTGCTCCCACGTCAGGTCTTGTAAGAGCAAAGAAAAGCATGTCAAGTTATACATGTCAGCATCATTCTTCTGTAGAGCAAAAGTCAGGCTGGGGAAAGTTTACTGCTGCCATGGTGACTTACTATTAAAAACTTCATTCTAGTCACAGAAAAGCATCAGCTGCTGCAAGAAGCAAAGTATCAAGGACAGAATACTTCAGAGAGACAGAAGAATGCAAAGATTTGCTATCCCTAATTACCCACCCAAGCAGCAGACAAAAGCTGAGGTGTGCCTCAAGTCTGAACAGCTGAAGTACCACCACGCTAGCCTGATAACCATGGCAATTCGCACTTACCGGCCCATGCTTAGATCGGAGGTGGTAGACAAGTCCTGCCTTCGATTTGTATGCTTTTCCACAATGATGGCACTTCATAGCCATTTTCTCCAGCTCAGAGGCAGCCTTCCCACATTTTTTAACATGATATAGGTATCCCATTATGCTACTGAAGCTGCCTGTGCAGCCCTGTCAATGCAGAAGAAAAACGCATGGAAGAAAAACGCTCTCCAAGTGACCACAAGACCACTGTGTCTAAAATTCACAGTTTGCGGACCATAGCATCACTTTTCCTGCCAGATCAGACACAATCACGTAGTAAAATTTAACGTTAGTCTATTCAGATAGTGAAAATCTGGGACAAAGAATTGGATGCATCCGGGAGGAAGTATTTCTGAGAATTTCTTTATAGGCAGTGGGCAACAGAAAATCTCAATATGTGGAATGAAGAAGCAAGGTGTTAAACAAGGATGCTCCAGAGAGACCTTACTGCAGTACTTAAAAGGGGCTTATAAGATAGACAAGGGCAAACTTTTTATCAGGGCCTGTTGCAATAGGAAAAAGGATAATGGTTTTAAACTAAAGGAGGGTAGATTTGGGCTATATATAAGGAAGAAATTTTTTTTTTTTTTTTTTGACAAGGGTTTTGAAACACTGGAACAGGTTTCCCAGAGAGGTGGTGGACGCCCCATCCCTGGAAACATTCCAGGTCAGGTTGGACAGGGCTCTGAGCAACCTCATCTAGTTGAATGTGTCCCTGCTCATGGCAGGAGAGTTAGACTAGATGGACTTAAAGGTTCCTTCCAACCCAAACCATCTAACATTCTATGATACTCTGTCTTGAAAGCACATAGAATCTTGAAACGAGTCCAGCCTTGGCTAGCACCAAAGCATAACTGGCAGTACTGTCATCTTATTTTACGTTCATGCATCCGCTGCTGTTTAATTGAGGATACAATGCAGCTTACCTCCCTCGTACACTTTAGTTTTCCCATAAGCTTCAAAACCTTCCGAAGGCGGTCTCGCTCAAGCTGCTCATCCACTTCTCCTCCCTCCTTCACAACTGGCTAAAGCACAGTAGAAAGATGAAAGAAAAATACAGCATGCTCAGCATTTACAGTTTTTCTCATACAGAATTCACTACTCAGTACACTACTGAAGGAAAGCTTGTAACATAATTAAATCACTACAACTCATGATTTTACAGAAGCGTATCTAATACAGCGATCACTGACTGCATCCCAAAGCAACTGAATTGTCTTTAAAAGGAGTAAACTGCCTGAAAACCACTTTGCAGATAAGAGTTTTAACATTTACATGGCTACTTGTGAACAAAACCTTGATAAGAAATGATCCCAAACTATAGCTGCTGTGAAGGACAATATTTCTATTATTACTTTTCTCCCCTTCTGTCTCTGGAAAGTACTTGCTCATCTCTGTCAGGCATCTTTAACATTTACTGGTCCTACCATTTCCACTTAGCCTAACTAAAGCTAACTGCCTGTAACAGTTATTCATCTATGCTAAACTACACTTCAAGTTCTTCTCTATTCTCTCTCTCATGATTATTGTATATTATTTCCTATATTACCTTGTAATAATATTACACCTAGACTGAATAAAGAGTTAGAACTGAGTGACATACCTATTTCTCAGGGCCAGAACAGGATCCCTGGCCTATTTAATTTACTAGTACAGCTGTATGTTCTGAAAGCACAGTACTGGGAACTATGTAAAAAATAACAGCAACTAATTATCTAAACCTTGCCGAAACTTCCGAATGACCTTTCCAAATGTTCTAATTCTTCACAGCTACAACAGCAGACATTGCCCTCTTTAAAGTCACAGCAAAGAGGAAAAGTGGATTGCAGCATTAGTATCTTTACAGTAAGTAGAGACAAGAACTGAACTGTTGCTTCTGCTTTTTCACCTTTGAACTTGTAAAGATCTGAGATCTAGTCCGCTCTGGATATAGAAAAATTACTTTCTAGTAAAGGACTGAAAATTGCATCCTAACGAGCAATCTTTTTTTTCTGTGATCAAGAATGCCTTTTATTTGTGACCAGCCTAAACAGAAATTCACCCCTTCTTTCTAAAATGCAGCATACCTACCATATCTGGCACCATTCTACTGTTTGTTTGTTTTTTTCAGATGTCAAATCTCACTGAAAAAAGAATAGGTATGGAAGATTTAAACAGCTACAACATTTGAAAAAACACACCATGTTCTGTTTCTGTATGTGTCAGGGAAGGAACAAAAGACCGTCTTGCCTGTAAGATTTTTTGATGCACAGTAGTTGTGTTACCTGATTGTTATGGTCTGCCATGACATGGTATTTCATCCCTCCTAAAGACTTCAGCTGTTTCCCACAGTGATGACATGTGAACATTTTCTAGAAATAAATAAGGACATTGTGTGTGTAACTGTAAACTAACCAAAGGAGTGGGAAACTTGTTCTGGGAAAAGAGCAGGAGAGCAGAATATTTTATTTGGGCCTGGCAATTGCCCATTAATAACAGAAGATATTTTATAGAGCCTAAAATTTAGGGGAACAATGAAATAGCTACACCTTTGTTCACTACCCCAAATCTCCAGCAAAAGGCTAAGGAAGAAGCCCTAAGCACAGCCTCTGACAGATGTTTAAAGGACTCTTGCTTAAAGAGATGATGACGAGTTGAAACTGGTTTTAAATGCAACACAAAACAGTGTGCAGGCATTTCTACCAGTAAGCTGAAAAGCCGTAAAGAAAGCATTGCTCATCTCTTGTGTTCTTACCTGCCTGCAATTTACCATATGTTTCTTCAGCCCTTCTACAGTCTTTCTCACCACAGCTCGGCACGTCGGACAGGTAACTCGGCCTTTGTCCTGAATTTCCAGAGACCATTGCTCTTCCATACTACCTGTCAAATCAAAAGGTTTGGAGTAGAAGGAGTAGAACTGCAAACACAATCCTTTTTTTTTTTTTTTTTTTTTACTTGTGCACAATGAATCCTAGAAAGAAAGGGATCACATGCTACCAAACTCGTGTCCAGCTACACTTCAGCAGGTTTAGCTCATTTGCAGCTTTAAATGTGTTATGTGACAAGGTACACATCACTCCTTTTGGGAGATCGTTTTATAGAAACTCATTGATCCTACCATCCCCTTGTGAGGAGTGTTCTTCCACTTGTTCACTAGAGATTTTTCCTTCATTCATTTCAACTACACAGTTACTTTAGCACACAGAGTAAACTTCTCTTTCAGCATAAAGGGTTTCCATGGTAAAAGTAGACATAGATGTGACAACAATTTCAGACAAAGTCCACAGTTCAGGTCTACTAATCAAATCTTTAGAACTCCACTTCTGTTAGCCAGCAGCTTTGGCACTAAAAGTGAACAGAGCTGCACCACCAGGCCACATTAGCCAGCAGCCAGGTAGAAGTACCCTGTGTGCCATGGTTTCCATTTCCTGGACTCTTTTTGAAATCCACAAGGTTTATAAATTACTGAAATGGGTTCCAGGAAGAAAGTGGCTTACCAGCCATCTACTTGAATTCTTAACATAAGAAGATCTAAAGGCTTTCCTCTTTGCCCAGTAATAATAGGCTGGGCTTGTCCCTCCCTAGGTGGCTGGGGGAAAAGGCAAAAAAGAACAGCACTTGGCAGAAAACTGGGGTACTTAATGAGTGCTGTGAGCTACACACACTAAGTCACACCAAGGCTAAGGTTATTTTTCTAAGATGGACAGCTTGGGCGCCTGGCTACAGGTTACCAGAAGAGGTGATTTAGCAGCAACAGCTACAGAGTTTTTCCTGCAAACATATCCTGCTGAGTAAAAAAGTATAAATATTTTTATGAGTTTTATAGTGCATATATTTTAACAAGCTTTTGCTTGGTTCAAAAAGTGATTCCCCATTCACTGTTCTGTTATGCAGTGGTAAAACCACATGGAACTACACTATTCAGCAGCATACAGTCCCTCCAGTCCTGCTCTGCAGCAATGACACAGTGCCAAAAGGACAGCAGCCAGTTCTTCCTTATCAACAGTAAAGAGCACAGCAAAATGGAAACACCAGAAACAGCTGTTGCTCAGACTCAAATCCTAGAATCACATTTAACTTCTAGCTGTGCTAACGGTTTAACCCCAGCTGGCAACTAAGCCCCTCACAGCCTCTCGCTCACACCCTCCAGTGAGATGGGGGAGAGAATAGGAAGACTAAGAGGGAGGAATCTCATGGGTTGAGATAAAGACAGTTTAATAGGTAAAGCAAAAGCCCCGCATGCAAGCAAAGCAAAACAAGGAATTAATTCACTACTTCCCATGGGCAGGCAGGTGTTCAGCAATCTCCGGGACAGCAGGGCTCATCATGCATACAGCGACTTGGGAAGACAAACACCAAAACTCCAAACATTCCCCCTGTTCCTCCTTCTTCCCCCAGCTTTATATGCTGAGCATGACATCATACGGTATGGAATATCCCTTGGGTCTCTCAGGGTCAGCTGTAGTGGCTGTGTCACCTCCCAACTTTTTGTGCTCCTCCCCAGCCCATCACTGGCAGGGTGGGATGAGGTGCAGGGCTTGGCTCTGTGCAAGCACTGCTCAGCAGTAACTGGAACATCCCAGTACTATCAACACTGTTTCCCACACAATTCCAAAGCATAGCCCCATACTAGCTACCATGAATAAAATTAACTCTAAACCAGCCAAAATCAGCTTTATAAACAATTCTGAGCAACTGCTGTGCTCTTCTTCTTACCTGTGCCATAGGTTTCTGGTTCTTTCTGAACACAGTGGCTTTTCATGTTGGAGTTTTGTTGTGTTCCAGCTTGTTTTTTTTTTCCTGTTATAACACAAACAAGAAAGACCAGAAGACTTAATTCTGTGAGCCTTGTTACAAAAAGAGCAAAGATTTTTTGCTAGAAGGCTGTTATTTAGTCTGCTGTCTCAAAGCTACTCATTGAGAAATGTTAGATGGTTTTTTTTTTGTTTGGTTGGTTTTTTTAAAGGAATTTCAAGGTTACGTTCCCCATTCCTTTTCAAAATCCATAGCTACTTACAGCTCCCGGCATTAGTCCCATCCAGATATTTGTAATCTGTATGGCTGTTCATACACAAAGTTCAGGGGATGGGAACTCTTCACACCGAAACATCCTCTGTTCCCAGTGTGGCTGAGCCAACCTAATGACTTATGGACAACCAAATGTTCCATGTGACAGTCCCATTCCTGTTTTTTTTAGACTAAACTATTACTGCTTCAGTATTTTCTCATCGGTTATGGATTTTGCTCTGTTCTCACGCCTGTTCTCTTCAGCTGGTCCACGCATTTCCTGAACTGCAGTGCCCACGGCTGGAAACAGCACTCCAATGTGACCCCGCATCAGAGCAAAAGAATTACTTAACACGTCTGAAAGTCTACATTCCTGCTTAAACACCTCACTATAATATCTGCCTTTTTAAAAACAAGCGTGACACTGTTGGTCCCTATTCAGCTTTTGATCTGTAATAAATCTCAAATCCTCTTCTGAAGAACTGACACCTAGGAGGTTGATACTTGTCTTTCACTTCTGCTAATATTTTTTCCTAAATACAGTATCTTTAATTTTACATGCTATATTCCATTATATTTTTAAATTGTTTCTCTAATGTCAAGAACACTTTCAATTTTAGCCTTTTCTCCAAGATGCTTTCTGTCTCTTTCAGCTTTGTGCTGCTGACATAATTCCAAGTTCTTGGTGACAAAACCAACAGTTAGAATTGAACCTAGGACAAATTGCAAACCATCATTCTATACTTTATCTATTTCACAGAAACCGCCAAAATATTTAGGTCTGAAGGGACCTCCTGAGATCCCATAGTCCAACCCCTGAGTTCAAGCAGCATCAGCTACAGTAGGTTGCCAAAGAATATGTCCAATTAAGTTTTGAGTATCTCCACCGAAAGACTCTACAACATCTTTGGGCAATTTGTGCCAGGATTTGACCACCCTCACAGCACAAAAGTGTATTCTTGTCTTTAGATAGAATTTTGTGTGTTTTAATTTGTGCCCATTGCCTTTTGTCCAGTCAGTGAGAAGATTCTGGATTCCTTTTCTTCATTCCCTACCATCAAGTATTTATACACACTGATAAGATTGTGACTGAGCCTTCTCTTCTCCAGACTGAAGAGCTGCAGCTCTCTCAGCTGCATAGGAAAGACATTGCAGGCCCTAAATTGTCTTTGAAGCCTTGTATTGGGGAGCCCAGAACTGGGCATGGTACTTCAGATGTGGCCTCACCAGCACTGAGCAGAAAGGCAGGATTAGGAAGAGCACTGCCAGCGGGTCAAGGGAGCTAATGTAGCCCAGAATTCTGCTGGCTGCCTTTGCCACAAGAGTGCGTTGCTAGCTCCTGGTCAGCTTGCTGTCCCCCTCCAGAACCCCAAGCTCCTTCTCTGCAAAGCTTGTTTCCAGAAGGTCAGTTCCCCATGCTGATACACGGGGTT
>JAOQGH010000039.1:264802-276784 GCA_025769975.1 Gallinago jamesoni
ACGATGTTAAACAGGACCGGCCCCAGTGTTTACCCCTGGGGTACACCACTGGTGACGTGCCTCCAACTAGACTTCGTACCGCTCATCACAGCCCTCTGGCCTGGCTTTCAATCCACTGCACCGTTCACTTATCTAACCCATATTTTAGCAGCTCATCTGTGAAGATGCTGAGGGAAACAGTACCAAAAGCCTTACTGAAGTTGAGGTACACAACATGTACTGCTCTCTTCTTATCCACCAAGCTAGGGACCTCATTGTAGAAGACCATCAGGTTGATTAAGCATGATTTGCCCATCATGAATCCATGCTGACTACTCCCAATCACCATCTTGTCCTTCATGTGACTGCAAATGCTTTTCAGGCGGATTCTCTCCGTCACCTTCCCAGGAACTGAGGTGAGGCTGACTGGCCTGTGGTTCCCCAGCTCTTCCTTCCTTCTGTCGTTGAAGATAGGAGAGATATTTGCTCTCTTCCAGTCTTCAGGAACCTCTCCCAGTCACCATGACCTTTCAAAGATAATCAAGAGTGGCCTCACAATGAAATCCACCAGCTCTTTCAGCACTCTGTGCAACCTGTGAAGTGCCATGGGACTTGGGTACGTCCAGTATGTTTAAGTGCCCTTCTCCAGACTACCCTTCTGGTCTCAGGCACTTGGGATTCCTAAAGGATTCCTTTAGGTGATAAAGGGTGAGGCACAGGAAGCACTGAATACCTCAGCCTTTTCCATGTCATTTGCCACCAGCTCCGCTGCCCTGTTCAGCAGCACACTCACACTTCCCCTAATCCTCCCTTTGCTGTTCACATACTTGTAGAATCCTTTCTTGCTGCCTTTTACATCCCTTCCCAGATTCAACTCCAGGCTGGCTTTCCTAACCTCACTCACCCTTGCAAGACTGGACAGCAAATGTATACTTCTCCTGTGACACCCGCTCCTACTTTCACCACTTGAACATTTCCTTTTGCACCTAACCACTGATTAGCAACCCTTTGAAGGGATGAAAGGCCTATGATATCCCCCTCTGTGATAAAATAGAGTGGTTTGGTTTGATTTCTCCATAACAAGCCCATATTGCTGGTATCATCAATTAATGATGATACTCGTTAATCTCCAGATGTTTACAAGTAATTTGTCTGATTATTTAGCCCAAAATCTTTTGGGAAATTAATTGAAACAGAGTAGCCTATGCTTAAGAACGAGACAGAGTTGGAAGGCAGCAGAAGATAGCATTTGGGCAGAGAGAAAGTCTGAAGTACCTGAAGGTTTGTACCTAGGAATTACAAGTTATTTGTATTACCCGAAATCTTCTGCTTCTTCTTGGGAGAGTCTTTAAGATCTTCGCTTTCTCCTTGCTCAGATTTCCTCTTGCATTTCAACAGTACTTCTCCTGCTAACGAGTAAGAACAGAAATGCTTCAGTCTCATTATTCAGTCTGCTGCTGCCTCAACTTTTCTTCACATTCAATATTTAAAAAAAAGAAAGTAGTTTTTGTAAGGCACCAATGAGTTAGACTTTTGACTCGGTAACATTTAGGCACTCCACAGCCTGCAGTCTTCTGACACAGAAGATAAGGAAGAAACAGTGCCACAGCCTGTTTTGGGAAAGTAATCCTCCTCAGGAAGAGGGCCAGAAGGTGCTAGGTTGTGTCATAAAAAACCTCATCTGCACACACACAAGAAGGAGCAATGAGAAACAATGGCAGGTGGGGAAACGCAAATATCCTGCCTACCCTCACTGTTTCCAGGCCTATCTTCATGAACACCAAGAAGTACAGAAGCACAATGGCAGGCAGGGGAACAGAAATGATGGATTCAAAGAAACAGACATCTTCCTACAGGTCTGTCTCAGGAGACCCACCACACAAGTCAAGGGGAGTGGCTCTCTGGAGCACCCTTTGGAAGGGGGAAGAGGGGAGCAGTAAAAAGGGAGACTGTGGTGGCACATAACATGCCTATGGTTATGTGACATATGGGATGCTAGGGAAGAAGAATTCAGGAGTACACAAGACTGGGATGTTTAAGAGTGGTATCAAAGGAAGGGAGAGAATTAGCTGATTTGGGGAGGATCAAGTGGGGGGAAATAGAGGTGTTAGAGGGTAAAATGGGCCACTTATAAACAGACAGTTGGTCAGCACACAAGTCTGACTGTGCCTGACACCAAACCAGAGGGACAGGGAGCACAGTATCTGTGAGTGTGACCTGTCTATGAGGAGGTCTACACAGTGACTGGCATGGCTCCACGCGCCACAGGGGCTAGTAGATCCAGTACCAACCATCCGGAAGAGCAGGATCCAAAGGCCAGACACTGAGTAGACTGAGAGTTAAAGTCCAGCTACAGGAGAGATCCACATAGCACAGGTGTGCACACACAAATGTACGCATACATATATATGCAATTCTTTTATATATACTTTTCATATGCGCTTCTTTCTCTCAGTAACACCCTGATCAGTCAGAGAGAGAAGCAGGATGGAGGCCACTGGTGTGAGTGCTGAGTGCGCCTCTGTGTTGATGTGCTTGGCTGGCTGTGTATACATCATATACGTGTTTATACCTACAGCAATATATGCTTGGTCTCACTACTGGTTGTACCTGCGGGTGTGGAGCTGCAGGAACCTTGCTTCTATCAAGCTACCAGATTTGGCTCTCCTTGCAACAGAACGGAATACAGATTCTAATTTAGAGATAAGAAGAAAGTACATTAAAGAAGAGCAAAGTTTCAGCTCTCCACATGAGAAGTGTGGAAAACAGCTCCTATGCCAGGAAATCTGAATGTTCATAATAGGATGCAAACCACTCCAAATCAGAAAATCGTAACTGACAGAAGTGAGAAAATAAAAGAAATAAAAACATCCTTAAAAAGAAATACCAACCACAAAAGCCATGTCTAATCCAGAATACTGGTGAATGGTCCCCTTTCCTACATCTTTAGTGGTTCTTTTGTTTTATTTTTAAAGCTCTCACAACATACTCCTGGTATTATTGGCAGAACCTTTATACGTATCTCTTCTACAGATAAAACTGAGTTCAATCACAGAATCAGTAATTTTAATAGCCAAGTCACTCAAAAGAAACTGTGTAACATCAGAGAATTTTACCTATGTTTCTGCAGTGGAGAAAGTTTTTTTTTTTCCTAATACATAAGCAGCATTATCAAACTTGTAATTTGTGGGTGAACTACAGCATGTCTTTCAGAAGTCATCTAATCTCTCATAAAAGAATCAGAGAGAAAAAGTTTTGCACTGAGCCAAACCAGAGTACCTTTTTTCTCTGAAGATCTGTTAATGCTGTTTTTTATTCCTCTCATTTCCAACCAGTAAGCAGGCCTGCGAATGTTCCGCTTGCTTCTGGACTCTGCACTTCCATTCACTTGACTATTTGGTGAAGCAGAAGAAATGTTGCTGACTGTCTCATCATAGTTACTGTTCAGTCCCAGGACAGTAGTCTCGACCTCCTCAAAGTGCTTAGACCTGGAAAATTGAAATCTCATGTATATATATGTATATATAGATATGTATATGCATACATACACACACAACCACAGTAACGTGATAGACAACATCCCTTTCATCTTCCCAAGTACTCTAAAAACTCATTTCACAGTTCACTGAATCTCCTGAGTTTTGTAAACTGGAAAGTGCAGGCAAGATAAAACACGCTAAGTGTTATTTTTCACATCTTCTAGAGAATGACATTAAAAAGCAACTCAAGAGAATCAGAAAAAAAAAAACCCATTCAACCTACCTCAAAACTTCCATTTAAGAAGCAGATGCAAGTTAATCTCAATTTAAAAAATGTACATTTGTCCTTAAGCAACCAATGCGAAATATAAGAATTCTTCTACAGGTCATCATTACAAAAGATGTAAAAAATACAAAAATATTTTCCATACGTGGGAAAATAATGGAAGATTGTGAGGAGGATTATAAACACACATACACTCAAGTGACCTGTGCTGAGGTGTAGAACAACCAACATATCACAGTAATTGTTGTTTAGCCTTGCGTGTTAGAGAAGTAGAGTATCTGTCTTTCTGTAACACAAGCCTGTGACAGAGGCTCCTATGATTGATTGAGATTCCTGCCCTGCTGTGGGAAAGATCAAAGTACAGTGATGCTGTGTGAATACTGATGTACAGGTGAAAACAGCAGGTTCAGTGGGTCTCGAGCACAGACCGATCTCTGCGGTACCTGCATTCCCGCTCGTGTGCCGCTGCTTCAAGGATCCCCCAGTTGGCAAGGTAATGGAAATAAATTTAGTCTTGGCATTTCATCTGTGGTTTTATGGTTGTTCCTGTGTCCTGCCTGTGCCGGCTCACACACCATCCCACACAGGGCAAGATCTCCTCCAGCATGTACTCCCAGAGTCAGAGCTGACACCAGACAATTAAGACTTAATGCTAGTGAGAGTTTTAACCAGCAAGGCTTTCAGCAATGAAGACAGCCTTAGACTATATCACACTACATTAAGACAGATTTGGACTAGTCAGCAGCACTGATTTTTCTTCCTAGATATTTGCTTCACTATTCCCAAATATTTCTCATAGCCCTGAAATGCCTGGACACTACTGTACACACCAGCAAAATTATTAGACATCAAAGAAACATTAGAGTATCTATTATCTGGGAAAATGCCATTAACGTAAGAGGAAAGAACACACAACAAACAGAAACAGTTTTCAACATATCCCATCGCAACCACAATTCACAAACAGAAATAATAGATTGCTTGAATGATAACTGTGATTGATGGCCATCCCAGCAATACTGTCCCACACCCTGACCTGTGGAGTCACATGTTTTAACACATCAATCCAGAAATTAGTGAGTGGGGGACATTGATGGTGCTATGTATATACTATGTCTAAACATAGTATATACATAAACATACATGTATAAACATAGTATATACTATGTTTAAGGTGCTACTAAAGAAGGACGGGGAGAAGAGTTCTCAAATCAAAGCCTTTCAGTTGCAATCACACTCAAAATACATAGATTTTGGAATACCATTTGCTCTTGAACATTATATTCCCAATATTAAAATCCTTTTAAATACAATAAATGAAAGCTAATTCTCCTTTAAGTATTAGAAAAGCACTTTCCCACAAACTAATGAGCAAAGTCAACTGAGATTCTCATCACACAAACCAGAATCATTGCACCTCTGAAAATTCAAAATATTTTGTAAAGACCAGATATGGTTTTCCTATAGGAACCTCAGCTTTTTTCTTGTCCTCAGTCAAACTAGACAAGAAACATTCACATACTTTTTGTTTCCAAGAGACCTCTTGACCTTCTGTTGTCTGTGATGTCCAGGCCTGGTGTCCTAACAAAGCAGAACAATTCACATTAGCAGCATAATTTTTCTTCTTTTTGCATGTTTCACTTTTCAGTTAAACACAATCACCTGCTCTTTGAGGATGTGCATACCTTCCTTTGAAAAGGAAACCACTGTTATCTGGAACAAGGAAGCGTTCAACCTTTTCAACTCCAGATGAATTAGTACTAGAATCAAAATAGGAATGAGCCCTTGTACGCTCCCCATCCCAAAGCCACTCATTCCCCCTGCACTGAGGCCCGTTGGAGTGTTGTCACCAATTCATTCAGGACCCGCTTTCTGCCCAGACTTTATCACATAATGACAAATATTTTAGATCTTATTAGTTTTTACATAGTACTTATTTTATCGTTAATGAAATAATTCTTGCATTTACTATACCAAGAATGTTGTCTCTAGTCTCTTTTATGGCCTCTTTTCATTTTTATCTCAATTACTTTGCATTCTGTCGGCTGCCCAGATGTTCACTTTATCCACATCACAGAATCCTCCTCCTTATTTAACAAAGATTTTTTGGTCAGTTATTGCTTGTTGCTTCTTATGCTTCTATTAAGACATGTAATTAAAAAGACACCACTGACATTCCCAAGTCAGTACAAACCAACCATTTGCTGTATCTTGTTCCTGGCATGTGGACAACCATTTATCACTTTCTTCCAAATACTAGTAATAACTTCACGTCATTCTTCATTGCGAAACCCAGGATAAAAATCTTGGTGAAACAGACTAGAAACAAAAATCATTCCTCAGGAGAAGTACAGGAAATACCAAAATTGTAAACGAGCAACTTGCCATGTATAGGAACTAGATAAGAAACTGGAATGAAAAAAAAAGTGTCCTGCACTGCCGTAGAAACATAGAATGGTTTGGATCAGAAGGGACCTTTAAAGTCCATCTTGTCCAATCCCCTGCCATGGGCAGGGACACCTTCAACTAGGTCAGGTTGCTCAGAGCTCTGTCCAACCTGATCTGGAATGTTTCCAGGGATTGAGCATCCACCACCTTCTCTGGGAAACCCGTTCCAGTGTTTCAAAACCCTTGTCAAAGAAAAAATTTCTTCCTTATATCTAGCCTGAATTTACCTCATTTTAGTTTAAAATCATCGTTCCCTGGTCTATTGCAACAGGCCCTGATAAAAAGTCTTTCTTATAAGCCCCTTTTAAGTACTAAAAGGCTGCAGTAAGGTCTCCCTGGAGCCTTCTCTTCTCCAGGCTGAATCCCCCCCACCTCTCTCAGCCCCCCCTCCCAGCAGAGGGGCTCCAGTCCTCCCAGCATCTCCATGGCCTCCTCTGGCCCTGCTCCAACAGCTCCATGTCTCTCCTGTGCTGAGGCCCCAGAGCTGGAGGCAGCGCTGGGTGTGTGTCTCCTCAGAGGGGAGCAGCGGGGCAGAATGCCGTCCCTCGACCATGATTCTCCCTACTCTCGAGGCAAAAACCCCGGGACCTGGTGGCTCAGTCGCTTTAGGAAACTCCCTGTTTCCATCATAGAATCATCAAATCATCGAATACCAGGCTAGAAGGGCCTTCAAGGACTTTTCTTGGCTAAAGCATGTCCCACGTTTCTACATCCACTTCATGGACCACTGCCTCCTGCGCCGACAGCCTTTGGGACAAAACGCCCGAGCGAGGCCGGCAGTCAGCAGCACCCTGCTCCGCATCCTCCCGGTCCCCAGCCGAGCGGAACCGGGCACGCCGCACCCCGGCATCGACGTCAGGGGGCGGCCAGGCCTTCAAACGGAAAGCGGAGGCGCTTCCGCCGTCTCTGCTAGCTATCCGGGCAGTCCGGCCGGGTCCCGCTCGCCGGGGAGCAAACAGATCGGAGCCGCTCATCCTGCTACGGGCAAACCGCCCGCGCAAAACGGCGCCGGCCGGGCCGGGGCCCCGTCTCCCTCCAGTCCCAGGCCCAGCGAGACCCCCGGCTGAAGCACCAATCCCGGCTGTTTCAGCGGCGCCAGCCCGCTCCCGGCACCCCGACGGAAGAGCCCATCTCGCGGCGGCCTCCAGCCCCATGCGCACGCCTCACCCACCCCCAGCCGGATAACGGCAGCACCGGCGGCGAGGCCCCCCAACACTCACTGAGCTGTTGTCACCCCGCATGCTGCTGCTGCTGCTGCTACTGCCGCCGCCGCCGCCACGTCAGCGCGCGCGCGCGCCCCGCCCGCCCGCTTCCGGCCGCCCGCCCGCTTCCGGCCGCCCCCTCACTATTGCGGCCTGTCCCGGGTGCCGGTTGATGGTGCTACCCGCCGCCCCCGGACCCGAGCGTGCTACCCAGCATGGGACGGCCGCTCAAGCCCTTGTTGCGTACCGGGCCGGCGGCGGCGGGGCCACAGCCAGGTCCCGCGCGCGTCATGGCGGCGTGCTGGGGTGCCGCCCCTCCACCGCCCCTGCCGCGCCCCGGAAGGACAAGTGCGTGCTGGGAAGATGGCGGTGGCGAGCGTGGTGGCGGCGTCCCCGGTGTGTGTGCTGGTGCTGGGCATGGCCGGCTCTGGGAAAACTACCTTCGTGCAGGTGAGTGGAAGCTGGCGGGGGGAGCTGCCGCCTTACTTGAGCCCTACCCCGTGTGCGGCGGGGCCTGACGCCTCCTTGTGTTCCCTTAGCGACTGGCGGCCCACCTACACGGGCAGTGCTGCCCCCCGTACGTGATCAACCTGGACCCCGCCGTGCATGATCTGCCCTTCCCCGCCAACATCGGTGAGTCCGGCCTGGCCCGGGCCCCGGCCCTGGGGGGGGGGGTGTGGGGTGTGAGGAAGGGGATGGCCCGGGTCAGAGGTGTGGTTTGTCTGTGGAGTCCACCAGAATAAAGCCAGTATGTTTTACCGTGAATAAGTAAACCCGTTTTTGGTACGGTGCTTTTCCAAAATTTCACAGCAGCAGGGGGAAAGGAGTGGAGTATGTGAAGTATTTACCTAGGTTGCTTATATTCTCTTTAATGAAAGAGATTCCAAGTCCTAACACAAGAAAAGCTTCGATTTATCATTTTTATTTATTTATTAATTTATTCTTTAACTCCATTATCCTTCTAGTCTTTAACGTGTCAATTTATTAGGACCAAAAGCATCCTTTCATTGCGTTTGTACGTTTTTTTACATCATCTGGTGTTATTTGATGTGTTTGGCTTCCTGTTTGTTTGTTTTGTTTTTTCCCCTTTGTCAGCAGCGAACATATTAGCAGATTTGATCTGGTTCTGTTCTGGCAGAACAACACTAGACATATGTGCTACCAAATAACTTCTGTAAGCACTTGAAAAGACTTGGATTTTAGAGAAAATACCTTTATTTAACAATAAAACAGGCCTTATGTTTAGCCGCTCCAAAGCACTTGCCAGTCATTAGGTTTGCGAGGGTCCTGTCTGTTAAGCTTTCTAAAGTTTGTCAGCCTGCCTCTCCAGGGCATAAGAAAGATAGTTTGGTTACCAAAGTTGTTTTGTTGATGTCAAATAATTACTTAGAGTATCTGTTTCAGTGCTGGACCTCTAATAATACAGTTAGGTACATATATACTTTGTTAACTGACATTGGTCAGCTGAGAATAAAATTCGACTGAAAAAGTTACTGCTAAATATCTAAACTGGTGGTGTTTCATGTGATTTATATTCGCTTCATATGTATGTTGAGAACATAGCAAATCTGTTTGATTTTACTTATTCTGCTTGGAAGATTTTTCCTGTTGGTGCTAGATCTGCTACTTGAGACAAAAGGAGACTTGCTAGATCTGCGAATTGGTGAAGAAAGATGTTTTAAATGTGATGTCCTAAAACTATTTATACATCTTTCTCCTCTAGATATCAGGGACACCGTGAAGTACAAAGAAGTCATGAAACAGTATCCTTTTTTTTTTTTGTCTAAATAATGATATTTGACATCTCAGATTTTGTGAAAATAGTCTGTCACTTCTGCACACAATGATGAAGGGGTTAAGGGGTGTTGGGGATTGCAGTAATGCGGAATGTTACCTGAAGATCAGAAGTTTTTGACTATGTATTTCTTGCATGTGAGGTTAAAAACATATGTTATACAAGATTTGATACTTGTGAGGTAATTTTCTCCTGTGCTAACAATTATTCTAGCTAATAGTGCCTTTTTACAAATAATAGGCACGCTGCCCCCGTCTTTTTTTTTTTTTTTTTTCCCCTGTTGTTCTGTCAAAGAGCTTGTGTCTTTCTTTGTGGAAGCCAGCAGCCTTTCCCCCATGTTTTAACAAGTCTAATTTTTTATTTGTTATAAACAAACACGCAAATTCATATTTGTCCATAGTAGGTGGAGAAGACTATTTCAATGTTGTTTGACCATAATTAAAACACTGTTGTCTTTCTGAATCTCAAAGATGTTGGACCGTTGGCTCTTGCTGCAAAGTACTTTGATGACTGTAGTTCAGTGACAGTACCCTAAAATGACTGCACTTCCAGAGGGGTATGGAGGTCCTTTGTCTCCTAAGTAACAGGTTGTGCAGATGGAGGTAGAATTGTAGAATCATAATGCACGGATTCAGAATCATAATATACAGATAATAAATAGATAATATACAGTGTTTAGTGTCACTCATGGGTTTTTGGGCAAGAGAGAGGCTATTTTGTATTTATCATCAACTGCATCAGTTAGAAGACTTAATTGTGCGTTAGGGGTATTTTCTTTTGCTGCAAGGTATCCAGTGTGCGTTGTACGTGGCCAACTATTATCAGAATTGAAAAAGAAGCCTTCTGAAGTCTGCATTATTGTCTGCTTTCCTAAATGAAGCACCTAGATACGGGTTGGGCCCAAATGGTGGAATAGTAACCTCTCTCAATCTCTTTGCTACAAGGTTTGATCAGGTATGAGGTTGTTCCTATGTGACACTGTGCTACAAATACTGTGCTGTGAGACTGGGGGTTTTTATGTATTTGGAGTCTCAAAGTGTTTGGTTAGTCTCCTAATATTTCTTTAGAGTAGTCTCCATACAGAACCATGTATTTTACAAAGCAGCCAAAGCTTATTAGCTTTCATTTGAGACATTTCCATTTTTTTGGCTTTTAAAAAGTAAAATTTAGAAGCCACGTATACAGAATGTTTTTTAGTCTTTATACATAACTGTTCTGTTGCACTATGTTTGCTAGAAAATCTTGCATATGAGTCCTCTGATTTTGAAGTAGGGAAGCGCACTTCTGGAAATGGTTTACGTTTTCCTAGGGTTATTGGATAACTGACTGCTCTCTTAAATAGTAGTGCTAAATCAGCACTGGGGTGGGAACTTATGCAAGATACTGAGAGAGCGCACAATCTCTTAGTAAAAAGGTAGGGAACAACTGCATTTATTATACTGTTTCTTAAGCCGGGTACTGGAACACAGACAAAATCAATGCTGTCTTTGACCTGTGCAGTGTCTGACCATTTTCCACCCTTCCTTAGGCAGGGCGTTTTTGCCCACTGAAAAGCTTAGAGACTTGAACCTTCTTTTAATACATACATGCAGCTGTGCAAGTTAATGTAATTTCTGTTATGAAATGACTATGGAAGTTTCCTGTTGTGAGCCTAAATACAAAGTATACTTCTTCTTTTGCAATCAGGTGATGAAGTTTATTGAAAAAAGACAAAATGCATCCAAGTGAGTACATTCTACCAAGTTCTACTTTTCTGGGATCATTGTGCGAAAAACATGTGAAACGTGTTTTCTAGATGTATTTCAGCCTTAATATAATTTTTGTGTGGAAAAGAACATAGAATTAGAACAGGAAAACTATACTTTCTTCAGATACATGAAAGAAATGTCTGCTGATTCAGTTCTGCTTTTCTTGCCTTCCATTACACTGTTGTTTTTTTCTCATGCACTGTTCAAATAGGCAACAATTAACTCTTCTGAAGAGTTTGCAATACTAAGTGTCTCTCAGATGCCTTTAGTAGAATCTGAAGAGAGTACGTGCTGCTTAGTTAGAAAATTCATACAGGAAATTTTCAGGCATGCTCATAAATCTTGTCACTGTTTGGGAGAAGTTGTTCTTCCTTGAAGAACAATCATGTGATTTGCCATTATGTGCTTGTGGTAACATGATCAGAACAGAATTTTGTGCTTAACTAATTTTCTCTTATTGTTTGTCGGGGGTAACTTCTTAACAGGTATGTTATTATTGACACACCAGGGCAAATTGAGGTATTCACCTGGTCAGCATCAGGAACCATCATAACCGAGGCCTTGGTAAGTGTTTTCTGCATGACTTGACAGTGAGGCTGTGTGAAAGAAGTGGCTGTTGAACAGTATGTATTTGTAATTAAAATAACTTATTTTTGGTTTCCAGGCTTCCTCTTTTCCTTCAGTTGTTGTTTATGTGATGGACACCTCTCGCAGCACTAACCCTATCACCTTTATGTCCAACATGCTGTATGCCTGCAGGTAAGAAGAGCTGAAAACGCAGTCCTTCTGCTTTGATTGCTGGGTCTCTTTGATACTTATTTTGGAGGGGAATTGTAGAATAGTTTGGGTAGGAAGAGACCTTCAAAGATCATAGTTTCCACCCACGTTTCCATGGATGGAGACATTTTTCACTAGATCAGGTTGCTCAAAGCCCTGTCCAAGCCAACCACGAACACTTCCCATGATGAGGCATCCACAGCTTTTCTGGGCAAATGGCTCCAATGTCTCACCGCTGTTATAAAAGTTTTCTTCCTTATGTCCAATC